>KZ826345.1:0-372815 GCA_003184635.1 Aspergillus sclerotiicarbonarius CBS 121057 | reverse complement strand
TAGATATTTTTAATAAAATAATAATAAATATTTTATTTTTATATTACCCAGGGGTAGACTATATTATTAATTTTATAAAAAATATAAAAAATAAAAAATAAAAAATATTCTGGAGACTTTTATACTAAATAAATTATTTAAAACTTTTAATATTATAAAAGATTCTAGTTAATCTACTAGAAAAAAACTTTATTTAAATAAATAATTTTTTAATAATTATTCTTATTCTATTCGCTTTGAAGTCTAGTAAAGATTTATAATTTTATATAAATTATTAAGTTTTTAATTAAATAATAATAAAGAATTATTATTTTCTATCTTTAATCTAAGAAACTTTTTAATATATTTTTCAGGCCTATTTTTTTATTAAATTTAATATAATTTAAATCTTCCACTGTATTCAAGTCAAGAAAAAGAATAAATAAAAAAAATATTTTAAATTTATTTTAAATTTTTTAAATAATTAATTATTTTTTTTAAATTTATTAATTATTCTAGTACCTTCTAATAATATATTAATTAAATATTATAAAATTTTTTAGATAAGTTCTGCTTTACTTATATTAATAATATTTTTATTTTTATAGATAGGAGTCTGTTATAATACTATTTCTAGATTTAAAAAGTTCTAGAGTGACTATATAAAATAAGATTATAAATAAATATTAAAAAATATAAATTTAAAATAATTTCTACCAAGTATTTTAAATTTATTATTAAAATAAAAAAAAAGATTAGAATAGATCTTATTAAAGTTTAAATTTTATAAGATTAGAAAGTCTTGAAGAATACTTAAAAAATTAAGATTTTTTTAAAATTTATTAATTTTTATTAATAGTTTCTCAGGGATTAAAGAACTTATTTAAAATCTTTAACTAAATTTATATAAAAAAATATAAAGTTTAAATAAATTCTAGAAATCTAGAAAACTTTTAAAATTTTTAAAAAAATTTTTATTATTATTTTAGTTCTAGTATACTGGAACCCTTAGTAAAAAATATTAATTAAAATTAATTTTTTTAATTAGTATATTAAAAAAATATTATTCTAATAAAATAATTAAAATATTTTATATTTTATAATCTATTTCTTTAAGAAGAATTTTTTTATTAAATATAATTATTAAATTTATAACAAAGAATTATTTACTATTATTTAAATATTATAAAAATAAAAATTTAAATTAATTATTTTTCTTTATTTTAAGATTCTTGATGATTATTAAAATTTTAAATATTTTATAATCTAGTACTAGTTTACTGAGTGGTAGATATACTAGATATTTTTTTTAAATTATTTAAATTTTTTATTAATTATTATCCGGGGAGAATAAATACTAAATTAAATATTTTATTAAAAAAATTTTGAAATATATTAAATAAAAAAAGTAAGTATATTACTAATTGAAAAATCTACTTATTTAATTTTATTTAAAAAGATTTATTCAAGAAGTATACTTATTTAATATTTATAAAAAAAATATTTAGGGAACTAACTTTAGAGAAGTCTTAAATTTAAATAAAAAATATTAATAAAATTTCAAGAAATACTAAAAAACTATAATAAAAAATAAATTTAAATTTTTAAAAAAATTAAAACTTAAGATTTTTATTACTAAATACTAACTAGATTTGAATAAATATTTATTATTCTAGGAATAAATCTAGATCTTAAATTTTAAAATTTTATAAATTTAGATTATTTAAAAAATCTATAACAGTATAATCACTGGATATCTAAAAAAAAATTGAATATATAAGATTATTATTTATTACTATTACTAATTTAACATGAGTAATGATATGTATTAATTTTATTATAATTATAATAATTATTAAATTAATTAAATATAGTAAAATTATTATTAATTTTTAATTATCTATAATAAGATATTATTATTAATTTTCTAGTAGATCTTCTAAAGTTTAAAAACCATAAAAATATTATAATCATTATTAACTACCTAATAAAAAGAGTTATTATTAAAGTAATATTAAATATAAAAATAGAAGATTTTATAATAATATTTATCTAGATATTTTATAACTATTATAAAATATTATAATCTATGATCTCTAACTAAGGATTATAATTTATAAATAAATTATAAAAAACTTTATATAATATTCTAAATATTAAAAAATATTTTTTTATTATTTATTATTCTAAAATAGATGGTGCTACTAAATAAAGAATTATAATAATTAAGATTTTTTTAAGATAATTTATTAACTAGTAATAAAATAATTAAAAAAATTATTATTATTAATATAATTAATTTTAAATAATTAAAACTTAATATTAATTAAAATAAATCTTTTTTTTCTTTAATATAAATTTTATATAAAATTTCTTAATCTAGATATTAAGATTAATTTCCTGGAAAATTACTAAGTAAAAAATTTATAAAAATAAATTAAAATCATTTTTAAAAAACTTTAAAAAGCTTAAAATATTATTAATTTAATAATAATCTTAACTTAAAAAATTTAAAAAAAATATATTAATTATTATTAAAATCTTATTTTTTATTACTAATTACAAAACAAGATCTAATTTAATTTAAAAAATATATTTACTAATTAACTAAGTAAAAAGCTAGATTAATAAAATATAAAATTTATCATATTTAAGATTATAAGTATCCATACTTATAAATTAAATATATTTAAAAAAAATTATTTTATCTAGTTATTACTAATCTTTTACTATTTCAAAAATTAATAGATTAATAGTTAGATATAGTTACTATAGATAATAATATTAAAGAATATACTATTAAAAAAATTATTAATAAAAAAAATATTTTTAAAGAAAAGTATTATTATAAGAAAATATTTTTAATTAAATAAATAAAATTTAATATTCTAATATAGGAATCTGTATAATACTTTTATAATATAAAAATTTATAAAAAATAAAAAATTTTCAATTTTTATAATTTTTTTTATTATTTTTAAAATTTTATTATATGATTCCGCCCACGATCACGCTATTAAAAGAAAAAAAATAATTAAAAAAATTAAATCTAATTAATTATTTAAAATTAAAATATTATATATTTTAATTTATCTAGTTCTAAGATTACACTAGAAAAAGTTAATAAAATAAAGATTTTTTAAAGAAACTTTCTATAAGAGATATAAACAAGTAATAATAAAATAATTAAAAAAAATAAATAACTAGATTCTATTTATACTAGATAATCTTTTTTTTTAGTAAATTAATTTTTTTCAAACTAGACTTTATATCTGATTTATTACGGCTTCTTAGCCCTTCACATATATAACTATGTTTATTTTATTTATAATACTATTATTTTCTTTAAATAAGTATTTATAATATTTTTTATTTTCTTTTTTTTTCTCTTACACTTAAAGTTCTCGAGTAGTTAGTACCAATACAACCTCATTTTACTGTATTGAACAGCCATCTCAATTATATTATCTCTTTATTTAGGCCTGATTAGTCTTAGTTAGTGTGAAGGGCTAAGAAGCCGTAATAAATCAGACATAAAGCCTAGTTCATGTGAAGGGCTAAGAAGCCGTAATAAGTCAGACTTAAAGTCTGGTTTGAAAAGAGTCAATTCGCTGGAGAAGAAAGACTATCTAGTATAAATAAGATCCAGTTATTTATACTTTCTTTTTAATTATTCTATAATTATTATCCTGTGTTTCTTATAGAGAGTCCTTTTAGAGATTCTTTATTTTATTAGCTTTTTTTAATATAGTCTCAGAACTAGATAAACTAGAATATATAATATTTTAGTTCTAAATAGTTAATTAGATTTAATTTTTTTTAATTATTCCTTTTCTTTAAATAGCGTGATCATGGGCGGAATCACGTAGTAAAATTTTAAAAAAAATAAAAAAAATTATAAGAATGGATTATCTTCTATTCTTTATAAATCTTCATATCATAAAAATATTATGTGGATTTCTATATTAGAATATTAAATTTTATTTATTTAACTAAGAATATTTTCTTGTAACTATACTTTCTCTTAAAAACATTTTTTTTATTAATAATTTTTTTAATAGTATATTTTTTAATATTATTATTTATAATAACCACGTCTGGCTACTAATCTGTTAGTTTTTAGAATAATAGAAAATTAATAGCAACTAGACAGAGTAGATTTATATAAAAAACTAAATAGATTTCTCTAGGTATATCTAATTTATAAACATAAATATTTATAATCTTGAGTATAATAAATTTAATATTTTATGAATCTAGTTTCTTACTTAGTTAGCTGGTAGATATATTTTTTAAATCAAGCTAGATCTTATTCTATAATTAGTAATAAAGAGCAGGATTTTAATAATAATTAATATATCTTTCTTAGACTTCCTAGACTAAGACTATTATTAAACTAATAATATCTCAGGCTTCTTAGAGTTTTTTAAGAATTATTTTAATCTATTTCTATAAATTTCTTACTTAATAGTTTTCTAGAAAATCAGTCTTAATATCCAGGTCAAGAGACTTTATGTGAAATCTATATTAAAAAAAAAAGACTTATTCTAGTTAATATTAAGTTTTAGTTATTTAAGATTAGTTATACTAGTAATAATAACTTCTTCTAATTATTTTATTAATAGTTAATAAATTATTTTAAAAAAATCTTAATTACTGTAATTCTTTATTCGGTAGCACCATTTATTTCAGGATAATAAATAATAGAAAAATATTTTTTAATATTTAATATATTATATAAAGTCTTTTATAACTCACTCATGAATTGTAATCCTTAGTTAAAGACTATAAATTATAATACTCTATAGTAGCTATAAAATATCTAAATAAATATTATTATAAAATCTTTTATTTTCATGCTTGATACTACTTTAATAATAATTTCTTTTATTAACTAATTAGTAATAACTATGATATTCTTATAATTCTTAGACTTTAGAAGATCCACAAGAAAATTAATAATAATATCTTACTATAAATAATCAAGAACTAGTAATGATTTTAAAAAACTTTATTTATAATCTTACCAGATCTAGTTAGCCCAGTAATTATTATAATTATAATAAAATTAATAAATATTATTACTTATGTTAGACTAGTAATAGTAATAAATAATAATCTTATATATCTAGTCTCTTTCTAGATATCTAGTAATCACACTATTATAGACTTTTTAAATAATCTAGATTTATAAAGATTCAGAATCAGGGATCCAGGCTTATTTTTAGAATAATAAATACTTATTTAGATCTAGTTAATATTTAGTAATAAAGATCTTAAGTTTTAGTTTTTTTAAAAATTTAGATTTACTCTCTACCACAGTTTTTTAACATTTCTTAAAATTCTTATTAATATTTTCTATCTAGATCTAAAACTTATCTAAGATTAGTTTCCCAGATATTTCTTTTATAAATATTAAATAAATATACCCTTTAAATAAGTCTTTTTAAATAAAATTAAATAATTAGATCTTTTAATTAATAATACACTTATTCTTTTTATTTAATATATCTTAAAATCTTCTTAATAAAATATCTAATCTAGCATTTATTCTCTTCAAGTAGTAATTAATAAAAAAATTAAAATAATTTAAAAAAAATATCTAATATATTTATTACTCAGTGAGCTAGCACTAGATTATAAAATATTCAAGATTTTAATAATTATTAAAAATCTTGAAATAGAGAAGAGTAATTAGTTTAGACTTCTATTTTTATAATACTTAGATAATAGCAAGCAGTTTTTTATTATAGATTTAATAATTATATTCAGCAGGAAAATTCCTCTTAAAGAAATAGATTATAAAATATAAAATATTTTAATTATTTTATTAAAATAATACTCCCTCAGTATACCAGTTAAAAAAATTAATTTTAATTAATATTTTTCACTCAGGGTCCCAGTGCACCAAAATTAAAGTAATAATAAAAATTTTCTTAAAAATCTTAAAAGTTTTTTAAATCTCTAGAATTTATTTGAACTTTATATCTCTTTATATAAGTCTAGTTAAAGATTTTAAATAAATTTTTTAGTTCCTGAGAAACTACTAATAAAAGTTAATAAATCTTAAAAAAATCTTAATTTTCTAGATATTCTTTAGGACTTCCCAGTCCCGTAAAATCTAGACTTTAATAAGATCTATTCTAATTTTCTTTTCTATTTTAATGATAAATCTAAGATACTTAATAGAAGTTATCTTAAACTTATATTTTTTAATATTTATTTATAATCCCACTTTATATAGTTGTTCTAGAATCTTCTAGACCTAGAAGTAGTGTTATAACAGGCTCTTATCTATAAAAATAAAAATATTATTAATATAAATAAAGTAAAATTTATCCAGAAACTCCCATAGTGTCTAGTTAATATATTATTAAAAGATACTAGAATAATTAATAAATTTAAAAAAAATAATTAACTATTTAAAAAGTTTAAAATAAGTCTAAAATATTATTTTTTATTTATTTTTTTTTTTAATCCAAATACGGTGGAAGGCCTGAATCATATTAAGTTTAATAAAAAAACAAGTCTAGAAAATACATTAGAGAGTTTCTTAAATTAATAATAGAAAATAATAATCTTTTACTATTATTTAGTTAAAAGCCTAGTAATCTATATAAAATTATAGATCCTTACTAGACTTTAAGATAAACAAAACAGGGACAACTACTAGAAAATTATTTATTTAAATAAAATCTTTTTCTAGTAGATTAATCAGAGTTTTTTATAATATTAAAAACTCCAGATAATTTATCTAGTATAAGGATTTTTAGAATACTTCTTACTCTTTATTTTCTATATTTTTTATAAGGTTGATAGCGTGGTCTACCTCTAGATAATATAAAGATAAAATATCTACTATTATTTTATTAAAAATATCTAGATAATTTTAATAATATTTAAGTAATTTCTTTTCTATACTTACAGGATCTTTTAACTGGTTAAGTTTATAAAATATCTTATTAATATCAGTAAAATTAATAAAAAAATTTTATTAACTTTTTTTTTTTTTTTAATTTTTCCAGGTACACCAAGCATTGGCTGAAATAAATTAGAAAATAAGATTATAATCTTATTTTTACTTATAACATACTCTTACTCCTGTATTTTAAATATCTAGTATAAAGTCTTTAATCTAGATTACTATATTCTAATATTTTATTTAGAATAGTCCTAACATGATGTTGTACTTGTAGATTTATAATAAAATATAAAAATATATATTTTTTTACAGATTTCTACTAATATCCAGAGATATTATAATTAATTTAATTATATAAGTTAATCCTCCTTCGAATTCTTTAATACTTCGGGACTCAATTAATACGTGTTTTAATTTATATTTAATTATAAAATTCTTATTAATTATTCCATATAGGGAACAGCCAGTATCTATAAGAATTTTTATATAATAAATTTTATTAACTAATCCTAGTGTAGAAAAAGTCTAATAATTTTTAAAATCTTAAATTTTTTTTTTAAATTTTTTATAATTAATATTAACTGGTGCATGCCCTTCCAGATAATAATCTAAAAAAATTCAATATTTTCTAGAATTTAAATAACCAGGATTATCTAGAATTACTAGACTTTTTAAATCTAGATAATATTCTCTATAAGATTATTTTTTAATATAATTTAAAATATTTCCTGTCTAGTAGTCTTCCAGAGCGCTTAAAAATATTATATAAATAAATTAAAATAACTAATAATATAATATTTAAAAGATTTATAGTATAGATAAAATCTAAGGTTCTAGTATTTTACTATCTCTTCCTTTAATATTTATTTAGTCTAGTAAATAAGTCTAGTACTTATTATTAAAAACTCCTAGTTTATAATATTATTATTAAAGATTTATTTTTTAATTATATTTCTAGTCCAAGCACTAGTATAATCTAATTAATTTTTTAAAAATCTATTTATTTTTATTAATTTATCTGTTACCAGTTTCACCTAGTGGTAGAAATTTTTAAAATCTAGTTTTTATTCTATATCTACTATTTACTAACAGATATTATTATTAAAAACCTAGTATAAGAGATTTTCTTTATTAAAATTATTCCAATCATAGCTCCTAGTCTTAATCAGTAAGTTATTAATCTCTATAATAAAATTATTAATTATATAGACTTCTTATTTAAAAATAGATAATTTATTAATTACTTTTTTCTTTCAGGTGGGGTTCTCATAGATAAATTTAAAATAATTAATAATTATATTAATTATAAACTTTAAAGTTTTATATATAGTATTAATCCATAAATTAATCTTTACTTTAATTTTTTTATTAAGAAATAAAAAGATATACCAAGCTTGATTATTTAGATTACTAATAAATTTTTAATTAATCTTAATCTTTACTTAAATATTATTAAACTATTTTAGAAACTTACTTTTATTCTTTTTATTAAAAAATATAGAAATAAGAAGTTTAGGCTTCTTCATATTTTTAAATTTTTTAAAGAAGATTAAATATAATATATAAAACATTAGCGGGGGCATTTAAAAAAATAAAATCTAGATATTAATAAATTTTTTAATATATTTAAAACTAGCTCTAATCTTATTATCAGTTGCGCTATTCTGCTATATAATAATATATTATATTTTTATATTCTATACTAACAGCTTCTAAACTTATTTTATTAATTAATTAATAAACTCATTCTAGAATAAATTCCTGTAATTATCTAATATATTAATTATTAATTTTTTATTACTTTCAGCTATTATCTCTGTTCCAATATTATGGTGAAAAAGGAGAATAAATTAAAATTATAAAAAACTAAAAAATTATAATAAGTCAGACTTAAAGTCTAGTTTAAAAAAAGTTAATTTACTAGAAAAGAAACATTATCTAGTACAAGTAAGATCTAATTATTTATTTTTTTTCTTTAATTATCTTATAATTATTTTCTTATATTTTTTATAGAAAATCTTTTTAAAGACTTTCTATCCTATCAACTCTTCCTAATGTAGTCTCAGAACCAGACAGGCCAGAATATATAATATTCCAGTTCCGAATGGCTGACTGGGCTTAGCCTTTTTCAACTGATAAAGTAAGTCCAGGAGTTATTAGTATAAAATATAAAAATATAATATGTTATCACATAGTAAAATAACACAACTAATAACAAGATTAGAGCTGGTCTCAAATATATTAAAAAATTTATTAATACTTAGATTTTATTTTTTTAAATACTTTTATTAATATCTTATATACCACATCCAGCCCCCTCTAAAGAATCTGAAAGTATGAAGAAGCCCAAACTTCTTATTCTTATATTTTTTAATAAAAAAAATAAAAATAAGTTTCCAGGATAGCTTAATAGTATCTAAACAAAGATTAAGATTAACTAGAAATTTATTAGTAGCCTGAATAATTAAACTTGATATATCTTTTTACTTTTTAATAAAAAAAATTAAAATAAAGATTAACTTATAGATCAATACCACGCACGAGACTGTAAAATTTATAACTAATATTATTATTAACCATCTTAAACTGATCTATGAGTGTGAAGGGCTAAGAAGCCATAATAAGTCAGACTTAAAGTCTGGTTCAAAAAGAGTCAATTTACTGGAGAAGAAAGATTATCTAGTATAGATAAGATCTAGTTATTTATTTTTTTTTTTAATTATTTTATAATTATTTTCCTATATCTCTCATGGAAAGTCTTTTTAAAAATTTTCTATTTTATTAACTTTTTCTAATGTAATCTTAGAACTAGATAAACTAGAATATATAATATTTTAGTTCTAAATAGCTAACTAGATTTAGTTTTTTTTAATTATTCTCTTTCTTTAAATAGTATGATCATGGATGGAATCGCATAATAGAATTCTAAAAAAAATAAAAAAAATTATAAAAATAGATTATTTTTTATTTTTTATAAATCTTTATATTATAAAAATGTTGTGCAGGTTTCCATGTTAAAATATTAAATCTTATTTATTTAATTAAAAATATTTTCTTATAACTATACTTTCTCTTAGAAATATTTTTTTTATTAATAATTTTTTTAATAGTATATTCTTTAATATTATTATTTATAATAACTGTATCTAGCTACTAATCTATCAGTTTTTAAAATAGTAGGGGATTAGTAGCAGCTAAACAGAATAAATTTATATAAAAGATTAAATAGATTTTTTTAGATATATTTAATTTATAAATATAAATACTTATAGTCTCAAGTATAATAAATTTAATATTTTATTAATCTAATTTCTTACTTAATTAGCTAGTAAATATATTTTTTAGATTAAGCTAAATCTTATTCTATAGTTAATAACAAGAAACAGGATTTTAATAATAATTAGTATATCTCTCTTAGACTTCCTAGATTAAAACTATTATTAAATTAGTAAGATTTTAAGCTTCTTAAAATTTTTTAAAAATTATTTTAGTCTACTTTTATAGATTTTTTATTTAATAATTTTTTAGAAAATCAGCCTCAATATCCAGGTTAAGGAATTTTATATAAAATTTATATTAAAAAAAAAATTTACTTTAATTAATATTGAATCCTAGTTATTTAGAATTAATTATACTAGTAGTAATAGTTTCTTCTAGTTATTTTATTAATAGTTAATAAATTATCTTAGAAAAATCTTAATTATTATAATTCTTCGTTTAGTGGCACTGTCTATTTTAGAATAATAAATAATAAAAAAATATCTTTTAATATTTAATATATTATATAAGATCTTTTATAACTTATTTATAAATTATAATCCTTAGTTAAAGACTATAGATTATAGTACTTTATAATAACTATAAAATATCTGAATAAATATTATTATAAAATCTTCTACCTCTATGCTTAGTATTATTTTAATAATAACTTTTTTTATTAACTAGTTAGTAATAATTATAATATTTTTATAATTCTTAGACTCCGGGAGATCTATAAGAAAGTTAATAATAATATCTTATTATAAATAATTAGAAACTGGTAATAGTTTTAAAAAATCTTATTTATAATTTTATTAGATCTAGTTAGTCTGGTAACTATTATATTTATAATAAAATTAATAAATATTATTACTGATATTAGATTAGTAGTAGTAATAGATAATAATCTTATATATTTAATTCTTTTCTAGATATCTGGTAATCACGCTATTATAAATTTTTTAAATAATCTAGATTTATAAAAATTTAAAATTAGAAATCTAAGTTTATTTCTAGAATAATAAATACTCATTTAGATCTAATTAGTATTTAGTAATAAAAACTTTAAATTTTAGTTTTTTTAAAAATTTAAGTTTACTTTTTATTATAATCTTCTAGCACTTCTTAAGATTTTTATTAGTATTTTTTATTTAAGTCCAGAGCTTATTTAAGATTAGTTTTTTAGATATTTCTTCTATAGATATTAAGTAAGCATGCTCCTTAAATAAGTTTTTTTAAATAGAATTAAATAACTAGATCTCTTAATTAGTGATATATTTATTTTTTTTATTTAATATATTTTAAAATCTTTTTAATAAAATATTTAATCTAGTATTTATTCTCCCTGGGTGGTAATTAATAAAGAAGTTAAAATAATTTAAAAAAAATATTTAATATATTTACTACTTAGTAAGCTAGTACTAAATTATAAAATATTTAAGATTCTAATAATTACTGAAAATCTTGAAATAAGGAAAAATAATTAGTTTAAATTTTTATTTTTATAATATTTAAATAATAATAAGTAACTCTTTATTATAGATTTAATAATTATATTTAGTAGAGAGATTTCTCTTAAAAAAATAGATCATAAAATATAAAATATTTTAATTATTTTATTAGAATAATACTTCCCCAATATACTAATTAAAGAAATTAATTTTAATTAATATTTTTTACTCGGGATCCCAGTACACTAGAACTAGAATAATAATAAAAATCTTCTTAAAAATCTTGAAAGTCTTCTAGATCTCTAGAATCTATTCAAACTTTATATTTTTTTATATAAGTCTAGTTAAAGACTTTAAATAAATTCTTTAATCTCTAAAAAACTATTAATAAAAGTTAATAAATTTTAAAAAGATTTTAATTTTTTAAATATTCTTCGGGGCTTCCTAATCTTGTAAAACCTAGACTTTAATAGAATTTATTTTAATCTTTTTTTTTATTTTAATAATAAACTTAAGGTACTTAGTAGAAGTTATTTTAAATTTATATTTTTTAATATTTATTTATAATTTTATTTTATATAGTTATTCTAGGACCTTCTAAATCTAGAAGTAATATTATAAGAAGCTTCTATTTATAAAAATAAGAATATTATTAATATAAATAAAGTAAAATTTATCTAAAAACTTTTATAATATTTAATTAATATATTATTAGAAAGTACTAGAACAGTTAATAAATCTAAAAAAAATAATTAATTATTTAAAAAATTTAAAATAAATTTAAAATATTATTTTTTATTTATTCTTCTCCTTGACCCGAATACAGTGGAAGATCTAAATTATATTAAACTTAGTAAAGAAGCGGGCCTGGAAAATATATTAAAAAATTTTTTAAATTAGTAATAAAAAATAATAGTTTTTTATTATTATTTAATTAAAAATCTAGTAGTCTATATAAAACTATAGATCTTTATTAGATTTTAAGATAAATAGAATAAAAATAGTTACTAGAAAATTATTTATTTAAATAAAATCTTTTTCCAGTAAATTAATCAGGATTTTTTATAATATTAAAAATTTTAAATAATTTATTTAATATAAGAATCTCTAGGATATTTCTTACTCTCTATCTTCTATATTTTTTATAAAATTAATAACGTGGTCTACTCCTAGATGATATAAAAATAAAATATCTATTATTATTTTATTAAAGATATCCAAATAGTCTTGGTAATATTTAAATAATTTTTTTTCTATATTTATAAAATTCTTTAGCTGGTTGAGTTTATAAAGTACTTTATTAATATTAGTAAGACTAGCAGAAAAAAGTTTTATTAATTTTTTTTTTAATTCTTCTAGGTATACTAAGCGTTAACTGAAATAAATTAAAAAATAAGATTATAATTTTATTTTTACTTATAATATATTCTTACTCTGGTACTTTAGATGTCTAGTATGGAGTTTTTAATCTAGATTATTATATTTTAATATTTTATTTAAAGTAGTTCTAACATGATATTATACTTATAGATTTGTGGTAAAATATAAAGATATATATTTTTTTATAAATTTTTACTAATATCTAAAGATATTATAATTAATTTAGTTATATAAATTAATCTTTCTTTAAATCTTTTAATATTTCAAGACTTGATTGATACATGTTTTAATTTATATTTAATTATAAAATTCTTATTAATTATTCTATACAGGGAATAGCTAGTATCTATAAGAATTTTTATATAATAGATTCTATTAACTAATTCTAGTGTAGAAAAAGTCTGATAATTTTTAAAATTTTAAATTTTTTTTTTAAATTTTTTATAATTAATATCAACTAGTACATGCCTCTTTAAGTAATAATCTAAAAAAACTAAATATTTTCTAAAATTTAAATAACTAGAACTATCTAGGATTACTAAACTTTTTAAATCTAAATAATATTCTTTATTAATATAATTTAAAATATTTTTCTTTTGGTGGTTTTCCAGGGCGCTTAAAAGTATTATATAAATAAATTAAAATAACTAGTAATATAATATTTAAAAAATTTATAATATAAATAAAGCTTAAGCTTCCAGTACTTTATCATCTTTTTTTTTAATATTTATTTAATCTAATAGATAGATCTAGTACTTATTATTAAGAACTCCCAGTTTATAATATTATTATTAAAGATTTATTTCTTGGTCGCGTTTCTAGTCTAAATATTAGTATAATTTAATTAATTTCTTGAAAGTTTATTTATTTTTATTAATTTATCTATTACTAGTTTTACCTGGTAGTAGAAATTTTTAAAGTTTAGTTTTTATTTTATATTTATTATCTATTAACAGATATTATCATTGAGAGCCTGGTATAAAAGATTTTTTTTATTAAAATTATTCTAATTATAATCTCTAGTCTTGATTAGTAAGTTGTTAATTTTTATAATAAGATTATTAATTATATAAACTCTTTGTTTAAGAGTAGATAATTTATTAATTATTTTTTTCTTTCAGGCGGGGTCCTCATAGATAAGTTTAAAATAATTAATAATCATATTAACTCTAAACTCTGTAATTTTATATATAATATTAATTTATAAATTAATTTTTACTTTAACTTCTTTATTAAAAAATAGAAAGATATACTAAATTTAATTACTTAAACTATTAATAAATTTCTGGTTAATCTTAATTTTTATTTGAATATTATTAAGCCATCCTGGAAACTTACTTTTGTTTTTTCTATTAAAAAATATAAAAATAGAAAATTTAGATTTCTTTATATCTTTAAATCCTTTAAAGGAAGCTGGATGTGGCACGTAAAATATTAATAAAAATATTTAAAAAAATAAAATCTAAATATTAATAAACTTTTTAATAAATTTAAGATTAGTTTTAATCTTATCATTAATTATACTATCCTATTATATAATAATATATTATATTTTTATATTCTATACTAACAACTTCTGGACTTATTTTATTAGTTAATTAATAAACTCATCCTGAGATAGGTTCCTGTAATTATCTAATATATTAATTATTAATTCTTTACTATTTTCAGCCATTATCTCTGTTCTAATATTATAGTAAAAAAGGAGAATCAATTAAAATTATAAAAAATTAAAAAGCTATAATAAATCAGACTTAAAGTCTAGTTTAAAAAAAATTAATTTACTGGAGAAGAAAGACTATCTAATATAAATAAAATCTAATTATTTATCTTTTTTTTTTAATTATCTTATAGTTATTCTTTTATATTCCTTATAGAGAGTTCTTTTAGAAATTTTCTGTTCTATCAGCTCCTCCTAATGTAATCTCGGAACCAGACAGGCTGGAATATATAATATTCCAGTTCTAAATAACTAACTAGGCTTAGCTCTTTTTAATAAGGACCCCACCTAAAAAAAAAGTAATTAATAAATTATCTACTCTTAAGCAAGAAGCCTGTATAGTTAATAATTTTATTATAAAAATTAATAGTTTACTAATTAAAACTGGAAGCCATGATTAAAATAATTTTAATAAAAAAAATCTTTTATACTAGACTCTCAATAATAATATCTACTAGTAGATAATAGATATAAAATAAAAACTAAATTTTAAAAATTTCTACCACCAGGTGAAACTGGTAGCGGATAAATTAATAAAAATAAATAAATTTTTAAAAAACTGATCAAGTCATATTAATATCTAGACTAAAAATATAACTAAAAAACAAACCTCTAATAATAATATTATAAACTAGAAATCTTTAGCAGTAAATACTAGACCTATCTATTAAATTAAATAAATATTAAAAAAAGAGATAATAAAGTACTAGAAACTTAAATTTTATTTATATTATAGATTCTCTAAATATTATATTATTAATTATTTTAATTTATTTATATAATATTTCTAAGCGCCCTAGAAGACTACTAGAAAGAAAATATTCTAAATTATATTAAAAAATAACTTTATAAAAAATATTATCTAGACTTAAAGAATCTAGTAATCCTAGATAATCTTAATTATTTAAATCTTAAAAAATATTTAATTTTCTTAGATCATTACCTAGGAGAGCATGTATTAGTTAATATTAATTATAAAAAATTTAAAAAAAAAGTTCAAGATTTTAAAAGTTATTAGACTTTTTTTATACTAAGATTAGTTAATAGAATCTATTATATAAAAATTCTTATAGATACTAGCTATTCCCCGTATAGAATAATCAGTAAGAATTTTATAATTAAATATAAATTAAAATATGTATTAATTAAGCCTTAAAATATTAAAAAATTTAAAAAAAAATCAGCTTACATAACTAAGTTAGCTATAATATCTTTAAATATTAGTAAAAATTTATAAAAAAATATATATCTTTATATTCTACCACGAATCTACAAGTATAATATTATATTAGAATTATTTTAAATAAAATATTAAAATATAATAATCTAAATTAAAAATTCTATACTAAATATTTAAAATACAGGAATAAGAGTATGTTATGGATAGGAATAAAATTATAATCTTATTTTTTAACTTATTTTAACCAATGCTTGGTGTATCTAGAAGAATTAAAAAAAAAAATTAATAAAACTTTTTTCTACTAGTTTTACTAATATTAATAAAATATTTTATAAATTTAACCAGCCAAAGGATCCCGCAAGTATAGAAAAGAAATTATTTAAATATTATTAAAATTATCTAGATATTTTTAATAAAATAATAATAAATATTTTATTTTTATATTATCCAGGGATAGACCATGTTATTAATTTTATAAAAAATATAAAAAATAAAGAGTAAAAAGTATCCTGGAAATCCTTATATTAAATAAATTATTTAAAGTTTTTAATATTATAAAAAACCTTAATTAACTTACTAGAAAAAAGTTTTATTTAAATAAATAATTTTCTAGTAGCTATCTCTATTCTATTTATCTTAAAATCTAGTAAAAATCTATAGTTTTATATAAATTACCAAGCTCTTAACTAAATAATAATAAAAGACTATTATTTTTTATTATTAATCTAAAAAATCTTCTAGTATATCTCCCAGGCCTGCTTTTTTATTAAGCTTAATATAATTTAAATCTTCCACTATATTCAGGTCAAGGAAGGGAATAAATGAAAAATAATATTTTAAATTTATTTTAAATTTTTTAAATAATTAATTATTTTTTTTAGATTTATTAACTGTCCTAGTACTTTCTAATAATATGTTAATTAAATATTATAAAAATTTCTAGATGAATTCTACTCTGCTTATATTAATAATATTCTTATTTTTATAGATAAAAATTTATTATAATACTACTTCCAGATCCAGAAGGTCCTAGAATAATTATATAAAATAAGATTATAAGTAAATATTAAAAAATATAAATTTAAAATAACTTCTACTAAGTATCTTAAGTTTATTATTAAAATAAGAAAAAAAATTAGAATAGATCTTATTAAAATCTAGATTTTATAAAATTAAAAAGTCCCGAAGAACGTCCAGGATGTGATAGCGGCTCTGTGTAAGATCACGTGACCATGTTTGTTTCATTTGCTTTGCTGTTATTTTCTTCAAGTAAGTGTCTATAACACTTCTTATTTTCTTTTTTTTCTTCTTATGTTTAAAGTTCTTGAATAAGTTAGCACCAATACAACCTCATTTTATTATATTAAATAGTTATCTTATAATTTTAAATATTATTTTTCTTTTCTTTTTTACTATTATATATAGCTAGTTTTTATTAAGTTATTAGTAATCTTCACCCCGCGCTTTTAGCAATGTTTAATAGTTAAAAGATCTACTTAATTAACTGAATAAAGTAAATAAAATGGCTAGAGAAAATTACTTGAATCTAGATTTTAAAAATAATTAATAATTTTCTGTAATATTACTTGATAAACCAGATTAAAAAAATAGATTTAATTAGATTAAATTTAATAACTAATACAAGAGAGATCTGAAACGAACTTTTAAAATCTTTTTAAAGATTTTTAATAATCTAAAGACTAAAAGAGATAATCTCCTTAATAAGTAAGATTAATAGAGTTAAGAAATAATTATCCTCACTTAAGAATAAAATAATATTATTAAGAAAAGAGACACCTTTATAGTATAAGTTATTTATTAAATTTTAATTACTTCTTAAAATACTACTACTTTTAAGTTTAAGAAAGTGATGAAGATCCCTGATTTATTTCTATTTAATAATAAAAAGAATATCTTCTTTGAAGACTGGATACTAGTTATATATTAGAAACTAAAAGCTAATATAGATTAGTTTATTATTCTAGTAGTATATAAAGCTTACATTACTAGTTATTATAAAAATAATATAAAAAAATATTTAATATTTAAACTCTGTCCAAGTATAATTAATCTCTATAATAATATTAATAATATACTAGAATACTTGGAAATTATTTTTACTAATTTTTATAAAATCTATAATACTTGTTGCCAGTACCGGGACTTGTAAATAAAGATTAAGAATAAATTTTATATTTTTATCTTTACTTTCTATTACCTCATAGTGGAAGCTGGAATCAGTAAGAACTTTTAAAAAAAAAATTTATATAATAAATTATTTTTTAAATTTAAAAAATCTACCATGCATAGTTTTAATAATAAATATTATTTCTTTAATAATTATATAGAAGAGTGTATAAACTTTATAAATTTAATTAATAATTTAATAAAGAGTTATACTAGAAGCCATGTTACTATTATTAATAATTATAATAAATCTTATAATTCTTGTATTCCCTTCAATATTCTAAACTCTGATAATGTTATTTCTAGAACTTTGATTTGTGCTTTAAACATGGAACTAGAGATTAAGAATATCTTAATAAAAAAAAATATTTTTATTATAAGAAATCTAGTTATTAAAATAAAAAAATATTCTAAGAAGAAGACCATACAAATAAAGATTCTAGAAACTTTTATAAAGAAATCTAAGTTAGTAAAAAATAATATTTAAGAAAAGTCTCTATTTTAAACGAGCTAGAAGCTTAAGTAAATATAATAGATTTATAAGATTTATTAAAAAATAATAGTAATAATTTTATAATTATTATTTTATTTTTTAAAAATAGTATTACTATTTTTATTTATATATTTACTAATTCTGGAGCTAATGCCTACTCAGTAATAAATATCTAATTTACTATTAAAATAATCTGATATTTTAAAATTCTAATACTACCTCTAAGAAAAGCAACTCTAGTCACGGGCTTTAATAAAAAATAAACTATTAATTTAATGCATGTAATTTAATTAAATCTTATAATTAATAATTACTAATTCTTAAATATTTCCTTTCTTATACTAGACCTGGAAAGGCATGATGCTATTCTTAGAAAAATATAATTTAATAAATATAATATCTTACTAGATTACTAGAATCACTGACTAATCTAGCCAAGCTAGTTAATATTAAAAAATAAAATAAAAATTAGATTTTTTATAAGTATTCTTTAAACCATCCTAGAATAATCTTTAGTAAATTATAAGTATTAATAAAATATAGCCTAGAAAGATTATAAGATATAATTAGAAAATTAATAACTAAAGTTATTATAACTATTATCAATCTTTTCTTATATTAATTAAAGCAGCTTGTACAAGACTCTAACTAAAATAAAATATAATCTAAGTAAAGAAATTTACTAGTATTATTTTTTTTCTAGAATCTTAAAATCTAAAAACTTACTCTAATTAGATTTTTCTATAAAGAGATAGTTTTTATTAAAATGGCCGGCTTCTAATAATATTTGAAAAATTTAAAAATAGAAATCTTTGTTACTTTACTTGATACTATTAAAAAAACTCTTATAAAAAAATTAGAGATTCTACCTATAAGTAAAGAGAATAAAATTAAAAAAATCCTTTTTAAATAATATCATGATTTAGCGGATATCTTTTTTAAGAAAAAATTTAATACGCTACCTCTATTCTAGCACTATAATTATAAGATTTAGTTAGAGAATAAGAATCCTCTAAATATTATTTTTCTTTATAAAATAATAGTAGAAGAGTTACAGGCCTCCCGTGATTATATTATAAAGAATTTAGTTAAGGGATTTATTATACTAAGCTCTGTATTTTTTATATCCTCTATCTTAATAGTCTAAAAATCCAGAGAAGATCTCCATTTTTATATAAATTATTAAAAACTAAATATTTTAACTAAGAAAGACTCATATTTTTTATCTTTTATTAATAAAATGATGGACCGCCTGTGTAATATTAAAGTCTTTATTAAATTTAATATATAATAAAGCTTTCACTAGATCTGAATAGATCTTATTTTAAAAAATCTCATTACCTTCAGAACATGATATAGCTTATTTAAATATTAAGTTTTTCTATTTAAATTTACTAATAAACCCGCTGTCTTCTAATAACTTATTAACAAAGTCTTGATAGAGTATTTAGATAAGTTTATCACAACTTATATTAATGATATATTAATTTATAGTAATAATACAACAGAGTATAAATTATATATATAATTAATATTTAAAAAGTTACAAGCCACGGGCTTACAAGCTATAATTTATAAATATAAGTTTCATATAATAAAGATTAAGTTTTTTAGATTTATTATCGCTACTAATAGTATCCGTGTAGACTTGATGAAAGTTATAATTATTATTAAATAGAAAACTCTGATAATTATATAAGAAATTTAATTATTTCTAGACTTTTATAACTTTTACTAAAGATTTATTAAAATTTATAGTAAAATAATATAATCTCTAATATAATTAATCTGGAAAAATATTATCTTTAACTAGGATTATACTTATATTAAAATTTTCAAGATACTCAAGAAAATATTAATTTTAGTTCTTATTTTTATTTATTATAATTCCATATTTTTTATTTATATTGAGACGGATGCCGCTGATAGAATTATTATAAAAATACTTTTACAGTTAGTAGATAGAATTTAGTATTTAATAAATTATTACTCCAAAACCATGTCCTCTATAGAATATAACTATAATATCTATAATAAAGAATTACTAGCAATTATTCATGCCTTGGAAGAATAATAACTGAAATTAAAAAAATTTTAGTATATAAATTATTTTAATATTCTAACTAACCACTAAACCTTAGAGTATTTTATAATTATTAAGAGACTAAATATCTATTAAATATAATAGACTAAATTCTTCTTTTAATATTATTTTCTAATCTGATTTTACTTTAAAAAGTATAATACTTTAGTAGATACATTAATCTATAAAAATAGTAACAAGCGAGCCCTGATATAATATTATAAATAAATCTTATTACTTTTAAAATATTTAGAAAATAAAATATATTTTTTTTTTAATAATTTTTAAATCACTGGCAGTTCTTACCCTCTTAGAAAAATATTTATAGATTATAAACTATTTTTTAATAACTAACCAGAATGATCTCTCCCTGGAGTCTTATAAAAAATAAACCTATTATAATAAAAATAAATATACTCTAAAAAATAAACTTCTATTCTTTAATAATTAGTTAATAATTCTAGATAATAGAGATTTATATATCTAACTACTAGATAAAATCTATTATTAACTATTATTTGCTTATCCAAGCTAAATGAAAATACTGGATCTTATAAAATACTAATACTATTAGAATACTTAAAATTAAAATATATATTATTATCTAGACAATTATTTAATCTATAAGTAAAAGAATATAAAATAGAATTTATTTCTAGAACTCTTATAATCTTTACTTATTCCAGACTATCCGGGCTAGTATCTATTAATAGATTTTTAGATATTTCTAAAGAACCGCTATAATTTTAATACTATATTTATTATAGTAAATTAATTAAGTAAACAGATTATCTTAATTTTATATATAAAATCTATATTTATATAAAACATGGCCTAGTTGTTTCTAGAATAAATATATCTATAATCAGGATCTCTAGACACAATTATATTAGATTAAAAAAAATAATTTATATTAGAATTCTAGGACAAGCTATATCACATACTATAAGTAAAATTTAAGCTTTTAATAATATATTATTTCTAAACTAATAAATAAATTAAAATTATAAACCAGTACACGGTGTAAAGACTTATCTTTTTTATAAATTATTATTAAGATAACTAATTAGAATTTCTACTATTAATTAACTTTACCTTTGCAGTCTTATTTTAAGAATCTATAGAATTATCACTTTTTATAATTAAGTAAGAATATAAGTTTTATATCTTTTTTAATTAAATACTCTTCCAGACTTCTGTTATAAATATTATTAACTAATAGCAAGCCCGAGCCCTAGCTTGTTATATAGAATAAATATAAAAGCTAGTAAAGAAAAATATATAAACTATTTAATAAATTTAAACCTGTGTAACTAACTAACAGTATTAACTTATAAATTTTAATATTAAAGATAAGATTTATATAAATATTAGGAACTAGTACTAGGACTAACTATTCTAAAAATTATTAGAAGATTAATATAGTCTAATAATTATTATTAAAAAAATTAGTTATATATTTTAAATTTAATTACTTGATAGTATTAAAGTCTATCCTATCTTTTATCCCGATAAACTCTGTTTTTATAGTATTTTAAAGCTGCTGCCTAGATAGATCTTAGACCAGACTCCTTTAATTAAGATTAATGACTATACTAAATGGAAGATAGAACAAATCTTAGAAAGTTATTTATAAATAAAAATTTCATAATATTATATTAAATAGATTAGTTCTAATAAGAATAACCATGCATAGTATCCTGTTAATAATTTTAAAAATATATCTTTTTATTTATATAACTTTTATATTTATTATCCGAGCCGCCCCGGACCACCTAAATAATTTTTTATATAAATCATTACAGCAGAGAATAACAAATTTACTATAGATTATAAAGATAACAATATTCCCCTAACTAGAGGCAGTCAGGCCTAAATAAGAGAATAATATAATAGTAACTCTATATAGGATTACATGATTATATTTATTTTATTTATTTTATTATTATTTTCTTCAAGTGAGTGCTTATAATACTTCTTTTTTTTCTTTTTTTCTCCTTACACTTAAAGTTCTCGAATAAGTTAGCACCAATACAACCTCATTTTGCTGTGTTGAACGGCCATCTCAAGTAATAGATATTTTATTATTATATTATCTAAAAATAGACTACGTTATTAATCTTGTAAAGAATATAAAAGATAAAAAATAAAAAATATTTTAAAAGTTTTTACACTAGATAAATTATCTAGAATTTTTAATATTATAAAAGCTTTTAAATAAATTCTACTCTACTTATATTAATAATATTCTTATTTTTATAGATAGAAGTTTATTATAATACTATTGTTAAATTTAAAAAATCCTAGAATAATTACATGAAGTAAAATTATAAATAAATATTAAAAAATATAAATTTAAAATAACTTATACCAAGTATTTTAGATTTATTATTAAAATGGAAAAAAAAATTAGAATAAATCTTATTAAAGTTTAAGCTTTACAAGACTAGAAAGTCTTAAAAAATATTTAAAAAATTAAGATTTTTTTAGAATTTATTAACTTTTATTAATAGTTTTTTAAAAATTAAAGAATTTATTCAGAGCCCTTAACTAGATTTATATAAAAAAATATAAAGTTTAAATAAATCTTAAAGATTCAGAAAACTTTTAAAACTTTTAAAAAAATTTTTATTATTATTTTAATTTTAGTGCACTGAGACCCCGAGTAAAAAATATTAATTAAAATTAATTCCTTTAATTAATATACTAAAAAAATATTATTCTAGTAAAATAATTAAAATATTTTATATTTTATAATTTATTTTTTTAAAAAAAACCTTCTTGCTGAATATAATTATTAAATCTATAATAAAAAATTATTTATTATTATTTAAATGTTATAAGAGTAAAAATCTAAGCTAATTACTTTTTTTTATTTTAAGATTCTTAATAACTATCAAAATCTTAAATATTTTATTATTCTGAAACAAATAGCGCCACTGAATAAGAAATTATAGTAATTAAAAACTTTTTAAAATAATTTATTAATAAGTAATAAAATAATTAAAAAAATTATTATTACTAGTATAACTAGCTTTGAATAATTATAATTTAATATTAACTAGAATAAATCTTTTTCTTTTTAATATAAATTTTATATAAAGTTTCTTGATCTAGATATTAAGACTAATTTTTTAAAAAATTATTAAATAAGAAACCTACAGGAATAAGTTAAAATAATTTTTAAAAATTTTTAAAAAATTTAAAATATTACTAATTCAATAATAGTCTTAGTCTAAGAAGTTTAAAAAAGATATATTGATTATTATTAAAATCTTATTCTCTATTACTAACCATGGAATAAGATTTAATTTAATTTAAAAAATATATTTACTAGTTAATTAAATAAAAAGTTAAATTAATAAAATATTAAATTTACTATACTTGAAACTGTAGATATTTATATCTATAAATTAAATATATTTAATAAAATTTATTTAATTTTTTATATGAATCTATTCTATCTAGTTATTACTAATCTTTTATTATTCTAAAAACTAACAAATTAGCAGCCAGACGTGATTATTATAAATAATAATATTAAAAAATAAGTTATTAAGAAAATTATTAACAAAGAAAATATTTTTAATTAAATAAATAAGATTTAATATTTTAATATAGGAATCCGCATAATATTTTTATAATATAAAGACTTATAAAAAATAAACAATAATTTTTTTTTATAGTTTTTTTTATTTTTTTTAGAATTTTACCATGCGACCCCACCCGCTGTGGAGGGCTAAGAAGCTGTAATGAATCAGACATAAAGCCTGGTTCGAAAAGAGTCAATTCGCTGAAGAAAAAAGACTATCTAGTATAGATAGAATCTAGTTATTTATTTTTTTTTAATTATTTTATTATTACTCTTCTATATCTCTTATGGAAATTCTTTTTAGAAAGTCTTTATTTTATTAATTTCTTTTAATATAGTCTTAAAATTAGATAGGCTAGAATATATAATATTCTAATTCTAAATAACTAATTAAATTTAATTTTTTTTAATTATTCTTTTTTTTTAAATAGCGTGATCATGGGCAGAATCATATAGTAAAATTCTAAAAAAAATAAAAGAAATTATAAAAATAAAATATTCTTTATTTTTTATAAATTTTTATATTATAAAAATATTATACAGATTCCTATATTAAAATATTAAATCTTATCTATTTAATTAAGAATATTTTTTTATAAACTTCTCTTTAGAAATATTTTTTTTATTAATAATTTTCTCAATAGTGTATTTTTTAATATTATTATTTATAATAATTACGTCTGGCTGCCAATCCATTAGTTTTTAAAATAATAGAAGATTAATAGTAGCTAGATAAAATAAATTTATATAAAAAATTAAATAAATTTTTCTAGATATATTTAATTTATAAGTATAGATACTTATAATTTTAAATATAATAAATTTTATATTTTATTAGTTTAGTTTCTTACTTAGTTAGTTGGTAGATATATTTTTCAGATTAAACTAAATTTTATTCTATAATTAATAATAAGAAATAAGATTTTAATAATAATTAGTATATCTCTCTTGAATTTTCTAGATTAAGATTATTATTAAATTAGTAATATTTTAAATTTTTTAAAATTTTTTTATTTAGTAATTTTTTAAAAAATTAGTTTTAATATCCAAGTCAAGAAATTTTATGTAAAACTTATATTAAAAAAAAGATTTATTTTAATTAATACTGAATCTTAATTATTCAGGATTAGTTATATTAATAATAATAATTTTTTTTAATTATTTTATTACTAGTTAATAAATTATTTTAAAAAAGTTTTAATTATTATAATTCTTTATTTAGTGGCACCATCTGTTTCAGAATAATAAATAATAAAAAAATATTTTTTAATATCTAAAATATTATATAGAGTTTTTTATAATTTATTTATAAATTGTAATTTTTAATTAAAGATTATAGATTATAGTACTCTATAATAGTTTTAGAATATTTAAATAAATATTATTATAAAATCTTTTATCTTTATACTTAGTACTGCTTCAATAATAATTCTTTTTATTAATTCGTTAGTAATAATTATAATATTCTTATAATCTTTAGATTCTGGAAGATCCACTAGACAATTAATAATAATATCTTATTATAAATAATTAAGAATTAATAATAATTTTAAAAAGTTTTATTTATAATCTTACCAGGTCTGGTTAATCTAATAATTATTATAATTATAATAAAATTAATAAATATCATTGCTTATGTTAGACTAGTAATAATAATAAATAATAATTTTATATATTTAATCTTTTTCTGGATATCTAGTAATTATATTATTATAAATTTTTTAAATAATCTAAATCTATAGAAATTTAAAGTCTAGAATCTAGACTTATTTCTAGAATAGTAAATACTTCTTTAAATCTAGTTAATATTTAGTAATAAAAATCTTTAGTTTTAATTTTTTTAAAAATTTAAATTTATTTTTTATTATAGTCTCTTAATACTCCTTGAGATTTTTATTAATATTTTTTATTTATATTTAAAACTTATTTAAAATCAGTTTTCTAGATATTCTTTTTATAAATATTAAATAAATATATTCCTCGAATAAGTCTTTTTAAATAAAATTAAATAATTAGATTTTTTAATTAATAATATACTTATCTTTCTTATTTAATATATTTTAAGATTTCTTAATAAAATATTTAATCTAGTATTTATTCTCCCCCGGTAGTAATCAATAAAAAAATTAAAATAATTTAAAAAAAAATATTTAATATATTTATTACTTAGTAAGTTAATATTAGATTATAAAATATTTAAGATTTTAATAATCATTAAAAATATTAAAATAAAAAGAAATAATTAGTTTAAACTCTTACTCTTATAATATTTAGATAATAATAAGTAATTTTTTATTATAGATTTAATAATTATATTCAGCAAGAAGGTTTTTTTTAAAAAAATAAATTATAAAATATAAAATATTTTAATTATTTTATTAAAATAATACTTCTCTAGTATACCAATTAAAAAAATTAATTTTAACTAATATCTTTTACTCAAGATTCTAGTATACTAGAACTAGAGTAATAATAAAAATCTCTTTAAAAATTTTAAAAATTTTTTAAATTTCTAAAGTTTATTTAAATTTCATATCTCTTTATATAAGCTTGATTAAAATTTTTAAATAAACTTTCTAATCTTTAAGAACTTATTAATAAAAATTAATAAAATTTAAAAAGATTCTAATTTTTTAAGCACTCTTTGGGGCTTTCTAATTTTATAAAATCTAGATTTTAATAGAATCTATTCTAATCTTTTTTTCTATTTTAATAATAAATCTAAAATACTTAATAGAAGTTATCTTGAACTTATATTTTTTAATATCTATTTATAATCTTATTTTATATAATTATTCTAGAATCTTCTAGACCTGGGAATAGTATTATAATAAACTTTTTTTTATAAAAATAAAAATATTATTAATATAAATAAAATAGAATTTATCCAGAAACCTTTGTAATATTTAATTAATATACTATTAAAAAATATTAAAATAGTTAATAAATTTAAAAAAAATAATTAACTATTTAAAAAATTTAAAACAAATTTAGAATATTATTTTTTATTTATTTTTTTTTAAATCTAAATATGGTGGAAGGCCTAAATTATATTAAATTTAATAAAAAAATAGATCTAGAAGATATACTAAAGAATTTCTTAAATTAAAAATAAAGAATAATAATTCTTTACTATTATTTAATTAAAAATCTAATAATTTATATAAAATTATAAGCCTCTACCAGACTTTAAGATAAATAGAATAGAAATAATTATTAAAAAATTATTTATTTAAATAAAGTCTTTTTCTAATAAATTAATTAGAATTTTTTATAATATTAAAGGTTCTAGATAGTTCATCTAATATAAAAATTTTTAAAATATCTTTTATTCTCTATCTTTTATATTTTTTATAAAGTTAATAGTGTGGTCTACTTCTAGATAATATAAAAATAAAATATTTATAATTATTTTATTAAAAATATCTAGATAATTCTAGTAATATTTAAATAATTTCTTTTCTATATCTATAGAATTCTTTAATTAATTAAGTTTATAAAATATTTTATTAATATTAGTAAGACTAATAGAAAGAAATTTTATTAATTTTTTTTTTTAATTCCTCTAGGTACACCAAGCGTTAGCTAAAATAAATTAAAAAATAAGATTATAATCTTATTTTTATTTATAACATATTTTTATTCTGGTATTTTAAATATTTAATATAAAACTTTTAGTCTAAATTATTATATTCTAATATTTTATCTAAAACAGTTCTAATATAATATCATATTTATAAATTTATAATAAAATATAAAAATATATATTTTTTTACAGACTTCTATTAATATTTAAAAATATTATAGTTAATTTAATTATACAAGCTAATCTTTTTTTAAATCTTTTAATATTTTAAGATTTAATTAATATATATTTTAATTTATATTTAATTATAAAATTCTTACTAACTATTCCATACGGAGAATAATTAATATCTATAAAAATTTTTATATAATAGATTTTATTAATTAATCTTAATATAGAAAAAGTCTAATAATTTTTAAAATCTTAAACTTTTTTTTTAAATTTTTTATAACTAGTATTAACTAGTGCGTGTTCCTATAGATAATAATTTAAAAAAATTAAATATTTTTTAAAATTTAAATAATTAAAATTATTTAAAATTATTAAATTTTTTAAATCTAGATAATATTCTTTACAAGATTATTTTTTTTCTAGTAATCTTCTGGGGCGCTTAAAAATATTATATAAATAAATTAAAATAATTAATAATATAATATTTAAAAAATTTATAATATAAATAAAATCTAAGTTTCTAGTACTTTATTATTTTTTTTTAATATTTATTTAATCTAATAAATAAATCTAGTACTTATTATTAAAAACTTCTAGTCTATAATATTATTATTAAAGATTTATTTTTTAATTATACTTTTAGTCCAGGCACTAGTATATTTTAATTAATTTTTTAAAAATTTATTTATTTTTATTAATTTATCTGCTATTAGTTTTATCTAGTAGTAGAAACTTTTAAAATTTAGTTTTTATTTTATATTTATTATTTATTAATCAATATTATTGTTAAGGGCCTGGTATAATAGATTTTTTTTATTAAAATTATTTTAATTATAATCTCTAGTCTTAATTAGTAAACTGTTAATTTTTATAATAAAATTATTAATTATATAAGTTTTTTATTTAAGAATAAATAATTAATAATAATATTAACTATGAATTCTATGATTTTATGTATAATATTAATTTATAAATTAATCTTTATTTTAATTTCTCTATTAAGAAGTAAAAAGATATATTAAACTTAATTATTTAAATTATTAATAAATTTCTAGTTAATTTTAATCTTTATTTAAATATTATTAAATTATCCTGGAAACTTTTATCTTTTTTATTAAAAAATATAAAACTAGAAAATTTAGATTTTTTTATATTTTTAAGTTCGTCAAAGAAAACTAGATAAAATATATAAAATATTAATAAAGATATTTAAAAAAATAAAATTTAATTATTAATAAACTTCTTAACGTATTTAAAACTAGTTTTAATCTTATTATCAGTTATATTATTTTATTATATAATAATATATTATATCTTTATATTTTATATTAATAGTTTCTAGATTTATTTTACTAATTAGTTAATAAGCTCATCCTAGAATAGATTTTTATAATTATTTAATATATTAATTATTAATTTTTTACTACTTCCAGCCATTATCTCTATTCCAATACCATTGTAAAAAGAAGAGCGAATTAAAATTATAAAAAATTAAGAAGCTATAATAAATCAGATATAAAGTCTAGTTTCAAAAAAATTAATTCATTGAAGAAAAAAGATTATTTAATATAAATAAGATCTAGCTATTTATTCTTTTTCTTTAATTATTTTATTATTATTTTTTTATATCTTTCATGGAAAGTCTTTTTAAAAAGTTTTTATTCTATCAGCTCCTTCTAGTATAATCTTAGAACTAGATAGACTGGAACATATAATATTCCAGTTCTGAATAGCTGACTGGGCTTAGCCCTTTTCACCTGCGATTATATTATTTAAAGAAAAAAAATAATTAAAAAAGACTAGATCTAATTAGTTATTTAAAACTAGAATATTATATATTCTAGTTTATTTAGTTTTAAGATTATGTTAGAAAGAGTTAATAGAATAAAAACTTTTCAAAAAAAATTTTTATAAGAGATATAAGAGAATAATTAAAAGATGATTAAAAAAAATAAATAACTAGATCTTACTTATACTAGATAGCTTTTCTTCTTTAGTGAATTCACTCTTTTCAAACCAGACTTTATGTCTAACTTACCACGGCTTCTTAGCCCTTCACACCAGTAGAGGCGTGGGCGGGCGCTGAAGACTCGGAAATCTCCCTGTAAGTAACATTGAAATGCGTGTCTAATACTCTTCGTCTGTTGGTAGAGCCCATGGATATTCAAGATCTCTAGATACCGGGAATAATCCTCATAGAATTTTGCAGGGATTATCGATACACCTATTAGGCGGGGGTCGACAACTGTACTTATGCGTTCTCCATACGGAGTAGGAATGTAGCGCAACTGTCACCCCGAGGTGTCCGTGCGCCGCCCCTCCCAAGTAGTATTTAAGCTATCAGATCTCCCTTCCTGTCATACGTTCGTTCTATTTCATCTATCCATCCGCACAGTGGGTTTACCTGTGGAGCCACCTTATGTACCGAGTCATCGGTCGAACTTCATCTGCTTCAAGGGATTCTTTATCAAGAACCATGTCATCTCTTGTGCCCGGATTCATTCTTCGAGGTGCTCGTTGGAATTACCGCATTCTCCACACGATCACAGGGGACAACACACACATATCCACCATCTTTAAAGCTGCAGTTTTTCCACATGAGAACGCTGACCAGCACCCCGATGCCCCCAAATAGTTAGTTCATTGTGTTACGTTGAACCTAATTCATACTACAAGACTAACTCTGACACCTAGGGCTGTAATAAAAGTAGCTTTATCTAGCGATTCAAGATCCGTGAAGTGTATGGACCGTGAACGCCAGGCGTATCAGCTTCCTAATGTCGCCTCGGCTGAGTGCTTCCGGAAGATGTACGATGTGATTGACAACAGTACACTGGCTTTAGAATGGCTGGAAACTACTCTCGCAGAGGTGGTATACCGGCCTGACAAGGACACATACGCGCTCATTGTGTCCTTTCTCCGGGCAACATTGACCAGTTGTGTCGTTCTAGAAGCTCATCAACACATCAACACAGGTAACATACCTACCCTTAGACGGTTGATATTCACTAATCCCCTCCCAGATTTTAAGCCCTCCAACATCCTCCTATCCAACGTCAATACGAGTCGCATCACTGCTAAAGTTGGTGATCTGGGCGTCGGTACAAACCCCTTACCCCCTAAGCAAGCCAGACTCTTTCCTAACAGCTGTGTAGTGGTTCCATCAAACTACCTCTTCAACGGCCAACCTTTCGCCATGCGTGCCCCCGAAGTCTATCTAGGGGCACCGTGCGCTGAGCCATCGCAGGTCTGGGCAATTGCCGCGACACTGCTTGTGTGGATTAAACCCGGTGTTTTAGGCTCGCAGGGCTGCCCATATTCTTTGATTAACGATTCCTGGTCTATGGCAAAGATCAAACAGCTTTTCCCCCAGTGGCATATTCCAGCTCCCGAAGATGTGCAGGGTCATTCTTTCAAAGACCAGGTATATGGCGCCAGAAAACTTGGTAAATTAGCGCCACTGCTGGAAGCGATCGCGCCATTCGATGAGGAGACAAGAAAGGTCGAAATTCCGCGGGAGTTAAGGGACCTGCTTCGGTTCATGATGGTCCCTAATCCAGTTGCAAGGCCTTCGGCCTCAGATGTGCTGGTGTCGAAAGAGTTTCGAGCATTTGAGACATTTGTGGGTGGTCGATAAACTGCGTGCGAGATTTTATCGTGTCTCTTGTCAGATATTGACATTTGCATCTTTTTTATGAATGAATGACATATTTTTTTAATTGTTTTCTCCTAAATCAAAGTGTATAAAAAACTGCAACCAACAAACCCGGCATTAACCGCCAAAGTGGGGCATCACCTAGGTGACCTCTAGCTTGCCAATGGAATCAAAGGCCCAGGTTCATTGCCGTCTGTGATTGGATGGAGCTCACGTGACTAGACATCCACCCGCGCGGTTGCTCCCTGCGGGCATCCATGATTTTGGTGTATTTCTCTGGATTGAAACAACATCTCAAATCTGCAAACAAATTCACCTCCAAGGTCCCTTAACGCAATGTCCCCTCAGCGCACCGCAGACACCAAAAAGGAGCTCTCCACGCAAACTTCACAACGGAAAAAATGGAACCCCGATTGTTACGTGATTTCTGATCAAGCGTACAATGTAGCCGATATCCCCACGCTGACCGGGCCGGAAAACTTCGCCCAGTGGGAGAGACGCATCAGCCTCCACTTCCGCTTCGAAGGGGTCTGGAACCTCCTCAACGGTACCGAGGAGCCTCCAAATGAGCCAAGCGCCGCTGGGCCCACCAGCGATACCCCAGAATTCCTTGCACATGAACAGGCCTTCGACAGGTGGGAGCAGTTAGACGCCAAGATCTGTTTCCTATTGCAATCGACGGTTGCAGAACACATCCAGTTTGACATTGACGAATGCACAAGTTGCCGGGAAATGTATCAACACCTGAAGACAAAGTACCGCCCAAAAGGCAGTCTTTGGACTAGACGATTCGTAAATGAATTACGCAACTTGAAGCTTAAAGACTTCGACTCAGTGCGGGCATACGCGTCTCGGTTTATCCACCTAGAACGACAATTAACCACGGCACAACCAACTGCAGTCATCCCCCAGTGGCTCATGAACACGCTTTTCATTGAGGGCCTCGGTGACGAGTACTGGTAATTCAATCTCATCCTTGACCAAGAAGACCGAGCTACAAATTCCGACGACGCGATGCCCTGGCATGAACTCGTCCGACGTACAGAAGACTATGAAAACAGCTTACGAAAGTGTCCAATGATAGCCTCTCGAACACAGGTTTGATATGGCAGGGCAAAGCGGCCAACAACTTTACAACATTGCGGAGGCCTAGGCTATATTATCTTCAATTCCACTCAAAGAATGAGAGAGCCGCGTGCCATTGCAGGAGCCCAGCGGGTTGAAGGGTGCTGGGGCAACGAAAGGACGAAGAAGAGACATGGGAGCCCTAGTGATGGAGAGATGGACCATGGCCTGAGCTAAAAAAGCAAGCATGCTCTAGACACTAAGTTGGCCTAGCATTGTAGCCTTCCATTTCCGCAAGAAAGATATTTTGCCAAATCAGAGGCTGCAAAGGAAGCTATATGTTACAGAAACTGCTGTGTATGACGACACCGGATCAGTAGCTAATTAGAGAAACATCACGCACCAATGCATTGACATGACATCTCATTTCATTCCCGAGAAGGCAGAAAAAACAATCACATTAAGATTTACTATAACGTCAGGAAACCCCTGGCTCGCAAGTCAACAGAACCTTTGAAACCTTACCCATTTATCATATCTGAAACTTTTCTACGGTAGGCATGTCTGTCGGGTCTGTGGATTCTGCAGAAAAAGCAGATCTGTATCGCTGATTAGTTATCTGGCTTAAAATACCTAGCGAAACCAACTCAAAGGTCATCGAGACAGGGATATGACCGGCAAGCTTACTATAGTGGTTTTCTGATGCCCAAGTATCGACAGCCTCCAGTCCTGCTCTTTGGCACAATGCATCGCGATCATCAGCATCGTATTTATGGCTTTGCACCGCCAAAATGGTCCAGCCAGCCGGGACAGTCGCTCCATCAAGAACCACCTCGCCAGAGGGAAGATAGAACTGGTTGTGGCTCCCTTGCTCTGCATCCCAGTGACCCGTAACACCCCATTTCTCGAGGTCGAATGCCTCATGTCCCAGGATATCGTTCGCCCGTTCGAGTCCGTGTTTGATGAACCGCCGATTGATACCCTCTGGATCATTATAAGCGGCCAGCACTCGTTCTGGATCCTTGCAGCCATCTAAGCCGAGCAAGAGAGATGATTTGCTTTCAGGGGCATTGCCAACGAAGCTGGCCAGAAAGTCAGCAGCGTCTGGCCGCTGGAAGCTGCCCAAGGTTGATCCCAAGGAGATGATCGTCTTCGATCGCGAGCGAATCTCTGGGATCTGCAGCCATTCACGACCGTCATCGTACGTTCCCAACAGCCCGAAGCAGCGCACATGCCGGAAGGTACCAGGAGGGACTACGCTGAGGGTCCGCTCGAGCTCTTGGAACGAGACATCCAGCGCAAAGTAGTCCACATCTCAACCAAGTTCGTCAAGGGCGTCTAGGAGAATCTTGATCTTGCGGAGGTTTCTGACTGATAATAGGCTCGTAGCCACTGCGGCTGGACACCGTGGCACTTACCCACTGCCCAACTCGACCAACATGCTCCCTGATGGGATGTTCTCGGCGATTTAATATTTGTATTTCTCGAGGAGACCGATCTCCTCATTAGTCAGATAGTAAAATGGAGCATACGTCACATCCTCAAAGTACCGCAGGCCCTTCTCGTCCCAGAGCAGCAGCTCCGGCATAGCGGCCTTTCCGTGACTGGCAGCATGGATGGACTCCTCAAGGGACTGCCGTAACTGAGTCTCCGACTTGTCGGTCCGGATGTCGATGATATTCGTGGCAACGAGAGGCACGGGGGCAGCTCGGGCCCGGATTTGGGGCTGTCTATTATGTAACTGTGGGGTCACAATGCTTTCGAACATGTTGGGAGAAAATGCAGTGAACAGTGACAGAATCTATGAAGCGGTCTCAATGCGGTGTTTTAAGTAGGGTAGTCCATATATTATGTCCGTAATTCTGTGCACCAGGCTCTGATTTATATTCGTAGAACCAAGACATTGATTTCCGAAAGCGTTCACACAGATTTGTGATGCAATCTGCTGGGGACATGATCTGATCAAGATAAGGTTCGGCATCTCCTGTAATGATTGGCACGATAGATGAAGTCATGGATGAACCATGGATCGGGATAGTCTAGGCAGATCCGCTCCCGGAGACACAATGCAAGAGTGGAGCCAGCCGTGACATAAGGTGGTGGCTGCCAGTGTTCTCCCAGCTGCAGCCTTGGTTTGAATTGAAGTCTAGATTGGACGTGCTGATAAGCACCCGATTGCGGTAGTTTGCCATGCTTCCAATGATTTCCGGTGTCAAGCTAACGGGATGCGGTTGTAACTTATTTGGGCACCAACGACGATATGGACGCGATGGATGTTGCGATGACCGAGCTGACCGAGTTAGATGATGAGGATATCACTACCTTTCAACCCTCGCGTCGAGCCGCTTTGTCTATTCTCCGGTACTCCCGAGAAGCAACAGTAGGCTATTAGCATGTGGCGAGGGGGGGACATCGACGTTCAAGAAAAGATGACTTGTATCGCAGCCATTGGCCAAACATCCGGCCAGAAAATGCGTGTTATTATCTCACACCGTTCTTTCCATGACTGGAAAGCCTATGCTGTATCAACATGTCTTGAGGATTCCCCTCTGCCTTCACTGTAGGCGGGCCGATCAACCGTAGGTATATCGTCATCAAATTATAGCAATGTGTAACTTGCCAAGCCTGGTTTACGCCCTCTGATTGGACGCAGCTCGGATTCTCGCACGTTTCAGGGCCTCTGATTGGCCGAAATTCTGGATAGTTTCGCTCGTTTCAGGATCTCTGATTGGTTGGTAGTTCCGTACGGCTATTCCCACTGCCAGTGACCACTTGCGCACCCCGTCAAACTCATGCATGGATCTTCTATATCTATATCGCAAGTAGTTTTGCCAACTGTCATATAATTTCTTGAATAAACAGGGGCGTTTAGGGATTAGGATTTGCAAATTTACAAATTTATCAGGGCGCGCAAGCGCGCCCCCTCAAGGCCTTGTCTGTGTTTCCTCTTCAAAGGTTCTGTATAAGAGGAAAAAGAGGGTGTCAGTTTCGTACGTCATCCACAGGAGTACCAAATGATAGACGGAGTTCTTAAGATGACGAGGCTGGTGATGGAGGGGCACCGCGACGTGTCGCTGCAGGCTGTCGCCAGCTCAGCCAATCATTTCTCGGGTATCTAACTGCCCAGACCTCTATCCCAAAGGAGCGATGGCTAGCAACAGCCTAGAATCATCCCTTGCCGATCTCCCGGAGTCCAAAGGTTGTTTGGCTGTTGTGTTAACAATCCGTTGCTTCATGTCCGGATCGATTACCTTGGACTTTTGGTGAGGGGGTGCACAAGTGGCCAACGGGAACGACCGTACCGCTCCACCGACAAATAACGGCCGCGAAACCATGGACTCAATGAATGCCAACCAGTCCAAAAGCCAATCAGAGAGGCGCTGGCCCGGACCCGGTCGCGGTACGGAGGAAGGTAAATGAATACTACTACTGAGCCTGAGACTGGTCCACGGTACCGGGATGTTTTGATCAACTCAGCGGCTTCCTCCAATAGGTAACTGTCTTTCGGGGTATTGTCAACGTGTTCGGTGATTGAGGACGTGGCCCTTCGCATCATCATGGATGACTTCCCGCAGGCCTCCATTCGGAGAATGTCCGATGGAGTTGCCTGCTATAGCCGACACGGCCGGCTAACCTATTGATCATGGTCCTCATATAACATCACCGTTATATCGGACATCAATCCGCCACAGAAATCCAAAGATATCAAGTTTCCTGGATATCATCATGAATCATCCCAAATTCGAAGAGGTCCAGATGACACCAAGCAACACAACGATCATTCAGCGACATGGAAAAATCGACTGTCATCCAAAAGAGACATGTGGAGACGGGGAAGTGATACTGAGAATTGGGTAGGCTCTGAGATCGAAGACTGCGAGTCCATCACGTCAGTACTGATCTTGCACAGAAATGGGGGTTCTGGTAAGCTGGCGGCATCAGCACAAATGACCACGCACTGAACCGAAAGTAGGCGCCACGGGCTTGATCCGAGCCCTTGCAGAGGATTATCTGTCCATTCTTCATAGACCAGGCTCCATCCAATGGATCTGCAACCACTCGAGAAACACCCAGCTTGCCTTGTTCCACGGGCACGTGGACCTGGCCCTCACCTACGAGCGTGAGCAAGAAGATATCTCAGTAGCAGAGGGATGGGCCCAGAGCGAGGGATGCGTGTTTCACGACCATTTCTGCTTAGCCGGTCCACAAGACGATCCAGCAAATATAAAGCAGGCCGCATCAATCGAAAACGCCTTTGACCGTCTCGCTATCACTCAAGCGACATTTCACAATCGGTCGGACGGTTCAGCAACCATGTGGAAAGAACGTCAGATCTGGGACCAGTGTCACCGGGAGCCTTGGAGCGATGCCGACGCAATCCGGTACCAGAGCTTCTTATTTACTCCGGCAGAAGCAGTAACTCACGCAAACATTGCGGGGGCATACCTACTCTGCGATCGGTCTACATTTCTTACTATGGCATCTCAAGGTCGGGTCGATAGTTTACGGGTCTTTTTCGAGCCAGAGCATCCGCTCGATATCTTGATGAACTCCTGCTATGCTATGACCAGTCCTCACGCATCCAGTGAGGTTGCTGAGCGGGTTGCGTCTTTTCTCGCGTATTTCAAGTCTCCACGGGGTCAAGAGATTGTTGCTCGATATGGATACGATAAAGTTGGAATGCCTCTGTTTGCATCGCTTAGCGAAGGATATGCCAGGGAGAAGTTAACCGGGGAAGCCTACAAGGGCGAGCCGGACACTGAAGGAAGCAAAACAATGGAGAAGCTGTAGCTAGGTCCATATATGTTCAACCGTGAATTTGATGTTGGTCGGGATATCTTCTGCCAAGCAAGCATGTGAGAATGACAAGAGCAGCGACCCCGGAGACGCGCAGATTCTATTTCTGTACCGCAATTCACCGGTGACACGAAACGTTTGATCTAATGATTATAATTGAGTATATAAGAATGGCTATCGGTCTATAGTACACAAGAACGGAATCAACTCCACCGCAAGATAAAATCCAATTTTATGCAATGCGTCAATGTCAAAAGTACATTGCTCGGAAGGGCAGGATGACCAGTATAGGTAGCACGCTGCCATCGCCGTTTTGATTCACTCCAATTAGTCCTTTACATCGGCCCGTCGGGCGGCGTCGTCCCTCTCTTGCTTTCTCCATTCCGCAGCAAACTTCCACTGGATGAGTGGCCCAACCAATGCCACAAGTTGCACAGCAACGCAGATCGTGAATGCAACTCCGACTCCAACACCATTGATCATGGGCATAATAAAGCTCGTACCGCCCGCTGCAAACAGACATCTGGCAAGATTCAGACTAGCGCTGGCTGCCGCACTCCGATCGGGGAAGATATCAACCAGATAGGTCATGATGAGAGACTGTGTGGAAACGGCTGTCCAGCTGGTGATGAAGGTCGAGATGATGGGGATGGCAATGGGCACTTTATGCGGATACTGAATGGTCCAGCCGAAGAGAATGATGGACAGGCACTGGGAAATCGCAAAGACAGGAACGAGTCGAAGGCGGGCTTTTTCCAGCGGGAAATCATCGTCCCGGTTGGATTGGATGCTGTCATTTCCTTGTTCCCCATCAAACGAGGCCTCATAACTTGCCTTGACGCGGCGGTAGTCAGCATCCAGAATCTTGCCGGTGACCAGTGTCCCGATCATCGATCCGACGCCGTTGGCAATGAAGGTCAGACCGATTTGGATTTCCGAAAGGCCATAGCGGCTCTCGAAGAGAGAAGACATGGCGGTGATGCTCATCTGCCAGACGGCGTAGTAAATAGCGAGGAAGAAAATGATCGGAGCAGCGTGGTTGCTGATGAGCATGCGGAACGGGCCGAGAATATTGACGGACTTCTTTGCTGCGAGCTGGGACTGACTAGCCTGTGCGTCCTGCCATGGGACTTTGGTGGTTCTTTGGTAGACATCCAACGGAAACCTGGTCAATGGGCTGGATGGGGTCTGACTTCCGTTGGCAACGAGTGAGCGCAGGGTTTCGGGCAGCAGGATAACAAGGCAGCAGAGGAAAACCCCACTGTAAATGGTGAGGAACCAGAAGATTGCTTTCCATCCCAACGATCCCGCGATGCCTCCTCCAATAACTGGTCCCACGGCAACCGGGACAAGCAATCCTGCCTGGAAGATCCCCATGTAGCCTCCGCGTTCCGCACGGGTCGTAATATCGCCGATAACGCCCGACCCAATAGCGATTGTGCTAGCACTGCCCGTGCTCTGAAGGCATCTCAGAACAATCAGCTGGGCGTAGGACCTGGTCTCTGCGAGGCCAATGCATGCCCCAAGAAACACGACAAAGGTGCCCATATAGGCGCTCCGACGACCCCTGACATCGGAAACTGGGCCCCAGATGCTGGGTGCGAGTCCTTGAAAGATGAGGTAAGAGGTAACACTGAGATCGACAAGTTCGACGGAGACATTGAGGTCGTTCGCAATGGTTGGCAAAGCGGGGAAGTAGATGTTTGAGGCGAAACCGGAGACTGCGAAGATCAGTCAGCTCTACATTCCAGCAATATTACAGGAGACTAACAAGTTGCAGCCGTGGATACAATGATAATAATCAACCACTTTTGTCGGTTATCAAAGATGCTGTAGGGCGGTTCGGGGGGAGGGGCGGTTGCAGTGTCGGGCTCCGACGGCCTTAGACTATCCTCGGAAGGCATGATGTGGGTATGTCTGGCTGGCTTCAGCGACTATGTGTAAGTGGTAGTTCTTTGGGAATAGTAAGAAGTCAAGAGTAAGTGGTGTCGATTTATATCGCGCGTCCCTGCGGGAGTGGGTCCGTGGCAATCTGAGCTCCGGCGGCGTTCGGAGTTGAGGCGGCCCCTCAACCCTCAACTCCGGTTGTATCGGATGCCAAATGGATAAATGTCCCAGTACTTCATTCAAATTTCCTTGCTGCAACCACGTTCTTTTTGAAGCACTCTGCGATTTGGCTGGTGAATCCCAAGCCTCCCACCTGTTGCATTCCCATCGTTATGGCCTCTTCGATCAACACCGCCGCCACCTTTGGTGAAAGCTATGCGGTTCTCAATTTAGACTGGATGTCCATACTCATTGATGCCATTAAAGAGACATCGGAGGGCCAGAATCTGATCGCCAATTGCACCAAGTGGAATGATGCAGTGCACGCAAAGACGCCTCGCCCCCTTACCATCTTCTCCACCCTTGCCTTCAGCGCCGGCAAACCCGAAGTGCAGCCCAATTCTCCATTTGCCAACCTGATCGCACCGTACGGTGAATTCGCAAGCGGCTCGCCTGAAGTGCGGATTCACGAAAGCTTCAACCTCGATGAGAAGGATTTTGTTATGGAGAAGACCAGGTGGTCCGCAACCATGGGCAACTCTCTCGAGCAAATCTTGCGGGCGCGAAACATCAAGACCGTTATCATTGTAAGTCAAGCCTGTGTTTCAGATAGAACTAGGCTAATGCCAGAATCCTAGTCTGGTTTGAGTCTCTCCGGCGTCGTGATGGCCACCATCTACAGGTTGTTTGACTTGGATTTTGATGTATACGTGGTCAGGGACAATGTGTTGGAGTTGCCGATCGATCAGACAGCTGCATTCTCCAACGTCATGCTGGACATGCTGCTGCCGAAGATGGGATTTAAGGTTATCTCCCTTGACGAGGCGTTGCAGGCGCTGGAACGGTTGTAAGGGGGTTCTTCGGTACATGCTGTGTATAGTTTTATAGCCCATGTATGATAGAATGGCTACTTTGAGACATCAACGCAGAGGGAAGTCATTTCGACATCAAGACTATAAAAGCTAGCCCTGTCATTATGTTTGGTCATGAAAATGAGCTGAATGTTCTATCGAATCATATAAGCAACTTCTGGGGAATAGGTGTGCAGTGTTTAGTCGCTGACAGTATTTACTTGCGCACTTGAGGTGCACAGGAGCGTAATCCTTTTCATAGAATGCATAAATACTGTATTTATGCCTACTACAGCCTATCTCTTTCTGCATTAGCATTGTTGTGGGCAAATGCCGGATATATGCATGCCACATTCCTAGAAACGATGACGCATTGTCTCATCCAGTAATTTCACTTTCTCATAGAGGCACTAAATTCTGGCACCAATGCGGACAAACAACAAATCCCGATCGACTATCATTAGACCGAATCGGTGGTTGAAAGTCATGGCTCGCGTCCAACCGTCAAGATAGGGCGCCGAAAGGTGTCACGCATCGTCCTGCCCTGCCGCATTCCCGCTCAACTCCGAAAGTTTATTCTCAACTCCGCCAGGAGCCAGCTTTGATGGAACACATTACCTCATCACCCGTGGTGACATGAGCTACATCCCCTACGAATAGGATGTCGACAAGCATAGTATATGTGGCCACTGAGCTCCTGGAGCTCACATCTAAAGTCGCAATCAACCATGAGCGACCAACACCACGCGGTAGACCTGGACTCTGTCATGGAAAGATTACTCGAGGTTAGGGGCTCCCGGCCTGGGAAGTGTATCAAACTACGTGACTCGGAAATCGTCTACCTCTGCCATAAGGCGCGTGATATTTTCATCTCCCAGCCGATTTTACTAGAGCTGGAGGCTCCTATCAAGGTACGCCATTTGTTCTTAATTACCCGGATTACGGCCAGAGCCAACGGGCCACTAATCAAGTAGACATCAGATCTGCGGCGATGTCCATGGTCAATACTACGATCTTCTGCGCTTGTTCGAGTATGGGGGCTATCCACCTGAGGCCAACTACCTTTTTCTGGGTGATTATGTTGACCGCGGCAAGCAATCCATTGAGTGTATCTGCCTTCTGTTAGCGTACAAGATCAAATACCCCGAGAATTTCTTCATCCTTCGAGGCAATCACGAATGTGCGTCAATCAACCGGATCTATGGCTTCTATGACGAATGCAAACGACGATACAATATCAAACTTTGGAAGACATTCATCAACTGCTTTAACTGTCTACCCATTGCCGCCATCGTGGAGGAAAAGATATTCTGTATGCATGGTGGACTCAGCCCTGATTTAAACTCGCTCGAACAAATCCGTCGCATTATGCGCCCGACAGACGTAAGCCCCTCGTCCTCCGTCTCCATAAACGGGAGGCTTATCATCTTTGCAGATCCCTGACTGCGGCCTACTGTGCGATCTTCTCTGGGCCGACCCTGACAAAGACATCACCGGTTGGGGCGAGAATGATCGTGGCGTTTCGTTCACATTCGGCACTGATGTGGTCCATCGGTTTGTAGGAAAGCATGAGATAGACCTGATATGTCGTGCCCATCAGTGTGTGGAAGATGGATATGAGTTTTTTGCCAAGAGACAGCTCGTCACGCTGTTCAGTGCACCAAATTACTGTGGGGAATTTGATAATGCGGGTGCGATGATGAGTGTTGATGAGAGTCTGCTGTGCTCGTTCCAGGTATGTGACATATGGATCGTGTGATGTTGGAAAGAAAGGGTCACTAATAAGTCATATGAGCAGATTCTGAAGCCGGCTGAAAAGAAGAAACTACTCATCTCCAGAGGTTTCAAGTCCGGAAGATCCAGTATGTCCTTGGGTCAGAAGACGGAGGATTCATGATGGTGCTGTATAGTGTATTCTGGCCATTATCTGACATTTTCTTGGGGCTGTTTACTTTTCATAGATCACTATGTCAGCAAATATGAAATAACCTCGTCCACTATCGCTCAATGGGCGACACTGTATACTATATACAAATTATATCCACAAAATTAGATTCCATTCAAAATCAAAGGACCCAGCGTCACTCTTTATGTTTCTGAATCCGCCACGATTGTCATATTCCGTCGGCCAGAAAGCGCATCCCGAATTCATCAACTCAGTACAAAGACCAAATATATACATCAGTCACCGTGCGTACATCTCATGATCGCGTAGAGCATCGTCCCATATTCATCGAGATTTTCCATCCAACGGTCCACTCTGTCGCGCAGTCTAGCAAGTCCAGCCTCACCTAGATCATCTGGAATAGGCCACAGCTCGTCAACAGTCAGACTACCCTCCATCCATTCCGCCATGTGAATATTATATTCCCTTTCCCATTCATATCGAGTTCCTGCCTGCCACAGTAACCGATTAGCCGGTGCTGGCAAGCCGCTCAGTTCAGTACCAATGAAGGTTGGGAGGCCCTCATGAGTGGACAGGATGCTATCAAAGAGATACATCACGTAAAGTGTCCGCCGTTTGGCCTCGGCCACGATCCACTCCTCCCATCGCGGGCGGGCCCGGCGTTGGTCGGCCGCACACACAACTCCTCCGCGAGATGAAGCACAGGCAAGGTCCTGAAGATTTGTCATGATAGTACGAAAGTGATCATTGCAGGCTTGGTTCAGTCGGAAGAAGAGGATCATGGCGTATATGAGGTAAGCCTGGAATGCGGCAAATAGCGCTTCGTCACTGTATCTCTCTCGTAGCTCGTACAGGTTATACATCTCCCGGTGGAGAACGCTAGCTGCAGCATCCGCACTGCCTGGCAGTGCATTCGAGCACATTCGGACGAGGCTCAAGCATGTGGTTAGTGGCGAGCCCGTTGGTTGTGTCATCAGTTGCTTTGGGTGGATGAACGGGAGGATGCCGCGACCATGCACCGCGACAGCAGCATAGGACTTCAAGATCTGGTAGATAAAGGCGCTGACACCAGTCGGGTACTGTTTGATCGTCTGACCAGGAACCGGAATGTAGGCCTGAATCCAGCGGTTTCGGATATCATCAGCGTTGATGGGACAGAGTAGGTCCAGATTGGAGAAGTCAATCTCGGTTTGCCCTTCGGATGAGCCTGTATTGGTGGCGAGCCCATCATCAGGTGATCGGAATGCCCCTGATATCGCCACGTTTGGGACTTCCGTTGAATAAACTTTCGCATCGCTGGCCGTAGGTGTCGATAGAAGACAACCATCAGGGCTTGGAACCGATGCTAGCATGCCCGAGATTGAAGGTCGGCTCGAAGGCCTTGCCTCGCTGTATTCTGTATGGGACCTGCTGGGGGATTTTTCCGAGGGATGCGTGTTGGGATAACCGCATGGCAGGCCCCGTTGCGCACATCTCATGCAGCGGCCATTCCCCGACCTGCGATCACATTTGGCTTTGGCGTTGGAGCACTGGATACAGGCCTTCTGTCGGGAAGTAGAATACCGCGAGGATTTCATCGCTGTTACCGCATTAGAACGTGTTTGGGGGATGTGGGTAGAATGTCCAGTTATGGGCGTTGGATGCGAAGGGACAACGAGGTGCTCATATATTTATGCAGATGACCAATCAGTCACCTGACTCATAATATGTGTATGCCTCAGGCAACAATTCATTGTCTGCCAGGGTACATCGTTTATTGCTTAAAAACTGCCTTATAATCTGTTGGAACATGTGGTTGGTCAGTAGGCGAGCGTCACATGACTACGGTCACGTTGGCCATGGAGTTGTTGTTTTCATCTAGTCATGTAAGCAGAACTGTTCTAGCTACTATTTATAAATATTATATTATTTTTTCTATCTAATATTCTTAAATAAGTTATGAGTTTGATAACTCACCGTAAGATATTATTATTTTTATTATTTTAATATTTTTTAAGTATTTAATTAAATATCTTTATTATTATAAGTTAAAGATAAGATTTCTTCAATATAATAATTCTCAGATATTAAAAATATGTATAATATATATTTATTTCTATAAATCATTTCTAAAAATCTTTTTTATTTTATTAATTATATTTAATCCTTACTTTTACTAAATTAATATAAAGTTATATAATAATATTTTACTAGTTAGAATTATAATCAGACCCATATCAGAATTATAAAATAATTATAAAAAATAGATCTATTTCTTTTTTATATATTAATAAAAAAAATATTATAATAATAGTTATTATAATTTAAATAAATTATATTCTAAAAGAGTTGTCCAAGAGCTTGGAAGACGTATTAAAATTATTAAAAAAATATAAAAATTATAAAATATAAGATTTTAAAATAAGATAAGCATTTAAAAATATTAGATTATAAAATATAATTAATGAAATATTTATTAGATCCTAATTAAGATATAAATAATATATTATTTAGCATGCTATTTTAATTAATATATAAATATAATTAATATACTAGTTATTAAAAGAAGTTCTTAAATATTTTATAATATTAAATAATTCTAAAGAATATATAAATAATATATTTAAAGTAATATATTATTTAATTTTTAATTATAATTATATTTTTTGCTAGATAGTATTCTTTAATTTTATAAAAAAAAATAATCTAAATTCTTTATTATATTATAATTTATTAATGATTTTAAACAAGTATTTATATTTTTAAAATAATTAAATTATTTTCTAATATTTTATTATATTTTATTATTATTATTTAAGTAGCTTGACTCTAATTTATTAAATTAGATTATTAATATTAAATTATAATTATTTAATAATACTGCCAAAACTCTTATAAAAATAAAATTCTTTAATTATTATAAAGATACTATAGAAAGAGAAGATAAATTTAATTAAATAAATTTTATAATATTAATTATAAAATCTAAATTATTTATTAAATTAGATTCTAACAAGAATTAATAGAAGAAGATAACCTATTTAAAAAAAATAAAATATAGAGAAATACTTGGAAAAAATATTAAACTTATTATTAAATAATATTAATAAAAAATACAATTTTTATAAGAGATAGTAATATTATATTTTATATTATTAATATCATATTTTTATTTTTTATTTTAAAAACTGGATCTCTTATATTCATGATATCTAGTTTTATAAAAATAAAAAAATTATTAAATTATTAAAATCTAAAATTTTTATAAAAATCTTACCAGCTATATTAAAGTAAGTGATAAAATTAATTATTAAATTTTATATAATTATATTTACTAATTTTAATATAGATAATAATATTTCTATTATAAATTTCAGTGGTATAGTAATCAAGAATTTTTTTAATTAAAAATCTTATTAAATATATAATATTAATAATTTTTAAAATTTTATTCTAGACTATAATTTACTTACTAATTTCTATAAGTTAAAATTATATAAATACTATTTATATAATATCTTTAAAGATGTAGTTACCAAAGCTAAAATAATAAATTATATAATAATATTTATTAAAGTAAATAATTATTATATACAATTATATATTAAAATATATTATTAATTTAACTTATTTTATAAATTATTATTTATTTAATATCTCTACAAGGACTTTAACATTTATAAAACTAATAAAAATCATATTTTATATTTTATAAATAATAATAAAATTATTAGTTATATATAAATATTATAAAAAATATTTTTTAATATTTAAAATATTATATAAGATTTTTTATAACTTACTCATGAATTATGATTCTTAGTTAAAGACTATAAATTATAATACTTTATAATAGTTATAAAATATTTAAATAAATATTATTATAAAATTTTCTGCCTTTATACTTAATATTACTTTAATAATAATTTTTTTATTAGCTGATTAGTAATAATTATAATATTTTTATAATTTTCAGATTCTAGAAGATCTATTAAAAAATTAATAATAATATTTTACTATAGACGGTCAAGGACTGGTAATAATTTTAAAAAGTTTTATTTATAATTTTATTAAATCTAATTAATTTAGTAATTATTATAATTATAATAAAATTAATAAATATTATTATTTATATTAGGCTAGTAATAATAACAAATAATAATTTTATATATTTAATTTTTTTCTAGATATTTAATAATCACACTGTTATAGGTTTTTTAGATAATCTAGATTTATAAAAACTTAAAATTAGAGATCTAGATTTATTTTTAAAATAATAAATACTTGTTTAGATCTAGTTAGCATTCAGTGATAAAGATCTTAAGTTTTAATTTTTTAAAAATTTAGATTTATTTTTTATTATAATTTTCTAGTATTTTTTAAAATTTTTATTAATATTTTTTACCTAGATTTAAAATTTATTTAAAATTAGTTTTCTAGATATTTTTTCTATAGATATCAAGCAGGCATGCCTTTTAAATAAAATTTTTTAAATAAAATTAAATAACTAGATTTTTTAGTTAATAATATATTTATTCTTTTTATTTAATATATTTTAAAATTTTTTTAATAAGATATCTGATTTAGCATTTATCCTCTCTGGGTAATAATTAATTAAAAAATTAAAATAATTTAAAAAAAATATTTAATATATCTACTATTTAATAAGTTAGCACTAAATTATAAAATATTTAAGATTCTAATAATTACTAAAAATCTTGAAATAGAAAAAAATAATTAATTTAGATTTTTATTTTTATAATACTTAGACAATAGTAAATAGCTCTTTATTATAGATTTAATAATTATATTTAATAAAAAGATTTTTCTTAAAGAAATAAATTATAGAATATAAAATATTCTAATTATTCTATTAGAATAATACTCTTTTGGTATACTAATTAAAAAAATTAATTTTAATTAATATTTTTTATTTAGGGTCCTAATATGCTAGAACTAGAATAATAATAAAAATCTTTTAGATTTCTAGAATCTATTTAAATCTTATATCTTTCTATATAAATCTAATTAAAAGTTTTAAATAAATTTTCTAGTTCCTAAAGAACTATTAATAAAAATTAATAAATTTTAAAAAAATCTTAATTTTCTAGATGTTTTTTAGGGTTTCTTAATTCTATAAAATCTAGACTTTAGCGGGATCTATTCTATTTTTTTTTCTATTTTAATAATAAATCCAAGGTACTTAATAAAAGTTATTTTAAATTTATATTTTTTAATATCTATTTATAATCTTATTTTATATAGTTATTCCAGAACCTTCTGGACCTGGGAATAATATTATAATAAATTTTTATTTATAAAAATAAAAATATTATTAATATAAATAAAATAGAATTTATCTAAAAACTTCTATAATATCTAGTTAATATACTATTAGAAGATACTAGAATAATTAATAAATCTAAAAAAATAATTAATTATTTAAAAAGTTTAAAATAAGTCTAGAATATTATTTTTTATTTATTTTTTTTTAATCCAAATACGGTGGAAGACTTGAATTATATTAAGTTTAATAAAAAAACAGGCCTAGAAAATACGCTAAAGAATTTTTTAAATTAATAATAAAGAATAATAGTTTTTTACTATTATTTAATTAAGAATTTAATAATTTATATAAAATTATAGATCCCTGCTAGGCTTCAAGATAAATAAAATAAAAATAATTATTAAAAGATTATTTATTTAAATAAAGTTTTTTTTTAATAAATTAATTAAAATCTTTTATAATACTAAGAGCTTTAAATAGTTTATTTAATATAAAAGTTTTTAAAATATTTTTTATTTTTTATTTTTTATATTTTTTATAAGATTAATAGCATGGTCTACCCCTGGATAATATAAAAGTAAAATATTTATTATTATTTTATTAAAAATATCTAGATAATTCTAGTAATATTTAAGTAATTTTTTTTTATATCTATAGAATTTTTTAACTAGTTAAGTTTATAAAATATTTTATTAATATTAGTAAAACTAGTAAAGAAAAATTTTATTAATTTTTTTTTTTAATTCTTCCAGGTCTACCACGCGTTGGTTAAAATATATTAAAAAAAAATTATAATTTTATTTTTATTTATAATATACTTTTATCTCTATATTTTAAATATTTAATATAAAATTTTTAATTTAAATTATTATATTCTAGTACTTCATCCATGGTAGTTTTAATATAATATTATATTTATAAATCTGTGGTAAGATATAAAGATATATATTTTTTTATAGATTTTTATTAATATTTAAAAATATTATAATTAATTTAGTTATATAAACTAATCCTTTTTTAAATTTTTTAATATTTTAAGATTTAATTAATACATGTTTTAATTTATATTTAATTCTAAAATTCTCGCTGACTATTCCATATGGAGAATAATTAATATTTATAAAGATTTTTATATAATAGATTTTATTAACTAATCCTAGTGTAAAAAAAATCTAATAATTTTTAAAATCTTAAACTTCTTTTTTAAATTTTTTATAATTAATATTAACTAGTGCGTGCCCTTCTAGATAATAATTTAAAAAAATTAAATATTTTTTAAGATTTAAATAGCTAGAGTTACTTAACATTATTAAATTTTTTAAATTTAAATAATATTTTTTATAAGATTATTCTCTAGTATAATCTAAAATATTTTCTTTTTAATAATCTTCTAGAGTGCTTAAAAATATTATATAAATAAATTAAAATAATTAGTAATATAATATTTAAAAAATTTATAATATAAATAAAATCTAAGCTTCTAGTATTTTATTATCTTTTTTTTAATATTTATTTAATCTAGTAAACAGGTCCAGCGCTTACTATTAAAAATTTTTAATTTATAATATTATTATTAAAGATTTATTTCTTAATTATATTTTTAATTTAAATACTAGTATATCTTGATTAATTTTTTAAAAATCTATTTATTTTCATTAATTTATTTACTACTAGTTTCATTTAATAGTAGAAGTTTTTAAAATCTAGTTTTTATTTTATATTCACTATTTACTAGTAGATATTATTATTAAAAATTTAATATAATAAATTTTTTTTATTAAAGTTATTCTAATTATAGTCCCTAATCTTAATTAGTAAGTTATTAATCTTTATAATAAAATTATTAATTATATAAATTTTTTACTTGAAATAAATAATTTATTAATTATTTTTTTCTTCTAGGTGGGGTTCTTATAGATAAGTTTAAAATAATTAATAATAATATTAGTTATAAATTCCATGGTTTTATATATAATATTAATTTATAAATTAACTTTTGCTTTAACTTTTTTATTAAGAAGTAGAAAAATATATTAAATTTAATTATTTAAATTATTAATAAATTTTTAGTTAATTTTAATTTTTATTTAAATATTATTAAGCTATTCTAGAAACTTATTTTTATTCTTTCTATTAAAGAATATAAGAGTAGAAAATTTTGATTTTTTTATATTTTTAAATCTTTTAAAGGAGGTTAGATAGAGCATATAAAATATTAATAAAAATATTTAAAAAAATAAAATCTAATTATTAATAAATTTTTTAATATATTTAAGACTAGTTCTAATTTTATTATTAATTATATTATTTTACTATATAATAATATATTATATTTTTATATTTTATATTAATAATTCCTGGACTTATTTTACTAGTTAATTAATAAATTTATTCTAGAATAGATTTCTATAATTATCTAATATATTAATTATTAGTTTTTTATTATTTCTAGTCATTGTCTCTGTTCTAATATTATAGTAAAAAGAAAAGTAAATTAAAATTATAAAAAATTAAAAAACTATAATAAGTTAAATATAAAACCTAGTTTAAAAAGAATTAATTTACTAAAAAAAAAGATTATCTAGTATAAATAAAATCTAGTTATTTATTTCTTTTTTTTATTTATTTTATTATTATTTTTTTATATTTCTCATAGAGAGTCTTTTCAGAAAATTTTTATTCTATCAGCTCTTTCTAGTGTAGTCTCAGAACCAGACAGGCCAGAACATATAATATTCCAGTTCCAAATGGCTGACTGGGTTTAGCCCTTTTCATTTCCTGGTTTTTAAAAAAATAATTTATTATAATATTATTTTTAATTATTATAGAATACTGCGCTTATGATACAGCTATTAAAAAAACTTTATATATAAAGAAATTAGTAGTAATATTTAATTTTAAAATCTTTAAAAATGAAAAGATTCTTATATTTAGTAATATTATTAATTTATTTAAAATATTAAATTATAATATTTTTATCTAATCTCCTCGCTGGCTTGACAACTACTATTTATTTATAATAGATTTTATTAAAAAGAATATTATTAAAATATTTTATATTTTTAAAAATATTAATCCCATAGATAGATTTACCAAGTTATTAAAAGCCAAAGTCTTTTAGATATTTAAAGACTTATTAAGTATAAAGATATATCTAGTAATTATAAAATTAAAGATAATATTAAGTAACATTACTAAAGAAATATTATAAGATATATAATATAACATTTTATTATCTAATTAAAAAAGTTATTTAGTTTTATTTTTATTTGTTTTTAAACTTTTACTTGTCTAGGGGGCCGTGTTAGAACATGTAATTAATTAATAGATGAATATTATATGACTATAATTATATTAACCACAGAGTTATTGTTCTTATCTAGTCACGTAGGCAGAACTGTTCTAGCTACCACTTATGAATATCACGTTGCTTCTTCTGCCTAGCGTTCCCAAACATAATCCGTGATCCCCTTTAGCGTTTGTTTGGAAGGAAACCTTGCAAGCCGACTGTTAAGTTAATCCGCGTCCTGGTTGGACTTTCATGCGACGCAAAGACTAGGTAGGGACTTACGCATGGCAAGGCAATGATAATACAGCGATAACTCGATGATGATGAGTTGATTATTATCCAAAGGACTACGGCATGCTTGGCTACCACTACTATAATCATTGTCAAACAAAGAATAGCATAAACGACTCGGATTGCGGTAACAGACACTAGGTATATCCTGCCCAAACATCTACCTAACCACAGTATTCTTTCACTGCTCCTTGGCTGACCTCACCCATTCCAAGATTTCCTCAAGTTCCTTCTCCCTGTCGGTTTTCCAAACGGCATCAACCCGTTTATACATAAATCCACCATTGGCAACCTTCCCGTCCAATTATTTTGAGGATGACCCCCATCTGCTCATTTTTTCCCTGAGCAAGGCTAGGTCTCTTTCAAAAATCTTGAGTATTAATACTCTCCACATACAGTGACCGTAGAGGAGGCCTGATGCTTCTCAACAAAGCAAGTAAAACTCTTCTCCGAAACGAAAGGGTCCAAAATCTGCCTGACCATTGGACAAGGTCCAGGTATCTATCGATATATGGAGCTGCGTCTGGGGCCTGAAGATCAAGCTTCGTTGCCATCATTTGCATAACATAAGGCATATCCACAACTTGTTTCCATCTCCGCCAATTAACGACTTTCGGTGGGTAGATATGTGGGCTGACTGCACATTCCAATAGGTCGAAAGTGGGCTCACATCCATTACGAAGGAGATATGATGCATTATCCGACATATTGAAGTCGATCGCTATCTTCGTCGCAAGATCAATATATTGCCGTAAGTTAGGTCCCCGAGAAAGGATGACGTCCAGAAGCTCTGGAGATCCGTGAGCCGCCGCATGATGCAGCACCGTGAACTCCTTTATATCCAACTGGAACGTGGAGGTAGTCCATACATTTGCTAGATAGACGCGGTTGATATCAATTCCATTCTTCAGCACAAGCTCAAACAGTTCAACGCAGTTCTTTGCGTTAAGTATGTGTTGAAATCCGCGTAAAGTCGCAAATGTAGCGCCGTTTCGAATGAGGAATGAAGCCATTCTATTAGCGGAGTCCAGTCGGTCTAATACCTGATCAACTGCATGGAAGGTAGCAGGAGATATGTTGATATTAGCTCCCCTTTCTAACAAGAGCTTGACCATTTTTTCTGATCCTCGATTTGCAACTGTCAACAACAGCCGTCTTGGGGACATGTCTCCAATGAAACCATTGGGATCGAGTCCTGCATCTAAATGAAACTTGAACATGTCCCACTTGCCATCTCGAAGTGTCACTTCCAGATTAGTGAGCCTGTTGTCCCTCCCTTTAGGCTTGTTCATCGCATGCTTGAGTGCTCGGTCATGGTATTCCTTGGAGACGCGCAAGTTAGCCAGCCTGCATGAAAGTTTGAAAGAGAGCAAGGACTGGGAATCCAGGAGCTTGGCACAGATGAGCATAATTTCCACCGGCAGTATATGCAGAATGGTGTTCGGTTGTGCCTTTACAATGGGATTTCCCATGGTTGGATTGGCGCTAGGAATGGTAGTTTGAAGATCCACGGAGATGACGAGGTAAAAATAAAGAAAGATCCTTCAGAAATCGGTCACGCTGTGGACTGTACAGTAGAGGTCAGCATCGGTCAATATTATATATTTCCGAGCTGCTTACCCGTACTATATACTCGTCGCTACGCCCAACCCACGTAATCATCCTGTGCAGTTGTCCAATTATATGCAATAAAACGGTGATATCCGGATCTTCACACCAAGGATTCACTGATGTTTACCACAAAAGGAGGCATACAATGCTTGGCATGAAGGTAAAGTCTAAAATATGGTAGATGACTGGGGTTTGATTTTGTACGTTTTTCGTTTATTGATTTAAGCTGGGTGATGAAGAAGAACTGAGTATTGTTTCGAGTATCTGCTGACAACCACACCTGAAAATGCGGACCGTGCCATCATTTACATCTCCTGTCTTGGTTACTCGGAGAAAAAATATATGCACACGGAGGAACGTTGCTGTGGCACACATAATAGGTTTGTTCGTCTGGAAGGAGTCTCTTCCACGGAGGACTTACCAGCGATGGTCACGAATAGTATCGTAAAATTCCGAAGCAACGGAGCTTTCATATTCTGACAGATAGGTACCCCCGCTGGCACCAGATGTGTTCCAGATAAATCCTTGATATTGATTACGGATTCTTCAGTACAAATAAGGATTGCGAGAATATGAACTTCATATTATTCATTTCTGAGCTGCAAAATTCCACGATAGACTTTAGAAACAAAGAAACAATGAATAATATATTGTCTCCGTGTTTAATCATGAAGAGAACCTAAAATCGGACGGGACAAAGAAAGAAAGAGAGAGCTTCTTTATTAGATATGGTTAAGTCCCGTAGCTACAATTCTATTCATATAACTCATTGTAAATTTGCTATGTTCATGAGGCTACTCTCTGTTTCATGTTTTGTGTTGTGGTATCTTAACACGCGGGTTGAACGGAAATACATTTTCCCAAATAATATGCTATTCCTTCAAATTAATGTCCTATTTTCAGTCTAACAAATCACATGCCTTGATCGAACACATCAGCTGATCACTCTGCCCTTTTCCAGCTCAACCACTCTATTGACACCCCTCACCATGTCAGGCCGGTGAGAGATGTGGAGGACCGTATATCCCGTAAACTCTTCTTCTATGATTGTTTGGATCAACCCGTCCGTCTCTGCATCAGTTCCGCTGGTTGCTTCATCCATGATCAAGATGCCGCCACGACGGGAACCGTCATTGTCTCTGTTCCATTTCCTCAGTAGTGCTACTGCAAGTGCGAACAGCCTTTGCTCGCCGTGTGACATTGAAGACAACGTCAATTCTGTATCCAGACCACCGCGCGACGTAACAACAGCAAGTAGGTTGGCCTTTTCCAAAGCTGAAATCAGGGCCGCATCTGTGGAACGACCGGATGGGTCCAGATTGGAGCGGATAGGACCGGGAAGAATGAAAGGGTCTTGGGGAATGGCGATGATACGGGAGCGAACGATATTCCGTGGAATGGTGGAAATATCGAAACCATCGATTGAGATTGTGCCGGTTTGAGTGTTGAGGAGTCGAAGAAGGGCTGCGAATAGTGTGCTCTTCCCACTTGTATGGATCAGCGCAATGTTACATATGGTAGGCATTAATCCTCACCTGCCGGTCCGCCCGCTTATCACAACCTTCTCTCCGGCTTTTATGTTGAGGTTTATGTTTTCTAATGCACGGGTCACGCCACTGCGGAATTAAATTCAGTCAAGGCTTCCGAATGATTGATCGGAATACGTACTCATAGGAGACAGAAAGGGAGACAATATCAATGTCTCCATGGACAGGCCAGCTTTGTGGAGGGATAAACGTTTCATCAGCCTGATGTTCAGACGGTGTCTTCATCTCAAACGACCTTGTCCGTGCGATGGCGCCAAGAGATGTTTCTAGTGAAGTCCAGCTGGACACCAGATCTTGTAGAGTCTGACTGAACGCCATGATTGCGGTCAAGCACACTCCCAGCTTTCCAGGATCCGTCGATCCTCGTAACGATGTGGCCAACGCGATCAGAATCACCGCTAGGACAGCAACAACCAGATCAAGGACAACATTGAGCCATCGCTGGATACAGTAAAGGAGGTAGTATGGCTTTTGAGAATCGTCAAGTCGATGTAAACACTCCGTCATAAATGAACGTTGCCATCCGAGGCCTCTAATCGTAGACAGACCTTCGAGGGATTCTACAAACCATGTATAGAGAGGGCTTCTAGCCTCGAGGTCGAGAAAACGAAGCTGTCTTGATGTTCGAAGATATACCTTTTGTGCCCCGTATAATGCCAGTAGGCAGGGAATGATGGTGATACCCATATAGCTGGAGCCCAATGATATCAAAGCCACCTGGGCAAAGCACTGTGCCACGCCTGGTAACAGATTAGTTTGACCTGGAGAAAGAATAAATTCAACATACTCAAGACTGTTCCGAAGGCCATGGTTGGCAAGACAGCATCTACAAGCGTCATATCTTGGCTGAACCTGTTCAGGACGACGCCGGAATCGACTTCAGCATAGAAATGCATTGGAGCATTGGTAACAGTTTGAACAAGGATCCTGTGTAGTTCCAGTCCGGACTTCAAGACTATCTTGATCATAATTTGCCTTCTCAATGTCAGTCAGTCATATAGTGACTTGATCGAAAGGCCTACCAAATCATGAGCCCTTGTGACCCTGAAGCAGCGACAGCAAGAAGAACATAAATCCCAATAAACTGGGCGGTATCCTTGCCATTATCGTCGGTAAATAATTCCAACCATACCTCTAAGACTAGTCAGCCATATGCATTCCATAACATTGATATACTTACGAGGGAAGGTGGAGGAAAACGTGTGTATGATGATGATTACACAGGCGACTAATGTGTGGCGCCAGCCGATAGCCTTCAGGTAGTAGGTATATACTGCAACGTCACCAGTTCGGCGGGATATATCAGCTATGTCATCAACTGTCAGGGTTTCGACCTTCTTTGTGGAAGGCGATTTGTCTTCACTGTCAGGCTGGACAGTCGAGCTCTCCGACTCGGTCTCGATTATATCTGGGATTAATTGCGAGGCTAGGCCTAAGCTGCGCACAGGACCCTGTCTCTCAATGCGTCCACTCGAACCTAGGACAACGACATCATCTGCAAGAGACAAGGACTGGTCTAACTGAAGAATTAGAAATGGCAGCCGATGCATGGACCATGCTACTGACCTGAGTGAGTCGCCATTATGGCTGCGGCACCTATTCTTCGGCAAAGTCCATTAGTCCCAAAGAGGGACTCGATGACAAATTGCGTCGTTTTGCTGTCAACAGCACTGAGGGGGTCATCAAGGACGAGAAACAGCTTTCTCGAATAGATAGCCCGAGCTAGTGCCTGGCCCCATCGTTAGCTTTCTGGGAACAATACGATGTTCTTGACTTACCAGACGCTGCTTTTGTCCTCCACTCAGCTTGAGTGCCCCGCTGCCTACGATGGACTGATCACCGTGTGGCATTCGAGAAATGTCCGGCTCCAATGCACATGCCCTTAATACTTCCTTGTACCAGTCAAGGTCGAGGTCAGAATAGCCGCATATGTTATTCTGAATCGTGGTGTTTTGGAGCCAAGGGGCTTGACTGCAGTAGGCGGCATCTGACCGTGCTCTTGTAACCGTTCCTTGCTCACACGATATCTCACCTAGCACTGCTTTCAACAACGTGGTTTTTCCACACCCAACAGGGCCAATGACCATAGTCACCGTTCCCATTTTGACTTCCAGATGGATGCTTTCAAGACAGAAGTCAGATCCAGAAACTGGGCGGATGTAGGCACCCGCTATTGAAACAATAGCCTGATCAGAATCTAATTTCGGTGCCATTATCTCCAGTTGGACCTCGGAGCCATGAACATGGGCGCCATATTTCCCATCATCGTGTTCATACCTCAGCTCCCTTCCTGGCGGTAGTGTACGTAAGGCAGGAGATGTAAGGAATTTGTGTATGCGGTCAAAAGCCCCCGAAGCGGCCGTTACGGCCGGAATTGATGACAACAGTTGGAGTGCTGGGCTGGTGATGAGGCTGATAATGGCAAGCGAAGTAAATGCTTGAACTGTTGACAGTGGTTGCGAGTGGTCGACCTTTGCACGAATCACAAAGGCTGCAAATGTCACGAGAGAAGCACACATCTGAGGCAAACTTGCTACTCGCTGGTCAGGAACCCAGTCGACAAGAGAGTAGAGCGTGAGTACTTACCAACCACGTTTAGCCAAACAATCAGCCATCGGAAATCTTTGGATAGATTCAGCTCACGCTCCCTTTGTCCCTGAAGGGTTGTGGCGAGCGTTTCAGACAGCCCCAGCATCTTGACGCTTTTCATCGATCGCAGCGCCGTGGAGATCATACCCACTCGGCGTTGAATAGCCCCAACCCAGACCTTCTGCCTGGCAGGCATAAATGTCGCCATGTACATCTGAACCGATGTACACACTGTGGTAGAGGTCATATTAGTTTTATGAATACGAGGAGAGGGAGGGCGACTTACGGAGAATCACGAGAATTGGAGCGACGCAGACAGCCGCGAGTTGCCGCTCTAGTAGCCAGATACCAATCGCAATCTCCACCAACCGGGCCCACATCTCGCTGGCCTGCTCCAGCGACCGTGCGATCATGTCAATATCGGTACTCATGAGCGTAACAGCGGCCGATTCAGTGCACGCCCCATCGTGGAGGACCAAAGTGTGGTCGTAAATCAGCGCAACGGCTGCACCACGGAACATGGTTATCATGCGAAATAGCTGGTGTTTGTAGTGGACGGTGGATATCTAGATTCTGTTAGCACTGTATTGCATAGTTGAAGTGCATCCGGCTGCGTACTGCGATGCCCCCATAAATCAGCGCTGCGGCGCCAATCAAACCATAGCCTTCGTTTCTCGTTAGCTGTGTATCGGGCTTGTGCAGATGTTCGATTGCGCGCTGAATAAAAAACGTCTGCGCATAGCTGAACCCTATCAGGCAGAGCCTGGGGAATATGGTTCGAAGAACTGCCCACCGCAGACTGATCGCAGTGGCGAAAATCAAGCTGCGTGTGTGGCTGGACTGGTCTGCAAGGTTACAATCAATTAGCTGGTGGTGTGAGCGTTGCGGAAACAGAGACAATTACATTTCTCCCAAGCGGTTCGGATCTTTCGTCTCAGAGGACCTGATCTCAAATCCTCGTCCGTCGGGAATAGATCCTCAACCGTTAGAAGCTTTCGAAAGCCCGCAAGAAACAACCGATTGAGCCACCAGAAAATGGTACGGGCAAAGATCCCACTGGTTGACTCAGGAGGCGTGTCACGGTGGGCCGCCTTCAGATACCTGCGTTTGGTTTGGGCTTCCAATGCTAGGAGAAGAAGTTTCAGGGCGACGGTTGCTGCGGACAGGGCCGCGAGAGAGGATGGATAGTTCCGGATAAACAACGTGCGCACCTGCACTGCATCGAATCCAATCGACAAGAACAGATAGAGGCTTAGAAGCGACGACGGGCGTAGAGAGCGATTGTGCTCGATGGCTGAGAGGAAGGTGATTGATAATGCGTCCACCAGCGCTAAGGATATGGCCGGAATGGCCGTGCGAATGATGTTGTGACGCGCCCACAGGACCACCGAGGCGACTTGCAGCCCGACGAGGCAAATTGCAACGGCCTATATCGGCGGTTAGCATCATCCTGGTGGGAATTGATTGACTTCGGACAGACCAGCTTTCGCCAATAGGCATTGTTCGTGACAGTTTTGATGCTCTCCGGATAGAGCACCCAGATCCTCCAAGCGACCAGAATTAGGAAAAGAGCGGATGGGCCGATGGAGAGGATGCTTTGCTCGAATAGCAGGGTGAAGTCAAAGGTCGCTGGACAAGAGAGGACTGGTCCAAACGCGTTGTCTGCCGCGGGAGAACAGCTCGCCGCCATGTTGAGATTGGGGGCTAATACATTCAGATGGGCAGGGTGATGGATAGAAGATGAGAAGATACCCCTGAGATGGAGTGGGATGGAGTTGGGTGGAAAAGATGGGAGATAAGCGATGGCGGGCCCGTGACTGACAGGGATCCCCCGGCCGTTTCCACGTAACCCGCTCGCTGCCTGGACAAATGTCCTCGCGTATCATTGGCCGTCTCTCGAGGCATCCGCACAAAGAACGCGGACATTCTTTTCGACTGACGGAATAAACCGCCATCCTCTTATCCTCCTCCTCACCCATGGCTTCAACTAATTCCCACATCCAGAACACCTTCGGCAAAATAGCCCGCAACCGACTCAACTTGCGAATCCGCCATACTCTAGCGTCGCTAAGGTTCCAGAAGTAGTAGGGGTTTAGCTCCCCCGGCTGGGGCTTAAGTAAGACTCAGTCCCCCGGACCCCACATAAGATCGTTTTCTTTTTCTCGCCGTCTTGATTGGCTTGGCTCCAAGGTGCAGTCGGGTTGACCCGATTGGAGAAAGCTTGCTTGCTCATCGCACACGACCTAGTACTTAGTAGTATATTCCCAAGTGGACCTAGTTTAAGCTTTGGAACTACGGAGTATATGAGTTGGTATAACACGCTGGGAGGGTTATGTTACTCGATTGGGGTAGAAACTACGAGAAGAATTGAATTGTGCGAGGTGATTGTGACGAATTCCGACCAAAGGATGAAACGTATCCAGCTCATCTGCATGGACAGGGTCTGGAGAGGTTGGGGGCCCAGCCTTCCCCTTATCGGTCCCCCACTCCTGATGAAGTATCGTCTTTCTGAGAAGTGCAGATGAGCAGTCCGGGAAGCGACCGATCTGTCATTCTTTCACGGAAAGTCTCTTCTCCAGCTGCCCCCAGGTACCTCCTACTATGCCCCCTTGCTCAGTCCCTGAAGCTATATCTTTTTTTAGCAAGCCCATTTGATATGATACATTCAGAGGCATGGGTGATTGGCAGAAAATGTCCGTGGCAGAATCGGAAGGAGGATCGGAGATTGGGCCTGTCTGATGCATCCGTCCCTTCCATTACCCGATCGGGTCTAGTGTGCCTGTGCAACGAGTTGACTGGTCTCGCCGTCTCTCGACGCATCGTCGCAATTCCATCCTACAGATTTTTCCCACAATGCTGATGCCGACATAAATATGGTGGCCGACACAGGCTGCTCCGTCTTCTCCTTCACATCCCCATCTCTCCCTTTGACATTGCTTCTTGGTGAAGTCCATTGATCTCCCACCATGTCATCTCACCGTCATTCCCCGCAGAAACCCCACGATCGATCCGCCGGCTGCAACGAGTTCCATGGTCGTCCGAGCCGGAAATCGCAGGCACAGACTTTCCCGTCATCTTCGGTGGTCAGACCATGGCATCGGCTGAATAGCCCCCCTCCTACCAACGATCCCACCCTTTACGGGGAAGCCCCCCTCTCCCCTCCCCCCGACACGCCCCGCCCATTCCATGTCGTCGCAGCGGCCCCGGCACAGACCGACCCTGAACCTCCCTCTTCCGAGATGTTTGACGACTTTTGGGCGGACGATCTCTTCCAATTTGGCTGGCTGCCCGAGGACAAGCCGACTTCGGACGAAGATGAAGCATATTATCTGTCTCCAGCGGCGAGCAAAACCTTCTCACCGATTAAGGCGTCGAAGGCCCCGGTCAAGCGGAAGGCCAGTTGTTTTCCGCCGCCTTCCCCGACGCCGAAACGTGTTGCTAAGAGGCGCAAGGTGCAGACAATGGTTGCTGTGAAAGTGCGGAGGCCGTTGAACTTCAACCCAGATGAGTACGAGCCTTTGCGGGTGGAGGAAGATGGGTCTGGCGGGGGTGATTTGGACTCATTGGATGGATCTACTGTTGAGAGGTTGTGGGGGAAGGAGGGAGGATATTGTATGTGATGTGACATTAGATTTCTTTCGGGATTTGCTGGGAAAGCAGTGGGAGCAAGGAAACCCACATGGCCAACGGATTTGTACTTGGGCATGTATTACTCTGTACTGTTGATAGATTGTTAGATATAGAATACCATCACCCTATATACACATCCTGTATTCTACAATGGCCTCATTCCACCCGGTAAGGCTGAGGCATCAGACAGCCGTCCTCGCACTCACTCCAGCCCTTCTGCAGAACTCCACTATCCCCAACAGTGCTCTTCAAGTCAGAGACAGCCACTGCATGAGTCCCACTACCAAGAACAGCCCTCCACAGTGGCCCCGGATCCCTGCACTGGTGCTTATGTCCAATCCCATCGATAACGAGAACCCTCTTCCCATCTTTGTTGATCACGGAATGAGGTGGCTCGATGGTATCGTCTGCTGCACATATGATTGCCTCGTCACCATTAGACAGATTTCTCATACTCCAAGGAACAATCTCACCTGTGCGATATAGTCAAAGCAATGAGCCCAATGCACGGCATCCTCATGGGCATCACCCGAGTGGGATGGGGAGGTAGATGCCCCATGGTGCTGAGACGTCCCGGGGAAAATCAGCCCCCGGAGAACAGTCAGGCAGTGGAGCTGGTGGAACATGGAAATTCCGTAGTCAGTCACGGTGTCGTTGCTCGTTTGGACTCTCAGCATGCCGCCATTCTGGGGGAGGAGCAGTGATTCCCATGAGGTGTCTGCGCTATAGGATTGGGAGGCATCGGGGTGAATTCCTACCAAGGGAGAGAGTGAATGGAATTTGCGGGTGATGGGAGCCGTTGGCTCGGAGGGGCTTGCTGGACAGACATGCTGCTGGAATTGTTGTGTCAGGCTGGGAAAGCCTCTGTCGGAGGTGAGCACAATGAGGATAGAGAGAAGAAAGATAATCGCTGCTGATATGCTATAGAGGAAGCGCCGTGAGGGGGGCATATTCGGTCCCTGGGGCTAATGTGACTGCTTCGGGGAGGGTAAGAAAAGCCAGCCACCACGATGTCGTTGCCAGTTTGCTATTACAGCTCGGCGATCTGGCTGCCTCTTCCTCGAGCTTCCCATCTCAATGCGATGGGGACAATCACTTGTTGCCTCGCGGGGGCACCAGCTGGAATCCCGGGGTGGCCCGATGCAGGAGGGGTTACATCGCGCAATTCCTGTTTAGAGGGAGTACATTGTATCCCCTCGGGGATGGCCAATTGCCAGCAGCGTGAAAGTTCCAATGATGGTGTGTGACTACAGGGCTGAGCCTATCACGGACCTGGTTGTGCAAGGATTGACCAATCAGTATCTGCTGGCCTCTTATCAGCTCCCTTGGTAGTGGCGCCGATGCAGGGATTGCCAGTGGTGATCAATCACGCGTAGCTCGACAACAAAGACCCGCCAACGACGCTAACCCCTCATCTTGAACGGGCCCCGACCCAAGATGATCGCCCCGGCCGGTCTCGACTATCCAATCTGCCCATCCTCCGCACCATCATCCGGGTGAGACTTGTACCACCCAAACAGATCCTTAAACCGATGCGACATGACCCTCGCCACCGAATCAGGCGGCTTCCGGATGGCAGCAAACGCATCCACATCCACCGAATTCTCCTCCTGCCAGCTCAGAATGGCGTCGAAGTCGCGACATTTGTGGTTGACGCTAAAGTCCGGAAAGGCATTCAGCTGCGCATCCGCCCAGAAGTGGGTGTAGATGTCGACGTTGGCGTTGCACATCAGGTTCTGGAGCAGGATATAGACGCAGTGCGACATGTGGGTGCGATGCATCTCCGACGGCGGGGTCCCCGGCGGCCACTTCTTGCCGTAGTGGTGATCAAAGTACGTTTCCCGCCGCAGCCAATCCAAGCAGTGGATTTGGTGGAAGATGTCCAGCCGTCCAATGTACACCTGGGGTCCGAATCCGAAGCTTTCTGGCCATTTGGCAGCCTCCTCGGGGTCTCGACCCAGCTTGATCACGTCATCGCCACTGATCACGATGGGGTTGATGTTGGCCAGTCGGTTCCAGGCTGCGTCGACTTCCGGGCTGGGGGGCTGGCGGTAGATGGGCAGGGGGTCCGGCTCGACCAGCGTCGCATTCATTCGTTTGGTCATCAGTGTGATGTCCAGTTGATCGAATATCGGGGCTAGATTGGTTAGCATTGAAGCGGCCAGAGGGGGGTTGGACTGACAGTATTCAGACGTCTTCCGTAACAGTTGGTTGGTGTCGCTGGCTCCCCGGAGGATACTCGCCGTGACGGCAAAAAGAAACAGTGACAACCCAAACAAGGTGGCATTCAGCCAGAGCAATAGATTTTGTCGGTTCTGGCAGCTTTGGGGGGGTTCGAACGATTCCTTAGGAGACAACTCGTCCTCGCTTGGTGAATCGCCCGGGATGCCATCGAGCACATCCGTGTCTCGGGCACCCAGTCGTTCGTATGCTGGAGACAAGCCCGCTTTCATCTTTACCAAGGCTCTGTGCAAACCCACTGCGGTAAGGTTGCTGAAGGGAGTCTTGATGGTCAGAGCAGCGAGGTAAAATATCTTGGGTCCTAAGCGGTATTCAGCCGGTCAGCTGAAACGGGATCCTGGGAGTCGCTTGCATCAATCCCTCCTCCAGGACGCATTAGTGCGAGTGGCTCCAATTGTCCCGCAAATACCTCTTTGTTGGTGGGCTGGACATCATTGCCTATTTCAATGGCACGCAGAACCTACTGCAGTCATATCACAGTGACACCAAAGTCCCCCCAGAGGTCGGGACTGCCGGATTTGCTGCCACATGTATCACGAGGCAAGTGATCACATCGGTGGCTAGTCAATCGGGATCAATGGGCACAGGGTGTTGCCCATGTTCGAAGCCTACACATAAATACCCCTCCCACGTTTGACCCCTCTTTCAGCAGACATCTATTCTCCTAATACTACCCACCTGGACTTCAAGTGCTCCTAGATCACAATGAAGTATCCGTCCCTCTTCACGGCCGGCTACGGCCTACTGCTGGGCCCCATGGTGGCCTCCGCACCTACCGCTAAGCGTATGCATACCATCAGGTCCCAGATTGGAGTTGGGACTCACATATGACTGATATTGCCTGCGTGCTTCAGCCGCTGTCATGACTCTGAAAGTCCGGACAGAAGACTTAAACGCCCTTCGAGCAAAGAGGGGCGACGATGCCACCGCTCTCTATGCGTACATTGCAGCCGACTCTGAGCTCGACAAGCGCGACGAGGAAGCCACTGCGCTGTACGCCTACATTGCGGCCGACTCGGAACTTGACAAGAAGAAGCGTGGCGAAGACGTCACGGCGCTCTACGCTTATATCGCTGCGGATTCGGAACTCGACAAACGCGACGAGGAAGCTACTGCGCTGTATGCGTATATCGCTGCCGACTCCGAGTCCAACAAGAAGCGGGATGAAGAGGCTACAGCATTGTACGCCTACATTGCTGCCGACTCCGAGCTCGACAAACGCGACGAAGACGCCACCGCGTTGTATGCGTACATTGCGGCCGACAGCGAGCTGGACGACGAGTGAGGTTACACTGGGATCCGGCAAAGGAGCATCGAGGGGCTAGCAATCATTCGCTCTTTGTGGTCGTTACGTAACAGAAACTACGTTGGCCTGTGGTGTAATCTTTCCATCTACCCCATTATTCTATTCCAAGACATTAACAGTCGTAATTATGTAATTATTATAATTCTCGTGGCGTAACCCCAGTTAACCCGGCCACTCGGCCCCTTCAACCCCACAGAATGTTCCACCGCGACCATTTACTCGACCGAATAGGCACATTATCCGGGTCATTCCGTGACTCATGCAACGCTTGTTCCAGCGGCATCTCATAGGCCGAGACCAGCTTGGTCTTCCTGTAGAACTTGTAACCGAAATAAAAGGCCAAGACGAGGGGAATATCCCTAAGCAATCAGTACACGACATTTCTTCATCTCTCCTCCGGGTACTCACAAATACGACGAGACAAAGTACGAGGCGTCCCAGCTGCCGGTGGTAAAGACGGGAAAGCCGCCGGTGAGGAGGACGATGACGCACATGATCAGTGCAAAGTAGGAGGAATAAACTGCTCGATAGGTCAGCCCCGGTTTCATATGATCTGCGTCATGAGGAGTGTACGTACTCGACCACCAATTATGCCACGGCATCTCACTCTCCGGCAATCCCTGCGCCTTGAACCCGTTCATCAAACGGATATGATTCAAGGCGATCGTTCCCCAAGACACTAGTACTCCGGCAGCGGTCAAATCCAACAGCCAGTTGAACACCGTGTACGCGCCGTTTGAGCAGGCCAGATACGCCAAGCACGAGACTGCAATCTGCAGCGCCGCACACATATACGGCACTCCGTTCTTGGTGGTCCGAAGAAAGATGCCGGGCGCATGGCCCTTGAGCGCTAGCCCGTACAGCGTGCGCGTCCCAGCCAGAATACTTTGATTAGACGACGACCAGGCCGAGGTCAACACCACGGCGTTGATGATTGACGGAACGACTTTGATGCCCGCGTCGGCGGCGGCAATGACGAACGGACTCTGCGTGGCCGTGCCGGACTCATCGCCCAGTCGTGGGTCGTTGCTCGGGACGATCATCCCGACGATCAGCACGGCGATGAAGTAGAAAATGGTGACCCGCGCAAAGACCCGCTTGCACGCCCGGGGAATGTTCTGGCGGGCATTCTCCATCTCCGCGGCGGCCATGGTGAGACTTTCCACGCCCGAGAAGGAGTAGACGGCGTTGGTCATGACGGCCCAGAAGCCGAGAAAGCGGCCCCAGGACCCGCTGGCGATGTATTCGACAAACGGCCCCGGGTCTTTCCAGTAGTGGAAGCCGAGGCGCGGGGTGCCCGAGACGCCGCCGAGGTCGATGACCAGCCCCATGAGGATGATGCCGATGATGAGGAGGATTTTCAGGATGGCGAAGGCGAACTCGAGCTCGCCATACACGCGGATGAAGAGCAGGGAGACGACGGCGGAGAGGACGATCAGGATGGTGATCCAGATGGCGGCGTTGAGGTCGGTCCAGTACTGGATGAGCACGACGGCGGCGGAGATCTCGCTGGGGACGGACATGAAGCAGCCGTAGACGACGTTCCAGCCGATGGCGAAGCCGAGAGCCGGATCGACGAGGATCTCGACGTGTCGCACAAAGGAGCCGGTGACGGGCATGAGGGCCGAGACCTCGCCGAGGGCGATCTGGACGGCACACACGACCAGGCCGATGAGGCCGTAACCGAGGAGGGCTCCCAGCGGGCCGCCCTCTTGGATGGCGCTGCCCAGCCCTAGGAACAGCCCCGTTCCCTGTGTGCCACACCGGACTCAATAAATCATCTTCGCGATCGGCCAGAGGGGGGGGGGGGGGGGGGAAGACTTACGATGGCGCCCGCGATGGCGATCATCTGGGTATGACGCTGTTGCAGGCCTTTGCGCAGGTTCTGGGCCTCTTCATCCTGCACGATGCGCGGCGTGCGATCGCCGACTTTGGACCAGGCGGGGCCTGTCTCGGGAGAAGCGTAGAGGGCGACATCGGGGCCCTTCTGGGTGGGATCGATCCCCTCCATGGCGTTGTCCAAAAATTGCGGCACGAGCAAAGGGGGAAAAAAAAGCAAGGAGCGGTGCGACGTGGGGGACTGGCGATCGGGGCTTTAAGCTGTGCCATGGCAGGCGATACTATCCACTATCCCCGGCCGCTGATTGGCTCGATAGGCCGGGCGCGGTCGGCCGCGATGGCGACATTCCTTCGCTCCGTGGCTCGTTACCGAACAAGAACACACCATCGATGGCGACAGCGGACATGCTTTCCGGCTCCAGCTTGGACAACTGGCATCGGGATCGGGATCCCCTCTGGTCGCGGCCATCCAGCTGCCGACTTGGCACAGCCGCATGCTTTCTTTTGCACGATAGCATTATTTCCTGCAGGCGCCCACTAGTTTTATTTAGAGCCGGCGTAATCACGGAACGGATCCTCAACAGAGGGGAAAAAAAAAAAAAAAAGCATTCTCCAGCGGTTCCAGAATAGCAGCTGCACCGGTTGGGCTGGCGTGCCGCCGGCCGCCAACTAGGGCTGCCAAGAAAAGGAAAATAGATTGCTCCCAGACACTCCACAACCTGCCCCCTCGAGGAAAATCAACCCTCAATAATTGACATTCGGAGCATTCACTATTCGCACTTGGGGTAACTTTCGCCGCAGGACTCCTCACCAAGGCAGACACCTGTACGGAGGACCCCGATGCCCCAAAAAAACAGCCGGGAGATCCCTAACATGGAATTGAAATTAGAATCGTATTGCTATTGCTCACTGGGCAGGGAGGAACACAGCATAATCTAAGCCATACATCATGCGCCATAACCATAATTCAATAACATCACCCATTCACCAGACCACCCAGCAACCGGTACGCCGACGGGACTCGTAACGTCGTGTCCCTGCCTCGCCAGTCGAGACTGCCTCTAGTCATGCTTTTCACTCGAGGGAGAGCCCGAGATCCAGATCATCCAGCTCACCCATGTCCGCCAGCGCCGCCGCCTCGGCTGCCTCGGCGTCCGACGCCTGCTTCATGGCGATCTGCTGCGCCTGTTCCTCGGGCGACATGGCCGCGAAGGCCGCCGTGTTGGCATCCCACTCCGCCACACATTGCTTGTTCCAGTTGCACTGCTCCACCTCGCCGTATACCGGGTGGTTGTACCGCGGATGGTTGCTCGGCCACCCCGACGCGTGGTAGTGATGCTTCACCAGCGCCGATCGAGCGTTGTGGTTGCCCGAGTCCGAATGACCCTGGCCGGCTGCAAAGGCCTCGACGGTGAGCACGAGGATCCCACCCACCAGCTTGGACTCGGGAATGTCATGGAAGCTTTTCCACGTCACCTCCTGGCCCGTCCGGTAGCTCATCTCCGCCAGGACGGCCCCCGTGAAGGCCGAAGGCCCCGTCCCGCTGATGATGTCGTCAAAGTCAAGCTCGAGTTCGGAGATAGGCTTGCCCTGCTTGACCGAGTGATCGTGCAGCCAGTTGAGGATGTGGTCCACCAGCCGCATCATCACGGGCTGGCGGGGTTTGCTGATAAAGGTCCATTGGCAGAAGGACTGCGACTTCTGGCCGAGGATGGCATGGTCGTTGAAGTCAGGCTCGTCGATCTCGACGCCGATGATCAGGTCCATGTCTTTCTCGTCGTAGCGCTCCGGAATGAACCGCTCCAGGGGGCGGAGGGCTTCGACGTCGATGTCGGCGTACACCCCGCCGTCCACGTACATCACGAGGTAGCGGAGCAGATCGGCCTTGATGATCTTCGCGGTGAGGGAGCGGTAGGTGTCGACGATGTCGGGGCGATTGAAGCCATCGGGGCCGAAGTTGGTCTCGACATAGTGCAGGTCGTTCTGGTCGGTTAGCACCTCGTAGCGGTAGCCCGGGTTGACCGACGTCCAGCTGCGGGCCACCGTCAAGTCGCGCTCTTCAAATTCAAACGGATTGACCTTCCACGACTGCCAGATCTTGCGGGGGAAGAACTTGCACTTGCTGGGGACGCGCGGCAGACCACCCCGGAGCTCACCAAAGGTGCCAGTAATGGAGAGATAGAAGACCAGACAAAAGACGGCCAGAAACAGCGGGACCACCCGGCGAACGTGTCGTGGGAGGCAGACGCCGGGCATGGGAGTCTTCATCTGCATTGTCAAGGCTGACCCTGGAGGGGGGGGAGAAGGAGGGGGTCGGGCAGGGGGAGCAAAGGCGAGTCGCTGGGCATGTTTATGAGCCCGGCCAGGCGGCACCGCCAGGCCAGGATGCAGAGGATTTCAGGGCAATTCAGGGCAATGCGTCCGCGGGCCAGATTACGAGCTCCACCGACCTGCGTGCGCTACGCGTCTTAGCTTCACTAGGGTCCGACTCGCGGGCCCCGAGCTGCCGTGCCTGGCAGGCGATTGGATCCAGGCTTATCGCACGCACGACGATCCATGGCGAAATCGTGGGGAGATGGAGACTACCTCGGGTGACGGGCTCCAGCCTTGCTCCGGACGGGCAATGGCCCCGATGCATGTGCTTCTGGGCCAGGAAATGAAGCGCTGCGCGAGGCCTGCCGATCTGTCCCCATCGGAGTTCGGGCAATCTGCCCGCGGCCAGCCCTTCTCTCAAATATCGCCGCTCAGCAGCAGTCAGACGGGGGGAGCCCGTTCTGACGACGACGCGTTAGCCGACTCGTCACGATGCCCGTTCGCTCTCTGTCCCCAGCCCTCGACAAACCCACCCTGCCCCTGGCCGTGGCCCCCCCAGCCAAATCCCGCTGGCTGGCCCTGCTGTTGCCTTCCTTCCTGGCCCGGTCCGAGAAATCCCCGTCCCCAGCGAAGCTCCGGCGCACCGCCTATTTGGATGGCCTGCGCGGCTTTGCTGCCTTCCTGGTGTATTGGGGGCACCATGAACTGTGGGCGCACGATGGCATGGGCGCTGAGCGCATCTTTGAAAATGCGTATGGATATGAAAAACAGCACTACCTGGTCGCCTTCCCGGGCCTTCGCACCTTCTTCTCCGGGGGCCACTTTGCCGTCAGCGTTTTTTTTGTGCTGTCGGGCTACGTGCTGTCGGCCAAACCGCTGGCGCTGATCCAGGCGGGCGAATATCTTCAGCTGGGCGACAACCTGGCCTCGGCCCTCTTCCGCCGCTGGCTGCGACTGCACCTCCCAGTCATCGCCACCACCTTGGTCTACATGACCTTCCTCCATCTGTTTCGTATCCGAGCCACCCCCGAGTTAAAGGACAGCTACGGCGCCGAGCTGTGGAACTGGTACACCGAGTTCAAGAACTTCAGCTTCATCTTCCGCGGCGGCGGCGAGCCCTGGTTCACCTACAACTTCCACTCGTGGTCCATCCCCGTCGAGTTCCGCGGGTCCATCATCGTCTATACCGCCCTGCTCGCGTTTTCCCGATGTCGGCGCAACATGCGACTGTGGGGGGAGGTCGGATTGATCGTCTACTTTCTCTACATCGCCGATGGGTGGTTCGGGGCCCTGTTCATTGCGGGGATGCTGCTCTGCGACCTCGACCTTCTGGCGGCGCGGGATGACCTGCCCGATGTCTTTCTGATGCTGGAACCGTTCCAGGAGGGCATCATCTACGTGCTGTTCAGCGTCAGCATCTACCTGGGTGGCGTCCCATCGCGCACCTGGGACCTGGAGGTGCTCCGGGAATCGCCCGGGTGGCACTACCTGTCCTTCCTGAAGCCCCAGGCGGTGTTTGACTACAAGTGGTTCTACCTGTTCTGGGCCGCGACATTCCTGGTGACGGCCATTGCCCGGATGCCCTGGCTGAAGCGGTTCTTCGAGACGCCCTTCAACCAGTACCTCGGTCGGGTCTCGTTCGCCTTCTACCTGGTGCATGGGCCGGTGCTGTGGGTGTTGGGCGATCGGCTGTACGCGGCGGTGGGCTGGGTGCGCGAGTCGCATGCCTCCAATTGTCCCGGCTGGGTCGATCGATTTCCGCTTCCCCGCACGGGGCCGCTGGGGCTGGAGGTCAGTTTCCTGGCGACGCAACTGATCCTGCTGCCGATTACGCTGTGGTTGGCGGAGATCGTGACCAAATTGATCGATGAGCCGAGTGTGCGATTTGCGCAGTGGCTGTACCGGGGGGCGATGACGTGTAGCTACTAGTTAGCTAGGCGATGCCATCAGTCTCCGAAATGAATGTCTCAGATTTGCTTTTTGTGCCGTAGTGTGTTTTCTGTGTTTTTTTTTTTTTTTGTTGTTGGGCCCTGCGCATGGGCCTCTGGTGCTCACGGTGCTGGTCGCGGTGATGGGCAGGGTTGACAGGCGGGGTTGCCGCATCGGGAGGCACGAACGACGCCAGGATGCAACTAGTCAGCCACTAGTCCTTAGCAGCTTCATAGCGCAGAGCCGTCCACGGGCCGGAGCCACTGACGGCGGCAGTCTTCACATGCTGCGTGCGGAGGGCCAACCCGTCTGATCGGCATGGGGTCTACTCTGTACGAGATACATAGCACCACGGGGTCAACCTCGGATGCAACCCTAATTAATCTGCCCGTCCGGCAGACAAAACCTCTGGCGCCCTGGGGCTCCGACAGCGAGTCCCAACCATGCTCGCCCGGTGGCTGCGCCTCGTGCCTCTCGTGGGCCTGCTGCTCCTCACCCTCGTCACCTTCCATTACCTCTACCGCGCCATCCACGTCGATGCCCAACCCGACCTCCCCTTCGACCTCGACACCATCACCACCGACACGGCCATCTCCCAGGCCATCGCCACCACGCACCACGAGGTCGTCTCCGCCTCGACGCCGGACCGTCGGTACTTCCACATCGACTTTGGCGCCCACCGCGCCATCAACCCCAGCATCATCCCGCACCCCGTCCGCCCGGACACCTGGATCATCACCGCCCAGCTCCACGAGAACCGCACCGCGGACCGAGACTCGGTCTGGTTCGCAGAGCTGGTCTGCAACGCCGTCTTCCAAGAACATGGCCGCACCCTCCGCTGCGTCCAGCCCCCCTTCATTCTCCCCATCGCCGCCACCGACGGCGACAATGCCCTGTGCTCCGGCGAGCTGGCCTTCTTTGCCATGAGCATCGGACCCCACGATGCCCGCGTCTTCTACGGCCCCGAGGCCCCCTACACCATCTACGGCTCCAACTCCGCCGTGACCTGCTTCGGGCAATGGATCCTCGACTTCCGCGTCCTCGTCGACTGGCCCGCCCGGGACGTGGTCCTGGAGCAGGGCTTCCGCCGCGCCACGGAGCTCCAGCGCCCGTTCCTGGCCCCATATCTCGCCGTCGAGAAGAACTGGTTCGTCTTTTGGGACCTGGACGGCGCACCGTACGTCCACTACGACGTCGCGCCCTCGCGGGCCTTCGCCGCTCTCTCTGCCGACGGGTCCGTCGGCCCGGACCTGTCCCCCGCCGCAGCAACCGACGCGCAGTGTCTCAAAGAATACCTGCCCACCCTGCAAGACCCGGACCACGAATCCATCCACCAAGCGACCAACTCTCTCGCCGTGACTCTCTGTAAACGCGCAGACCCCCTCTGCCACCCCACCGAAACCAACACCGTCATCCTAACCATCTTCCAACACAAGAGCTTCGTGGCCTTCCACAGCGTGTACGAGCCATACGTGATGCTCTTCCAGCAGCGAGCGCCGTTCGAGATCTATGGGATTTCGACCAAGCCGTTGTGGATTCGGGGGAGGGGGATGGGGATGATTGAGAGTGGGGACAGCCTGGGGCGGAATCAGACGGAGATGATGTATATTACGTCGATTGGGTGGAAGGAAGCCGGGATGAAGTATCATGGGTATTTGGATGATGTGATGTTTTTGGCGTTTGGGAGGGAGGATCGGGATACGGCGGGGGTGGATGTGGTGGTGGGGGATTTGGTGGAGGGGGTGGGGAGGTGTGAGTTTGATGTATTGTATGTGTGATGTGTGTATGGGTTTGAATTGAGTGATGATTATGAATACTCCTACCATATCGTAGATAACAGAAGGGAGTGAGTTACTCGTGTGCAATCTCTACTGTCTACGAGCCTAGTAGTCAGCTCTGCAGCTTCGGCACGAAGGAAAATATATCATATCGAGGACATAATTCCCCGATTCGGCAAGCCATCACCTCAGTCCCTCCCAAAAACACCGGCTGAACAGTAATCTCCGACTGGCACCCGCCTAGCCCTTGACCCGGGTGATATATACATTAAGGCACATCTCGCCTACCCAAACAGGCTATGCCGCACCGAATCCAGTCAGCGCTAACACGCCCGTGCATGTCCGGCGGGGTAGAGACTGCATTAGTAGTTAACGAGGTCGCTCGGCTGCAGCTTGCTTGACGGGATGAAGCTTTGGCATGTGATGCGGCTTGGGGTAATTTCCGAGGGACATCTGATGATGGGTGTTGTTTGTCTTTCTTTGTGGCATTCCCGGGTGTCGATTGGGTTGAGTTTCGCCCCCGTTACACGGAGGATTTTACCCCGCTTTTCACGGAGATGATCCTGTTTTCTGGGATGGGGTTAGTTGGCTCAGATTGGGTGTTGGCTCTGGGGTTGGTTAGCTGATGGGTGCAGGATGCGAGTGGGAAATTGGTTGATCTGGGGCGAAGACGTGCCTTTCTGCCGGCTTAGGGGGGGGGGATATCCACCGCGGCCCCGGGATATTGCACCCTCGGGGATTTAGGCATGGATGCATTAGCTTGCTTGCTTGGTTCGAAAACGGATCCGTCGAGTAGTTTTGTGGCCTCGTGATGAGCTGTTGAATGAAATGAAAACAATTCGGAGTATCGTGGGAGTTGATCCCTTTCTCTCCGTCAATGTTCTGATTGGGTGTTGCACATGCACAACTTGCATTCACTTACTCATCCAGTTGCATAAAACGCGCCGCCAAAATAAAGGGGAAAAATAATAGACTGGCCAATGTAGGCAATTGCACACTCAGGGGAGTACCAGCGGTCGAGGCGAATTCTGTGATCTCGTATATACGAGGCGCGGAAACGATATGGGATCCCACCCCAAAAGTGTTTCGCTCATTTAACCGTTATGGATCCGGGCGGAATAGGGGCGGAGAAGGTCCCTGGCGACGATAGAGTCCCACAATTCTATGGTCGACCCCCCGCAGTTACCTGCGCATAAAAGCCCTCTGTCATTCATCTCCGAATAACGGTCATCTCACCGCTGAGTTTTTGACAATTGCTGTTGCGAAAAGTGCCCTGCATTGGATATTTAGCTGTTCCCACTCTTCGCTGGGTGCTGTTCACATCAACACTCCGGAGTGAAAAATATGTTGAGCCAGTCCTACTCGTAAAACCAACAATCTCTACACCCAGTACCGAGTACTTGTGACAGATTTACCACTCTTAGAGCACCATATTGTACTTCTGCCAAAGTAATATTGACATCTATCCATGAGGTGTTTATTCTGCCTTGCAGCTTTCTGATTTGTTCTGGTGGATTGGTGCATCGCGATTCATACATAACATGCACTACCTCAAATTACTAATCCAAGCATGCATAAAACACGGAAGGAAAGATTTGAAGGCAACAAAAATACAACACTGGCCAATGAGGGCAATCGCGGTAACCCAGGACGAGTCCCGGTTCCTTCGAGCCAGACTCACGGTACCTGTATACTAGTACACTGCCGTCATGTGTCCGGCGCGAAGAGACACTTCGCCACTGAGCTATTAGGCAATTGCTGGTTAAAAAACACTTCTCACACTGGGTTTTATCACCCCTTTTTTTCTATTGTAGCTGCCACTCTCGGTGTTGGTCCGTGTCTACTAATGACCACCTCCACCCTCCACTTCGTCAGAGTTAATGTTGGACCCAATGACTGGAAAAATAAAAGAAGAGTGCATCATCCGTGAATCGAACACGGGCCTCATCGATGGCAACGATGAATTCTACCACTAGACCAATGATGCTTTGATGAAGATTCTTGGCAAAATAGTGCTATATGAGGGTGTCTGCTGCCTGCTTTGATGAATCCTTTGGCGGCCTTCCTGATTACTCCGAAGTTAGCAGGGATCCTGTGCATTGTGTGCACAACATGCATCCACCCAGCTTACTCATCTATCCCTGCATAACTAGAACACGAACCACAACCAGCACCAAATAGCCAAAACAAAGCCAGCAAAAAAAAGAAAAAAAAATTACAACTGCGGCCAATCCACGTCCAACCCACCCGAACCAAAATTCCAGGATGCTTGTATATACTTAGGCGGAGAGATACCTAGCGTCTTATAATTTTCTTGCGCTTTTTCCTTCTCTCGCTTTGTTCTTATTCAATCCCGAGTGGAGCAGGGAGGCAAATTCTCGTCTCCCTGCTTTATTTTACTCACAGGGGATTGATCGAACCTGCGTAGACTGCCGTCCTGGATCCAGCGCGAACAAACCGGGCTAAAATGCAGTTGCCATCTCGGGGCTTGGCTTCTGGGGGTTTTGTTCTGTCCTGTCCGCAAAGTAGGATGCACAACGGGGCAATAGTAGAGACGACTACTGTTCTTCCATTAATCTAGTCATATGTCGTGACTAAATAGAGAAGGAATCCTTTGATTATTTAGTGATTAGATTCAAACTGACAAATTAATGAGGGCTGATCAAGGGTGCGCTCGTTGTTACCAGTCAGCTACGAACTAACAACGCGACTTGGAGCCCCTGAGAATAAATGTTCCTCTTCATGCCTATATCCCACGCATATTATGAATCCATCCAGACGATTTCATCAATTGAGCCACTCGCCCACCCATTTCTGGACCCATTCCGGTTGCACCGCCTCCACCCCCCGCAACTTGTCGCTCAACTGCGCCGTGACTTGCGTATCCAGCACATTCTCCCGTCCGGTCTCAGACATGATCCCTTCGAAGAACTCGAGTAGTTTAGCTGCAGGATTCTTGGCCAGGACCGCCTGCAGCTCGCCTTCGGTCAGCTGCGAGCCAGCACCCGCCGTCTCGATGTCCTCACGGACGCGCTGCACCCAGTCGCGGAAGGGGACCGTGTCGACGGTCTTCCCGGACACCTTGGACAGGGCGTCTGCCACCCCCGGTCGGATATTTTCCCAGGTCCGAGGATGCAGGTTCACCGGGTGATACACATTGACGGACCCGTCGGCCGCCCTATGGTCCCCCAGCGCCAACTCCACCAGCACGTCAGCCAGGAGGTCGATCGGCATCCAGTCGATGCGATCCAGGGCTGGTCCGAACGTATCGGGCAAAGCGCCCACGTGGAGGGAGCTCAGGACGAGACTCGGGAACCATTCGGCCCTGTTCCACAGACCAGCCGAGCGCACGGCACCGGCAATCTGACCCACCCGAGCAAACGAGGCATGCACACGACCCTGTCGGGCGGCCTGGTCCAGCAACAGCTCGGCAAGATATTTGCTATCTGCGTAGCCATTGGGCGCGGGTGTGGTGGTCTGGATCACCGCCTCGGGCGTCAAGCCGTTGTCAGTGCGGTAGCCCATCGTGGAGCTGATGGACGAGATGAAGAACAGGTGTGGGGATTGCGTCGACTGCGCGCTGAAATTGATCAGGTTCACGACGCCGGCGAGGTTGGGTTTGAAGGATGGAAGAGAGAGGTTGAAGTTGACGGCCCAGGCGTTGTGAATCACCAGTGTGGCAGTCTGTCGCAGAGTCTCGAGAACCTCCGACCCTAGGCCCAACTCTGGCCGGGCGAGATCTGCCGTCCAGAAGCTGACGCGAGAAAGATCAAGGTTCAACGAGTACGCTTCGATCTTCTGACGCTGCACATCAGCGGCGTCATCCTTCCGGTTCAGGCAATGCACATGGGTAACCGAAGGGGTCTTAAGGAGGGTGTCGAGAATATACGTGCCCAGGTTGCCGGTGGAGCCGGTCAGGATGACTGTCTGGGACTGGGATGCACGGGGGCTGACTTTTCCACTGGAGCGGATTTGCGCACTGAACTCCTGTAGCAGCTGGGCCCGCTGTTGCAGCTGGGCTTGCTTGGTGGCCTCTGCGGAAGCCTGCTGGTGGTGCTGAATGCGCAGCACCGCCTCGGTGAGTTCAGCCACCGAGGGATGGAGATAGATCAGGTTGGGGCTGAACTCCGGAAAGTCCAGGCCCCGTCGGAAGGTGCGAGTGGCGGTGATAGCCTGCAGGGAGTCCAGTCCGAGATGGAAGAAGTTCTCGGCGTTGGTGAGCTGGTCCTGGTTCCACCCCGTGATGTCAATCATCGATTGCCGGATGTACTCGGAGAGAAGTTGAGCATCGTCCACCCGACCGGGACCAGACGCTTCACGGTCGGCCTGCGACAACGTATCGGCGTCGGCATACAGGGCATGCAGCTCGGGCCCATACAGTGCCAGCGTGCCGGCTCGCTGGATGGTCCCCTTTCCGGCGCGAAGCATGGGCTTGTCGGGCTTGGTGAACAGGATATGGGTTTTGGCGACACGCGCATGGGCGGGACACACGGCGTTGGCCTCTTCAATGCTAGGCCAGAGTTTCTCCATCATGGCGGCGCGTTCGGTCGGATCCAGATCCTTGTCTCCCAGCTCAATCAGCAACGATGCCTGGAAGCGGCGCGCCCCAGCCACCAATGCTGCAGTCACTTCCGGGTTGGATGCGGCAATGTGTTGTTCCATCGACACCGGGTTCGTCTTTTCACCATTAAGGAAGACAATCACGTCGTCGGCACGAGCGCTCCAGCGCCAGAGATCTGGTTTGTTGGGATCGGGATGCCGTACAAAAAGATCACTGGTGTGATACTCCTGTCGATCCGGGAAAACAGTAAAAGACAACTGATGTGCTTCGAACTCCGGGTTACGAACCAAGATGAGCTCATACTCGTGGTCAGAAACGTGGCGTAGCTCGGCGCCCATCCGGGGGTTGATATTGATATACCGCCAATCTTTCAGTGGATCTCGGTTGGTCTTGGAGTGAATCGAGTTGATCATGCCCACTTCAGAGGCCCCATACAAATTCATCAATGGGATCTTGGATGCGACAGTGTCACCAATGGGCTGGGGTAGATCTCCTCCACAATACACCAGGCGCTCCAGGTGCTTGCTGCAGTACTCCAGGAGCTCAGGACTTTGTGAGAGCTCTTGAATGATCGAAGGTACACCTAGAAGAACGTCGATTTGGGTCTTTTTCCTCGCTTCCACAAGTGCGGCTGCCGTCGGAAGACCCGCCGAGGCGGGAAAGATGATGGTCGTGCCGACGGGGATGTTGATGAAAAGCGAATACGCCAGACCGGCCGCCTTTGGGATTATTAGAACTGGACAGAAGGTTTATATGTTTGGTCGGAAGGGCGGCTTACATGGAAGGGAGGGGGAACCAGGAACATCCTCTTGCCAAACAACCATTGGTGCTGACTTTCGAAGCCCTCCGGAGGATCCAAGGCCGTCATATGCATGTGCTTGCAGGCGGTGCCATGAGTCCAGAAGATCGGCTTGGGGACGCCCGTGGAACCGGATGTGTGACTAACGTGTCAGTATCCAATGTTGTCATAACATCTCATAAGCAAATAGCTTACATCACAGCCAGAGTCTCCCCAGCGGCTTCCGGGTAGGCTTTTGTGAACTCGAAATGCGGATAGTCCTTATTGACCAAATCCTCCACACTGGGAACATCCAGAACGTCCAGCGTCTGTGCCTCCAGGATGGCTGTGACTGGGGGTGGACGAGGAACTGGGGCGACCAGCTTGGTGCAATTGAGCCGTTTGAACAGGCTGTTATGAGCGGCCACGCTGTTCCGGGGGGATGTCAGGAACATCTGTGTCCATCGTTAATTAATCTCTCCCTTCTCACGACTGGGCAAAAGGATTGTCCCCAGCCGGATCGATGCGATAATCTCCACAGCTATGACTGGATCACTTACACGGTATCCCGCCTTGACGGCGCCCAGCACCAACGCTGGGTATCGGAGGTCATTGGGTCCCACATATGCCAGAATCTCGCCGTTGCCGGGCCCTAGCTTCTCCACCAGCCACCAGGCGATGCCATTGACGGCATTGGCAAATGCTTTGAACGTAATCGGTCGATAACCGTCCTCATAGGTCACGAGAGAGACTGGATACTCGGCGTAGATGGCCTCCGGCTTCACTGTGGCATAATGATCCACGATGTGAGGGACAAGTTGGGTCCGAGGATTGAACCCCGAGGCGTCGGGGGCAGTCATTGCGAGGGGAACTGAGCTGGAGATTCCGCTGTCCCTGAAGCCAACAATAGACAAAGAGGCTATGCGGTATCAGCAGTGGGCGCCAGGCGGGTAGGGGGACCAAGGCTGGCTTGCCGGGACATCATATAGGCCTAGAGCAAGGCCACGTGAGCACTTGACCCCGAACACCTCCCGGGCCTGGCAGGAGACCTCCAGGCTCCAACATGCGGGTGGGTGGGACGCTCCCCGAAAAGACAGCCAGCCTAGAAGTGGGGTAATCTTCCATGAATTGGAGGGAGAAGGTGAATTCGCAAAGGCCTGGAGGGTAGAACCTGGTAGCGTGAAGGGCGGGACCGCTGGCATCCATGCCGTTTGTTTGCACTCAACTAGTATCTACCTAGGTACTCTCATAGGTAGGTAGCAGAGAAGGCGCAGTGGGTTGACCCGTCAGCCGTCAGCACTAAATTTGCCCACCCTGGCTAGATAACCGTTGTCAATGCCTGCGGCTCTGGGCCGGTGGTTTTTGGGCCGAACTAGTGCGGCGGATACGGGTCCGATACACGGGAAATACACACTAAACAGTCTGCCCTTTCTGAGTTGGGGCTAGTACTCTCAATGACATGAATTGGCCTGGCAATTCAGACGGAAAGTGGCCCCCGAGACGTGGCCTGAGGGGAACGACTTTGGCCGGCCGCAGCTCTTTCAGCTCTGATCGATAGAGCCGTGGTGTGGAAGGATCGATACACGCGTCTCCGATGGGGTTACCCTATACGCTCCCTCCTTATAGATGTGGATGAAATTGGCTCCAGAAAGCATTAGAAGGGGTCTTTGGCTCATATGCCTGTCTTTCCTGGCGAGTCCACGGTGGCTTCTGGGACCAGATGAGTAGGGACAGGTTGGGGCCTTCGGGTTGACCTGTGAGGTCTTTCTCTTGGTGCTGTCTGGCCTCCAGCACCCACACAGGCAGGGGTTCCATTTTAGTGGCGCACTCTTTATTGGCGGTTGCCAGGGTAGTAGCCCTGTGACACTGTGCCATCACATCTTCACCCCCCCCCCCCACGGGCGCACCCTTTCCTACAGCCATGCATCTCCTTGCTTGTAATTTCGGTTTCTTACTAGAAACGTAGACAAATCATAAGCCCGGGATTATTTCTATAAAGAGAAAAAGCGCTTCGCAATGCCTTGGGCTGGGGCTTCCCGCAGGCCAGAACCTAGTATATTATGCAACCTATCCATCAAACTAGTCCGGTACATAGCCTCACTTAAACAAAGATGTGCGTATGTTAGGGATCTCATCACCTCATCAGGAGGACTTCGTTCATAGACCAACTCCTTACAGGTTTTCTTTCCGTGATCCCATAACTTCTCCATGGAATAAATACGTGGTCTAGTCCTGTGGACAGACTGATCTCGGCAACTAAGGAAAAAAAGAACTGAATCCACCAAGGTCTAGAACCACGCAGCAATCCGCATTAGCAGTACCTTGAGGGGTTGGTTACTGCAGTGTTAAAGATAGAATTCTATATCCTCCACCTACAGATACAACAGACATGGAAGAAACTACTACACATCCACATACGAACAAGGCCGCAATGTGGTTATTCCCTTAGGTATTCTGCAAACAGTGATATATTATTCATGTCTGCACCCCCAGCCTGCTTCAGCAGATTGTTCTTAGATATGATGATAGATCTACTCATAAAATCTTCGCGGCTTCTGCAAAGGTAGCATGTCAAGCCCAGACCAATTTTATTACACGGAGAGTTACTTAAGGCCAAGGATAAAGACAAAGACGACTGATACATAAACCAACGGATACTCTAAAAGCTAAGGACCCATTGGGTAGCTAAGTGTCGTTACGTCCTATTATAGACATTCCTCATGTCTGTAGAGGGTCAGGATCTCGGCTTCCAAAGAACTTTGGTGTCTCCGGTCGGGTTCCCAAGATACCACTGCCCAAAAGTTTTAACCGAGACCGCGTCCTTCTTACGAAAATCGAATAGCTGAGTCGGACGCATCACCAGCGAGCTGCCATCGAAATATGCTTCGATGATCCGAGCATGTTGGGGCCCCATGAAGGAGAAAAGAAGAACCTATTTGTTCGCATTTAGCTTCAGTTTCCCTGTTTCTGAGTTGGCAAAGTGTAGGGGGAGCAGAAAATACTGGGGCAGTCATATGTTCGACAAAGCGAGTCCGCTTGACTTGTGCATACATCAAGCGGAGAGCAATCAAGATCTCTCCTCGCAGAAGTTGACCATCCTCGCCATCTAGATTATTATAAATCATGGCTTTCACGTGCGGATATGAACCGTCCTTGGCCTTAATAGCCTTGGTGGCTCCATATTCAGGAAAATTATGTTCGAACAAGCCTGTAAATTGCTGATCACCAATCCTGTTGTCTGGTGTGAGAAGTCGAATCCACTACATAGAGGTAGGAGGAATCATAACTGGGGAGGGACGACACAGGAGGAGTTGATTACCTGATACTAGACCACAACTTGCCATAAATGTCGTCTTCGCTATTAAGATCGTTGGTAAACACATAGTAGGAGAGATAACCGATCATGTTGCGCGCACAGTCGATTGGGCGTCTGTATATTGGCTTGATTGAATCAAAGTCATCATACGTGGTCCTCTCCCGGTCATATTCATCATCCGGGTCCAGCAACAGAGAGCCAGCGCATGGATTGAAAAAGCTTGGTCTCGTCTCGAAATTATCCAGATCCATGGGCAAGACATTTACCCTGTGCGTCTCCAGATAACTGTAATTGAATTGATGTGTTTCAAGCCCATTGAAGTGTTTTTCGAGTGCACGGAGCGCAGCCCGGAGCTCCTTGTGTTCTTGAGACTCGGGAAAAGACATGGTTGGAAAAATCAAGAGACGCAGGAAGGCGAAATGTAGTGCGTTATAGAATGGGTGAGAGGGGTTATCATGCTCTGATCAAAGATGGGGTATATCTAGTGCTTTGTTTTGGGTGTTGGCGTTTTGCCGCCCGGGCGGTGTGACCTGCTTTGGTCTTTGGCCAATGGGGCTACTGCAGTCGCTGTGACGTGTGACGAGATCTTATGTTCCGAGAGTCGGCGCTGGTATAAACACAGAGGAGCCTGCATTCTAGGCCCCGCACAAGTGTCCCCGCGAACATTTCATCCTACATTGTCTTTTATCTTGCCTGCTAGGGTGAGTGGTGCTGCTTCCGATAAACTTCCTTCTAATCACCAAGAGTGGGAAAGCTTTGTCAAGCGCAGAAACCTCAAGGGTGAAACTGTCCACGCAGCTGAGCTGGCTTCTAGGGCAAAGATTGGTTATGATCAATACTTGCTCCTTCGCGTCCTATGGGTGGACCACCGCTTAAATGTGTCACTCCCAGAGAAACTCAGCAAGTTACTTCCAGAGGCAGCTAAGATGCTAGCAGAATATTTATCATGGAAGACATACTATGATAGTTTTGGTAAAATAGAGAACCCTGAAGGGAGCTTTATGATGGCCCGCCATTATCAGCCAACAGCAGAGAAAATACCAGACCTAATAGCTTCGACAATGCAATTACACTACACACCCGCAACAGACACAATGAAAGAGCACCGGATATATCTAAACTGCGACTGAATCAACCAGAAACCCCACCAAAAAAGCAAACCAAGCCGCCGGAGACACCATTTCTATCATCCTCTGATAATGACTGGATTTCAGACGATGAGTCTCCTCCCAAGCCCTCACCTATTACTCCAGCCGCCCATGCCCCTGAAGAGCTCCAAAAGCTGATATACCCACCGACAAAGGATGAGCAAATTATGAACACCGCACTTGGAATATTTCTAAATGCGCTTACTATTCAGTTTGTTGATTGCCAGACTTGTAACTGGGCTATTCACCGGAAAGGATTTACTGCCAATTTGACCAATGCTAGCTTCGAAGCTCGGACAGATAGTTATCTAGACAATGGCCAGGAGAATGCTTACGGTCTCATTAAAGTTAAACCTATCATCCGAGCAAAGAAACAAAATCTTATCCAGATGCAGGAAAGCGCCCAAATGGTTGGATGGCTCATGAATGACTCTGAGAATAGTAATATCAGCAAACTGTAGGTCTCTCCTTAATGCTAATCCTGAGAACTATCAATCAATCTCACAGTTTCTTGTAGACGAATCCATGTTTCACAGGATCGTCACGAAATCTTTTTAACATTTGCTGAATATGACGAAAAATATCTTGCGTATCTCAAGAATGAACCATCCAAGAACAAAACATCTAATGATGAAGCATCAAGGAGTCAAACGTCTTCGAGTCCAGCGCCTGAGACTGGAGCCCCATCCTTCCTAACCATGCACCAGTAGCCCCCATTCCTCTCGTCAATGCGGCAGGGTAGTAAAAACCGATCAGGTGACCCGGGCCGAGAAGGGTCCGAGGCGGAGGAGCGAGTTAGCGCGGGTGATTGGCAAGATGCACCTCCCATCTTGCCGAGCTGCACCCCCTTCGACGCGACCAAGTCTACAGTAATGGAGGACGCTCTCGATTCATTACTGGATCTCCCCCTCGATCCATCCGACCTCCGCGACGGGGCTCCAGCCGATTCCGACCAGGAGTCCGACTCCGAAGGCTCCAACGAACCCATCCCCCCTCCCCCTCCTCTGCAACGCTTCCCCTCCCTCGACGCCGCCTGGCAATCGCTCCAGGACTTCGCGCAAAATAATGGCTTCGCCGTCGTGAAGCGCCGGTCGCGCCCCGATCGCCAGACCGGCGAGGTCCAGGCCGTGGATGTGTCCTGCGATCGGGGCATGGCCACCGCCAGCCATTCCACGGGCGCGCGCAAGACGCGTTCCCGCCGCATCGGCTGCCCCTTCAAGGCCGGCATTCGCTTCTACAAGACCTTTGGCGAATGGCGCCTGATCGTCCACGATCCCTCGCATAATCATGGAGGCGCTTCCGCCTCGTCTCTGCCTTCCTTCCGCCGCGCCGCCTTGAAGCGCCATCATAATCAGATCGCCGCCATGTTGCATCAGAGCCTCCCGCCACGACAGATCATCTCCATCCTCGAATTCCAAGATCCCAACACCCCCATCAGGGCCCGCGACATCTACAATCTCCGCCATCGGCTGGACTTGGGGCTGCTGGGTGACCGGACCCCGGTCGAGGGCCTGATCACCGCCCTGTCCGAGAACGAGTGGTGCCGGCGATATTCCGCTGAGCAGGGTGCCCACGGTCCAGCCATTTTCTGCTCCCACGTGTCGGCCGCGCAGATGATCGCCAGGAATCCCTACTTCCTCGCCCTGGATTGCTCCTTCAAGTTGGCCCGCTATAACATGTCGTTGCTCAGTATCACCGGGGTCAGCGCCCGCAACCAACCCTTCTTCATCGGCTTTGGGTTCATCTCGGACAAGCGGGAAGCGTCGTACCGCTTCATCCTGGAAGGCTTGGCGGAGCTCTATACGCGATTGGGTCTCCCTTCCCCGTTGACGGTGCTGACGGAGAAAGACGAGAGTTTGATCAATGCTAGTCAGGCCGTCTGGCCGCAGGTCAAGGTGGTCCATTGCATCACGCGGATCAACAAGGAGATCCTGAAGTATGCCAAGGTCGCCATCCACCAGCACCTCCGTGCGAGCCCGCCCCTCACGAATGATGGCGTCCCCGTCACCAATAAGGAGTACACGGACGAAGTCGATCGGCGGTGGAAGGAAATGTTGAAGTTATGGATGGATGTGGTCTGGGCTCCCCTCACACAGGAATACTCGGACCAGTGGGAGAACTTCAAGAACGAGTATCAGGGACCGGCCTATGAACCCCTGGTGACCTATATGGAGACCGAATGGCTTCGGCCGGTCGTCCGCACCCGCTTTCTGCGCTGTTACACGGATACCTACACCCATTTCGGCCAGGTGGCCACCCCTCGGACGGACGCGCCGTACCGGATGATCAAGCGCGAGCTGGAGACCTCGACCAATGACATGCCCAAGGCCGTGAAGACGATTGAGGGCATGCTGGTCAAGCAATACACCGAAGCGCTGCAGGAGCTCGAGGACGAGAAAAAGCGGCGATCGACTCATCTGATGATCCCGCTCTTCCGCGACGTGTTGCAGCATGTATCGGGGCATGCGCTGAACAAGGCGTTTAAGATCCTGCGAGAATATCTTCCTGAATCACCCTACAAGCCCCGCATCCAGCCCTGCACCGGGGTCACCACCGCCACGTTCGGAGTGCCCTGTATCCATACGATGCAGCGGTATTATGCCGTGGATACCCCAATTCCTCTCATTAAATTTCACAAGCAGTGGTACCTCTCCCAAGATCCGGTCCCGCCGCCCGACCGAAGCCTGCTGGTCCGGGAGCCGGCAGTGGTCGATCTCGGTGAGAGCCCTCGAAGTGGGCGACCACGGGCTGGTGGCCGGCGAGGAGGCCGGCGGGCAGCGGACTCGGACGATATGATCATCCTGGAATAGCCTAGTATCGTTTCAAGAGGATTACGTTGATAGGATAGCAATACTCTTCCGTAGGTAGATCCATCCCTACTGTACGAGGGCTCCCGCAGCGGTAAGGGTCTGGTTCATCACCTGCTAGGCTGCTTATTGACCGATACGCAGATGATCCCTGGTGGGGCAAATAGCCTATATGATCGGACTCCCAACCGATGAACCGCGAAGCTCAACCGGAACTCCTCCGGAGACCCCGATCACCCTGTTTCAGTCCCCGCCGCCAAGCATACCGTCGTCCCTGCGATGCCGGCATCGACTCATGTCTGTTGCATGGGCGGGGCCACCGGGGTTTCACCTAGTGCAAAGACTGCTGCCTGCCATCCAGGAGACATGTTCCTTTGGGCTGGCAACATGCCGAACCAGTGCCGGCGGGAGTATAAAAGCTGTCATATAGCCCTATCGGCAGACCCTTGGGCCCCGCAGCCGGGCGGTGAAGATCGAGACCCTCGGAGCGATCAAGATGAAACCCCAGTTCCATTAGCCAGGGGTCCACGCCCCATCAGGGTCTCACTTTCATCTGGCGCTCCCACCAGATGCCCCCCCTTCCCAGGGGTCTATATATCCCCCCTTCATCACCCACCAGATTCAGGACAGCAGCCTACACATTCTTTACAGACAGCTGACCAACTACCCCCCATCATGCGTGGGTCTTTCGCTCTTTCTTTGCTCTCTGCGGCTCTGGGCGCCTCTGCTGCTCTCACCGAGTCCAACCTCAAAACCCATGTTGACGTGCTGGCACTCGGCAGCTCTTTCAACCCTGTCAAGGCCGCCTACTGGACTGGCTACCCCCACCACCGTCGCACCCCCTTCGCCGTCTCCCCCGATGGATCGACCGCTTATCTTGCCTACCTGGACGCCAGCGGGACTGACGTGCACGTCGAGCAGCTCGACCCCACCACCTTCGAGGCCACAGGCACCACTGTGACCGTCAGCGGTGGACAGGAAGGTACGTCCAGTGTAAACCCACCAACATGCCCAATCCATTAACAACAACCCCAGCGGGTGGTCTCATCGCCCACAACGATGGCTTCGCTCTGTTGACCAACGAGGCCATGCCCTCCGGCACCACCAACGCCCCCCCAAGCGACACCCCCGTCCCCGTCCTCCACCGCTACACCGACGGCAAGGAGACCTGGAAGACCTGGTTGGGCGGCCCGGACGTCCACACTTCCGACGGTCTCTCCGCCTCTCCCGACATGAACGGTGACCTGGTCTACTCCGAGAGCGCCGGTCTCTACGGTGCCTACTTCGTCGTCACCGATTACTCGGGCGACGCCTCCGGCCACTACGGCGACAGCATCGAGTACGTCGCTGACAACGGCACCCTCGTCACCATCGCCGGCGCCTCCAGCTCCTGGGGCTGCAGCCACAACACCGGTATCGCCTTCGAGGCCGCCGACGAGCCTCCCTACGCCAGTATCTGCGCCGAGGACCAGGGTGCCATCTGGCTGAACACCCAGACTCAGGGCATGACCAACGACGGTGTCAAGATCTCCAACGAGAACACCACCAACGGCGCGTCGGGCGAGGCCATGGGCGGCATGTCCGGCAGCTACAGCGGCCTGGCCCGCTTCGCCGACAGCTCTCGCTACATCTTCGCCTGGGTGTCCCGCGGTGCCGTCGATGTGACCGAGAACACGTGGATGGGTGACGGCTACACCCACGTCAACAACCGCACCAACCCCCGCAACGTCGCCATCGCCCTGTTCAGCGACAAGTACACCAAGGTCGGCGCCCAGGCCACCTCGACGGTCGGCACCGAGGACGGCGATAGCCAGGTCAACTGGGTGACCTCGGGATCCAACGACTGCTCCAACGCCCACGCCGCCACCTTCGGCAACAGCTCGGCCCTGATCACCTGGGAGGAGATCTCCGACCCCACCTGCGACTACATCGCCATGGGCTGCCGCGGCCAATTCGCCGGCACCTACTTCCAGCAGGTCGACGGTGAGGGCAACAAGGTCGGCGACGCCTTCAAGAGCACCGACATCTACGTGTCCGGTGACATGGTCACCATGTCCGATGGCCGCATCTGCTGGCCCTACGTCAGCATGGAATGGGATCTCTCCCAGGCCGTCTACGGCGACGACAGCTCCGAGTACACCAAGAAGATGAGCTTTGCTTGCATGAGCCCTAACGGTAGCTCTTCCAACTCCACCACTGCTGCGACCTCTTCCTCCGTCGCCGTGGCCACTTCCGCTGCCGCTGTGACTCACGTTGCGGCCAGCGCTTCCGCTTCCGCTTCCACCCAGTCGGTGAAGACCACCCAGTCCGTCGAGGCCGTTTCCGTCTCCGCCGCTGAGACCGTCGTCTCCTCCGCCGCTGCTCAGACCAGCGTGGTTGGCGTCGCCGCCGAGGCCACCTCCGCGCTCTTCACCCCCAAGGCTCCTGGCTCGACTACCGGAGGTGTGCGTCCCACCACTCTCCAGACTCAGGCCCACGCCCAGACGCCCGGCGCCCAGGCCATGCCCACTTGGGGAGGAAAGCAGGCTGCCAACCCCGGCGGTGATGAGTTGCCCGAGGGATACTGCTATTTCTAGACGTGCCGGTGGAGTTGATGGGGCTGATGGGGTTGATAGGGATTGAGGACATATTATTTTGTAGTAGATAATTGTCCATAGTCATAATTCTATGTCTTTGACACTGGTCTGTGCAGCGTTTCTTATTTCGTATTCCTTTTTGAAAATTTATTAAGGAGTCATTCAGATTATTATTCTATTCTAGGATAGCTGTCAAAACATTAGTGGTGCAACGCGGGGATCCATAGTAGAAGAGAGACATAAAATCCAAGAGGTAGTAGGTTCCGTTTTGAGAAAACACTCTCCAGCTCGGAATACGCACAATGAGTAAAGGGGCAGGATTGATTGCCACTGAACATCATTTCCCGGGCCACATACTCGATCGTTATGCACATTTGCAGTTTTTTGGATGAAAGGAATGAAACCGGAAAAAAGAAGAAGAGAAAGAAGGAAGTGAAGGAAAATATAAAGGAAAAGGAGAAGGAGGTGTCTAATCAAAGCCCGGAAGGTTGGATCCCCATGTGCCGTAGTATGCATCTGGAGGGAGATAGGCCAACGCCCGTAGCATTTCGACGACGAGGAAGAGCCTGGCGATGACGTAGATGACGAGGAGGAACATCGTCCACCCAAAAAAGAACCATTCAATCGACAAGTCGATTTCATCCTCCCACCTGCTCTTGGGGTTGGTGTTGGGAGCTGTCTCTTGACTGTTTGGCTGGGTTCCTGTTTCTGTGTTTGTTGTTGATCTCTGTGTTGAGGATTCTGGATCAGAACCCGGTCTCGCTTCCATAAGTTTGGAATCTGCTGTGCGTTGAACAATTGGCTGATTTCCATTTTCTTCATCCGGCGCTGAACGCGTCTTTCTGCAGCATCTTCGCGTACAACAACATAGCGTGCAACACCTTAGCGTAAAGCAACTTGGCGTATGCCATCTTGGCTCAAAGGTCAGCTTCTCTTTGTTTTGCAATCGCTCTTTTCTCAAGCGCTCTGGCACAAAGACAAGGGGAATGTTGGCAAGGCCGAATTTGTCGAGACCTTTGAAGAGCGCCCTCAGGATTGGGCTGAACAACCGGCGATGGATGGTATCAACATAGAAGAACTGAACCGCCACAAAAGGGAAAAAGACGCACCACGCGGCTGCAGCCCTCCAGAGGATCTGCTCAATCCGGGTTGGGAATGCAAAATCCCAGGCGACGAGATGAACGCCGCCAAAGACCATCCCGCCTAGAATTAGAGAGAGATCGGCGAACTGAGACCGGAAGTTGGACCACCCAGCAGCTGCATCGTCGAACTTAACCCCATTTGATATTGGTTTACCTCTGTCTTTGTTGTATAGGTCCCCTGGTCCATTCTCCTGTTCGTGTTTGCTGCCTTCTCCACCGTCGGGTCTCATCACGAACTGTAGGAACATCCTGCGAAAGCGAGCTGACCAGGGTGGGATACCTGTTTTATTGCCAGTTTGCTCTCCCAGCACCTTTAATATGTTGACCTTTTTCTTATAGCATGGAATGAGAACAGGAAGGCCCACGCCCTTGGGCTTATGTCGGTTGAGCCAATACATCAAAATGGCACAGAGGGCGAATGCGACGACAGCCACTTCCAACTGGGTGACTGCCAGATGGCGTACCGCGCGCGCGATAACCTGGGTCACGACCCATATGATCTGACCGACGGCGATCACGCGCATGAGGAGGTCTTCTTTGGAGCGGTCTTTAATCTCGTCCGGTTCGAGTCGGAGTTTGCTCATGTCAATCATCCGCTTCGCGGTCTGCTCATCGGTCTCCTTGTCCATCGTCTGGTTGCGCTGCTCCTTCTCTTTCTCGATTTCCTTCCAGCAAGGGTCGATGATATTTCGGGCGTTCAGGTAGTACACATCCTTGCTGTATTTGATTTGACGATGAAGCATTGGAGGGGCCACCGGACGCAGTGTTCTTCTTGGAGTTCTCTGGATCAAAGTCCAGCGCGAACCCCCCCCCCCATATTAGCAAAGACGATGTGGTCCAGGCCCCACTCCAACTTGATGACATCCCATGCACCCGGAGAACCAGACTTATCCAGGTGCGGTTTTGGATGATATTGAGGGACATTGAGGTGGAGTACCGTCCAGGTACAGGCCAGTAAGGTAAACAGACACGACCACAGGATCTGCAGGGTGCTCCGAGCATTGGGGGCAGACACGAAATTGATATCTGAGGATGGAACGGTGCAGGTGGTGTCGAACGTGGTATAGCCATTGGCGACCGCGACCAGAACAAACAGGCCAAACACACAGAAAAGGAACATGATGAAAAGATATTGGGAATGGACTGGTAGGTACTATAATCAACGAGGAAACCGAAGACCGCTGGCCTGTGGTAAGATACCCCCTTTCAGGGTTGATTGTACAGCGGAAGGTTCAACTGTCTTAAACGGTTTCCTCCTGGAGCCCATCGGCCCGGGGTCAGGGTGGACAAATGGTCCTTCCTACCAACACTGGGCGGATCTCATAGCAGTTACCCCTCGTGTCGGTATGCATGACTCGCTGGGCTTGCCAAACCGAGCCCTGAGGCAACGCACATATTCTCCAGGTGGCGTAAGACGGCCACTCATTGGATGGAGACGAAGCCCGATGCAGAGCCCCGGCTGCAGCGTGATCGCTGACCCGAAAGCCCGAGAGGGAAGCCTTGCAGCCGACGGCCCGGCGGGCCTTCCCGCAGGCCTGGCAGCAAGCCTGCATGACCCTGCCCGGCGAAAAGCTAAGTCTTCCACTACCTGGCGGCCTGTCATAGGTGGGCATTACAAGGCAAAAATGGCGCGGGTCGAAAGCCAGCTTGAGTCGACAATTTCCCGAGAAGCTGTCAGGTGTCGTCCGACAGAGCTTCGTTGATCCATCAAATCACGACGGGGTAGACCCCACCTGATGTTATCGCGGGCGCGGGAGTTGATGTTGATAGGACATGATGCGTTAGCGTGCAAACAACCCCAATCGTCTCCTCGATCTATTGGCAGCACAGGTGAATTGCACCTTGTTGCCACATCCCTGATCGCATCAAGCGTGGCTGAATTGTATTGGTGTTGACCCAATAATACCACGGTTGGTCAAGCTGGGTGAACTGGAGGCAACATCCGCCAGGCCCGTAACGAACGCGTATTGGATACTCGACATGACTGCATCAGGGCACTGCTGGCTGCCGATCAGCAACCACCCCATGAGTTCGGTTTCAACTGCACCCGGCCATCAGCTCCGGTACAACTGTCACTGGGAGATGCAGTGAATGTGCGACTACAAGGAAATGGTTCCGATACAAGTCCGGATAGGAAGGAGGTGGGGCGTGCCTCGTCCTCAAGGCGATGGCAGCCTCGATTCCCCGAGAGGAAGCCGCCCGGATTTGACCCGTAAACCTTGGTCCCCACCCTCCGCAGCTACTCACGATTTGTTTCTATCTGCCCTTTAGTTCACATAAACCCAATTGCACCAATTTCTAGCCTTGTAGCTAGACCGTATCTGTGAATGTAAGCATACTTCTGATTCATCTCAATGACTATGGGATAGATAGAAGCAAACTTTCAATTGTGCCCGACCATGACTTCAGTGAACGAAACAAGGCTGGCGACGTAGCCCAGGCCAAGAGAGGGCAGTGAACCACATCCCCAACCGAGTCCAGAGATTCCAGCAGCTCCGGAGCCTGGACCGACCGGTCGGTGACCATTGGGCAGCGAGGTCCCCGGAATCCCTGCGACCCCTCAGCAAGCACGGCGGGGAATGCGCCCGCCACCTCTTGGGACTGGTCAACTGCAGATCATATTCGCACTGTCTGTAACCGACAGGAAGAAAACGAACCAGACACACCAGACTCAAGTGGGGGTATAACAAAAGAAGAGCAAAAAAGCAAGGAAAAGAAAAAGGATAACCGCCAGCGACCGGCAGGGGTCTAACTGGAGAATAGAATGTCTTGCCCTAATCCCCGGGGGATTTCCGATCGGCTAAAAATAGCAACCCTTGGTTGGCATCTCCCTACACAACTGACTCTATAGCACAGATCACCTCTACCCTCCCGAGACTATCCTTGGAACTAAGTGAAGTGTCAATTTCATTTCCCGCTTGGCATTTATCAACTCTTCGTTAGCTTGAATGAGGTTCACATTGCGGATGTCTCCTATCGTCATATCAAAAAATATCTGCGCAAGCTGCTCCTCGGGGCTTCACCAGCGGCGCTAGGTGAGATCCACCACGTCCATTCTATCTTGTGTGGCAGAGCCAAGCCAATTCAGTACCATTGACCATCCTATAATATCGACCAAGTCAGCACGCTTGATCTACAGCTTCTCTTTCTCGCCCACACCAAACCGCTCCAGCACTTGCTCTCGAACATCCCGGATAACACTCCCCGCATCTTTAACCTCGTGGATCAATCCAATCGCCGCCCCCGCATACGTTGCCAGCCGTCCCTCCGGTCCCCAACCCGCATCCCCGGCCTTGAGTGCCTCATCATGAAGCCCCTTCAGCTCCTCAAATGGCCGCCCCGCCTGATGCTCAATGAATGACTGATTGATGATTGTCCTGGGGCTATACTCCTCTGGCCATCCAAACGTGCCACGCATATGATTATACAGCAAGGTCCGTGTCGTCGAGACTGCCCCATCACTCGCCCGCACAACCTCCTGCTGATACCCACGACTAATCCTTGCTTCTGTCGCAGCCAGGAACCGCGTCCCCATGACCACCCCGGACGCCCCGAGACACAACGCTGCCGCAGCCCCACGTCCATCCGCAATCCCTCCGGCCGCAAAAAGAGGAATCTGACTCCCCGCCAACGCATCAGCCACTTCCGGGAGGAGAGCAATCAGACCCAATCCATCCTTCGCCCGTCCGTGCCCTCCTGCTTCGGCACCCTGCACGACGACCGCGTCCGGCTTCTCTACCCCACTGAGAAGACCCTTGGCCTCCGCCAGGGTCCCAATTTGAATCCAGATCTGAGTCCCGGGCGAAGCAGCACGGACCCGACGAGACCAGGTATCTAGATCCTTCTGGCCCCCCGCCGGAGCAAACAGCCAAACCGCGCAGGGCTTGAATTTCTCAATAGCACTCACGGCCGTCTCCAGGTCATCACTCCAGAGTTGAAACCCCACCCCGATGGGAAGGTACGAAGTGGTTGGCGAAATGGCAGACGACGATGCACGCAGACTTTCCACCAAGGACAACGCCTCTGCCAGATCTGCCGCGGTATTCTGGGTCTTGATGTTGGGGCCCAGGAATCCGAGTCCGCCGGCGCGGGAGACCGCCACGGCCAGTGCCGGGCCGCACATGACGCGCATGGGGGCGCTCACGATGAAGGGGCTAGATACCCATGGATAGACGCGTGATAGGGCCGTGGTAAGATGGAGGGCTCGAGACATTGCGTGTAGGATGCTCTTCTTAGAATGATGATAGGAAGAGGAATGAAGTGGGTGGGATGCTGGGAATACCAGACGGCGGGGTCGTAGGTTACGTCAGGCCGCGGAACGGGTATTGCGGGTGTCGCGGACCATGGATTTCTTGGCAGGGTCCGCCATGGGGTCGGAACAAGCTTCTCGTATCGGCCCCATGGTAGATCGACCCGCATTGCATTGCCGACAAATATCCTACCTATATGCGGAAATGTGCGCTAATATGATTACATGTTTATATATTACTCTTCGTTCCTCAATTGGCTGTCTTCAGGTCGGATACTAAATGTAACAATGGAATTATCTCAGACGACGCGACACTAAGCACCCGAGTAGGCTCAGAACAGCGTAGGCGCCGTCAACCAAGAATCATCCCACATCATTTCCAACAAAGACCCCGCCGGATCCCTCCCACCCCACGGACTATGCATGGCCTCCGGATCCGGGAGACCAAATGACAGCTGATCGGCCGGAATCGTATCGAAAGTCACTACCGGGGCATGAGCTGGACTCAGACCCGCGCCGACAGGCCGAGATGCTGCATCCTGGGTGGACGTCACTGGAGCAGAGGTATTCCCACTGCCGTCATGCAACGACTGAGACAGCGTCTTGCGAAGACAATCCGCGTACACATGGGCGGTGCTACTATAAGACCCCATGGTCTCCAGACAATCGGTACAGCTTTGCCAGGCATCGCGCAGCCGTTGTTTGGAGAAGTTGGTTTCTAGGGCGGTGGATGTCTGGGCTAGGATGAGAACCACCCCAGCGGTAAAGGTGTCTAGGAATCGCGGGTTAGTAGGGTAAGCAGCATCGGTTGGGGTGGTTAAGAGGGGCGCATACAGAAAATACTGTACCACCAGACGCTCGCTAGCTCTGTTCTGGAAATTTCGTTCATTAAATGGGAGAGTTCAATTGCCGTTTCCACGCAATAGGTTGCACAGCTCAGGCTGAAATCTAGAGAGATCTTGCTTTCTAAGCCGGTGTGTTGCTCTTCGAGATGTCCAGGAGGGTGCGATTTGTCAATGTGATTAGGTATACGGCCTTCACGGCAGAAGTTGACTAAGGTTGGGCGCAGGAGCAGGGTCCGTAGGTGAAGGAACCTGGAAGATAATATCAGCAATTACACTGTAAGGGCTACTTTCATGCCCACCTTGCTCTCAGCAGACTGCTTTCTCTGCGAAACTGATCGCTGGGTGAGGCGGGTTGCCGGGGCATGTTCCATTGCAAGGGTGCCGGAAGTTGGGATTGGAAGGCCAGAAGCTCTGCGCCTAATTTCATCAACGTCGGGGCGTGGTTGTTGTCCGTCTTGAGATGCTCTAATTGATTAGGCACACTGGGGTTCTCCAAGGGCTCGTAGACTGCCAATAGAATTTTTCTCAGTATCGTGTGTAACTGCAATGTTTGAATATAAAACTCGGTCCGAGATATCCCTTGATTGGGCGAGAGCGGTACGGGAGGGTCTAGGGATTCATCATCCAGAGCTTCTGGGAGCGGTACAGGCGAGGTATGCGTCATAGGAGGACGGCCCAGCATCATGCTACTGGCCCTTGATTCACCGTCAGATAGTCATTGTTATCAACAGTTGAAGGAGATACTCACAGATCCAACATGACACAACCGTGCCAAACTCGCCTCCTCATTTGAATCTCAGCCGGTGATCGATTCCGATCTGCCTTGAGCGAATGCATACCCACTCCTTGTGCGACTCTGCATGCAAGTCCGATAATATTCCAGCATTTCGAAGGAGACTCGTCCCCCTGCAGGTAGGTTGCTGTCAAGAGAAGGGTTTGTACGAGGGCCAGATCACCCTTGTCCATGGTGACAATATTTAGATATTTCTGGGAGCGTTGGAAGAAATCCTCCGACACAGCCTCACGGGCCGCATGGTCCAGCTGCGAGAACTGACAGCCGAGAGCTAGAATAATGTTCAAGGCGCAGAGAAACGTTGACGATTGCACACCGGCGTCTCCTAAGCCAAAGCCAATTCGAGCTGGGGTTTTGTCCACCTCTACCATGGCCTTGGGTTTCCATAGGTTATTGTATGCCCGAAGAAAACACGGTCTGTGAATAAACGGATAGAGGCAGTGAAATTTATCGAAATAACATTCCAGCAGATAGTCCGCGAGTTGGCGAGATGGTAGATCGTACGGGGTGACAGCCGATTCGGATGCTTCCGCCATCCTTGGCCAGGTCTTTGGAGATGTATTAATATTTGCCGGGTTTGTTCCAGACACATTGATCTGTCTCAGCAGTGAGGCGACTGAGGAGTCACCGAAGAACTCATCTTGGCTTTCAGACGGGCTTAAAGGTCGATCTGGGGTAATTCCCATGGCTGTCAGACGCTTTTTGCTCTCACGGGAATTTGACTGTGGGTCGCCATGAGACGTTGGATGAGCATTGGGGACAGAGAGAAAAGTGTATGCATTATCATCCGCCTGGATATCTGCTGACGATGGGATTGATTCAATCGAGGGGGCCACTGGCGTAATCTCCTGGTCCGATCGATTTTGGGCTTTACTGCCAATGCCGTTGAAGACACGACCGTCACTCACATTGGAACCGTTCAACGTAGGATCGAGAGATTCAAGTGAGTCGGCGCCCGATGTCTCGGGGCGGTACAAACCATCTCGCACCTGCCGGATGTACCTAGTATTTGAGAAGATGGTTGAGCATGTGTGGGTCATTGTTGGTTGGCCGAATTACCTGTTATCGAAACGCTTCCTTGGATCATTACTTGGATAGGAGCATGATGCATTTCGTCGGTCGCGTGAGCTACAAATGGGCTCAATGCCATCGCAGCGGATCTTTCGCGCTCGGCATAGATCACAGGCAAGCGCAATGTTCTTTCGTTTACGGCTGGACTAGATGGCGAGCCGTCAGGCACCAGGCAGCCGGAGCGGAGCAAGCAATGGCCGACGTACCATTCTGGAAATCAAACATCGCACAGTATCGTGTATGCGGCTGAATAGCCCTACTTGGCAGCCAGTTAACCTAGACTGTGGGTGGAGGGATGTTAGACAACATTGCAAGCCCAGTGATCGGTGGCAATCTCGACCCTCGAGTCGGGGCCGAGCCACCCGAAACCACATCACGTGGACGGGTCCACCCTCATCACGGCTTCGAGCTGGGGCTGTCAATCGGTGGCTTGAGACTTTCACTGGACATTCCAGGTCTTGGATCAATTGTCCATAGCCTGAAGTTGGATGTGGTTTCATTTTTCACCTTGTATATATCTAAGGACTCTGAAACTGTATGATTCCGTGGAGAGATGTTGAGGATATATATACTTCAGAGCACTAGAGGGGGGATTTGACAGGAGACAACACAGTGAATGAAGTACAAAGCATTATAGAATTAGTTTTAAGTCCATTATGTTGGATATCTAACTGAGTGTTCTCTTTTCTACTAGGCCTTGTGCTGGCCTCTGGATCAATAGGGTTCTCACGGGGCAGACCGGAGGGCGGATGAAGGATGAAGGAATGACCCCCATTACTTTCCCACAAGAGGCTACTACACATTGCAGCATCAATGCAGCGCTCTGCAGCTTTTGATAACCAAATAAATATGTGATTCTTTTCTACTCTCCTATGCTAATTGCCTTTGTTTACGCACTTCACTGCTATAACATGGCTATATTGTGCGGGATGGCAGCCAGACCCCTCAAACACTCCGAGTACCCTTCTCAGAGGCCTTAAAGCCAGTAAAGTGTCAGGCTCCCCGTGCGGATCGTAGCAAAGCTCCGTCTGCCGGCCACGGAGGGACTGACCACTATACTTCCACCAGTCCGTCTGCTTCTCTTATTCACAACTACCGATTTTCCCAGCCGATTCATTCTCTGAACTCTGAGACCTTTTGCCATGCCGTCCAAAATTTATGCTCATTCGCCTCGAAATCCAAACAGTCACAAGCAAGTACGCAATGGTCCATTTCTTGGACATGGGGAGTTCAGAAGGGTGATAGATGGCGATTACAACCGGATACCAGTTCCGAGGGTTGTAGATCACTTTTCCGCCCGGCCAAGCTGTACGGAAGTGGGTCCCGCCGTCACGGAGTAGGTAAATTACAGACTCCGGTAATGTGGGGCGTGATGTTCCCACGACTTTCCGTATCAGGCACTCTTGTCTTCTTCGTCTCATCCAGGACAATGCCAATTGAGCTGGCTGGCAATGACCCAGTTTCACCCCTGGGCTTTCTACTCCACCGCATTCCGAGGCGCCGGAACACCCGCCTGTGCCGATGAGCCGAGAGATCTGGTACACCAGCCAAAGGACATGCATGCCCCCAGGTTTATCAGGGGATCCAACAGTATAAAGACCGAGTTGAATCCTGCCTTGAGACAACTCAGATCACCCACACAGGCTTGCCTTCAAATCCTCATCACTTATTACCAACAACCTTCCATTTCAACCGCTCACCATGGCCGACACCATCAAGACCGATGTGTTCATTTGTGGAGGTGGCCCCGTCGGCCTGCTCACTGCTTATTCACTTGCCGTCCAGGGCGTGGACTCTGTGATTGTCGGTGAGAGAATCCATCTGCCACTCTCTCAATTATAGTAGACATCTAACCACAACTGCAGAGAAACACGACACCACCCAACAAGCCATGTACGGCCGAGCCGGAACCCTCTACCCCCGCACTCTCGAGATGCTCGACCAGCTCGAGCTACTGGACGAGCTGAACCAGATCGGCTACATTGCTCGGAACAGCGTGACCTACAAGAACGGCCAGCTGGTCACGTCCCGTGGATGGCATATCATGTACCAGCGTATGCATGAAACATTCATGGACTATATCCTCAACATTCGACAGAAGTACTCCGAGGATACTTTTCGGGCGGCCTATGAGAAGCTGGGGGGTACGCCATACATTGGCTGGCAGTTGGAGACTTTTTCGGTGGATGAATCCTGCGAGGATGGTTATAAGGTGAGCTCCCTGAAAGCCCCCCGCACGAAAGAGCATGTGCTGACCCTAGAAGTAAATATATCGTTGGAGCGGACGGCGGCCACTCACTGGTGAGACGCCTCGCCAACATCGCCTCGGAAGGCGACCGCACCGAATTCAAATGGGTTCGTATTGACGGGCATTTCCGCACAAACATGCCGGACGCTGATCTGGGGTTCGCCTCGATCGAGTCGGAGAGCCACGGCAACGTGCTCTGGGTGCAGATGGACCACGGAGTCAAGCGAATTGGATTCGCAATGACCGAGGAAATGCTGGCTAAGTACGGCGATAACTTGACTCTGGAGGACGCCAAGGCAGAAGCCGTGAAGTCAATGGCGCCCTTTACTTTGGAGTTTGACTCCATCACCTGGTGGACTCTCTACAGGTGCGTACTTACTTCCATACAACCCCGCCAGCCTCATGCCCCCTAACACCCAACAGCATCGGTCAACGCGTAGCAGAGACCTTCGTCAAAAACGACCGAGTCATCCTAGCTGGCGACGCCTGCCATACGCACTCCTCCGGCGCCGCACAAGGGATGAACACCGGCGTCCACGACTCCGTCAACCTCTCCTGGAAGCTAGCTGGTCTCATCAAGGGCTGGTACACCCCCGAAGTCCTGCGCACGTACGACACCGAGCGACGCCCCGCCGCACAGCATCTCATCCATCTCGACAAGACCTTCTCGGCCTCCATCTCCGGCAAAGTCCCCGACTCATACAAGGGTCAGAACATCACCGCCGACGAGCTCTTCACCAAGACCTTCGACGACAATGTCCAGTTCCACATCGGCCTGGGCATCCACTACGACGAAAACATCATCAACAGACCATCTTTGGCGACGATGATCACCGCTGGCTGGAGAGCCCCAGATGCCACCGTTTACGCCCCGGGATCTCGGTTCCCGATTCGACTTTTCCAGCTGACCAAAAACACGGGGATGTGGTCAATTATCATCCTCGCAGGCCACCCCGACAAGACCCGGACCAACCTAACTCATGCGATTGAGAAGCTGCAGAACCTCCGCGAGCAAATTCCCTCCGAAATGCCTCGTTTCATCACGGTAGTCGCACAAGCCGTTGCTGGTGGCGATCAATGGTACCAAATCCCCAAGATCGGTCGACTATATTATGATGCGGAGCGATCGGCGCATACGGCGTACACTGTGTCTGACTCGACGGGTGCGGTGGCGATTGTTCGACCCGATGGGCTGTTGGGCTATGCCACCCGGTTGGATGATTTGAGCCATGTAGAGGAGTATTTCCGGGGGTTTGAGAGGTGAATGTTGAAGAGGTAGCCTAGAGAGCTCTGTGAGTAGGGGGTTTCCTATGATTTCATATATATAGACGTTTCTGAATAGAGTTGCAGGGGGACACTGGCAGAATAGACACGTCATTGTGACAAATGAGTTCATAGAAATTGTTCATGATTTTTCAGAGCTTACGATATGGTTGCATGGTTATGGTGGACTATGGCCGTCATACCGAAAAAGCGATTTTTTTGCATTTTATATTTCGCTTTTTGTTTGTTTTTGATTTTCTGCATTATTCTGCCGGCAGATTGAACCTACGCAGGTCAAATCTGCGCGGGTCGAATCTACGCAGGTCGAATCAATGTAGGCAAATCCTCTTGTATAGATGGGTAAGATCTTTTCGGATAGCTTGTATTCAGATAGACACAGGCAAATTAGTTAATTTGTATGATTTTAAATACGAGCTACCCGCGTTGATTTAACCCGCGCAGATAGATTCAACCTGCAGGAATTGAACCTGCGTAGATTCGACCTGCGTAGAGCCAGTATAGGAATAACAGACGGTGGAATATCAGCAGAGGGTGATCAAAGGGGTAGAATGTCTTCAATAAAAGACATCGCTTTTTCAGTATGGCAGCTATAGTCCCCCGTACATGGTAGCATCTCACCCCTGCAAGATAATGGAATAGAAAGTGTGCCAATTGGCAGGCCGATATGAAGGATATTTAGACCCTCGATCATCCCAACGCCGATCCTTGCTAATTGGTCTATTATATAAATGGCTTATCCTATGATCCGCAGACAGTTCACTAGTGACAGTATATTACCAGCCCTTTTATTACACTCAACCCAGGATACATTACTACATAAAGCACCACAGCATTATCAACCAGCATACCAACCCCTACCTACAGCCGCTGCAGCACCTCTCTTCCCACACTCTTCGCCAAAGTCGCCACACTAGTGCCCACATCCATCAACGTCAAGAACGGAATATCGACCGCCGTCGCACTATACAAATACTGGCGCAGCTCCGCGGCCAACATACTATCCATGCCGAAAGCCGATAACGAGGATTGGACGTTCAGCTTCGGCAGCGGAAGCATGACCAGGTTAGCCAGTTTCTCGGCAATGAGATCCTGGGCTGCGGCGGTGATCTGGGCTTCGTCTTTCGTGGTGAGGGCGGTAGTCCAGGCGGTGCTGCTGCTGTCGTTCTGGCTGGTGCTGGTGGTGGATGCGCCGGCTTGTTGCCGTCGGAGGGTGCTGGCGAGGATGGAGAAGCGGGCATCATCGAGGAAATGCCAGTATCCGTTGAAGCCTCGTTGTTGTTGGCGGAGGAGACTGGTGACTTCGAGGCCGGTGAGGAGGAGGGAGTGGGCCATGGTGTCCTGGGAGGGGACGGAAGTGGGGGGTTGGGAGAGGCCGCAGTCGAAGATGCGGAGGAGTTCGTCTTCGGTGATGGGCCGGAGGCCGCGGCGGAGGAGGAGGTCTTCGATGTGCGGGTTGTCATGGAGATAGCCGACCTCGGCGATCATGCCTAGACCCAAGGAGATGGCGGGACGGCCGAGGCTGCGGCGGTAGCGGGCAAAAACGTCCAGGAAGTTGTTGGCGGCGCAGTAGTTGCTCTCGGTGGCGGTGCCCATTTTGCCGTTGATGGAGCTGGTGACCACGAAGAAGTCTAGGGCTCGCTCTCGGTCCTGGTGGGAGAGGGCCTGGTGCAGGTTCCACGTGCCTTGGACTTTGGCTTGGGTGCCCTGGCGCCAGGCGTCGTGTGGCATGCCGGCGAACAGGGCCTCGTTGAGACCCATGGCGGCCTGGACGACGCCGCCTAAGGGGGTCGGGGATGCGGTGACAGCCCGCTCGACGTCGGCGGCGTTGGTGACGTCGCCTTGGATGACGGTGCAGTGCGCCCCCTCGCGTTCGAGCTCCTCGATCAGACGGCGAGCAGCAGGGCGCTGGATGCCGGTGCGTCCGAGGAAGACCAACTGGCGGGCTCCCCGCTGGACCATCCATTTGGCCAGACTGCGGCCGAGTCCGCCGAGGCATCCCACCAGCAGGTAGCTCTTGTCCGCATGCAGTCGGGTGGCGAAGCGCTCCGGTACCAGCAGGACCTTCTGGGTGGGATCCTCAAAGGAGATGGCCACCTTGCCCATCCGCGTCGCATTGTTGAAGTAGTTGAATGCAGCCTGTAGCTCGGACGCGGGGAACACCCGGAGAGGCTGCACGGGCTGAATCGCACCGCTGCGGACGAGGGCTATCACCCGCGTCAGAAGCTCGGTGAGGACGCGGGCGAGGGATGGAGATGTCACCAGAAGCGCCAGATCAAACGCGGTGAATGTGGCGCCCCGGCCAAAGGGATCCATGGGCAGCCGGCCGTGGTCCCGGATGTCTCGTTTGCCCAGCTCCACAAACCGCCCGAAGTCACTGAGACACTCCCAGCTCTCGAGGAGCAGCTCCCCGGCGAGCGAGTTGAGGACCACATCCACGCCACGACCGTTGGTCACCTCCCGTATCCGAGACGCAAAGCCCGTGTCGTGGGAATTCATGATATGATCGGGCTGCAGCCCGAAGTGCTTGACGAGATATTCCTTCTTCTCCTCGGTGCCCACGGTAGCAAAGATCTCTGCTCCCTTCAGTTTGGCTATCTGGATAGCAGCGATGCCGACACCTCCTGCCGCGGAATGGATGAGAACTGACTCCCCGGCCTGGAGGCGGGCACGATGCTCCAGCGCGTAAAGGGCGGTGATGAAGACCACGAGGATAGAGGCCATGCTACGCAAATCCTCCCCGGGACGCAGCTTGACGCAGACCCACGCAGGAACGGTCTCGTACGTGCTGAAATGGCCCGGATGGAGCACTGCGACCTGATCTCCCACGGCGAGGTCCTGGACGGCGGATCCCACCGAGACGATCTGCCCGGTCCATTCGCCGCTGCAAGTAGCCTCGGGGGTTTGCACCCGACCTGCTAGGGCATACACATCCTTCGCATTCAGACCAATGCACGAGACCTTGACGACAACCTCGCCCGGTCGCACCGTCTGCTTGGGAGAAGGCACAAATCGGACACTGCTGAGTTGGCCGGGCTTCTCGACAGATAGACGCACCGGTCCGGCCTCGGCCAGTGGCACGAGATGCGCAGCCCCTTGCTCCTGATCTCGGAAGTGGCCGTTCATGCGTTCATCGGGAATAACTCGACTGATCAAGATGCCGGCGCTGCTTTGCAGGAATTCATGGTCCACCGTGGGATGATTGGCTTGCCTAACCACCTTGTCGACGTGGCTGGAGATGGCCTCCGGGTCGCTGTTGGGGTCAAGCTCAAGGGAGAAGATCTTGCTCGATGGCTGCTCAATCATGATGGCTCGCGCAAGCCCTGGGAAGAGGGAGCGGGTGGGATCACAATCATCAGTGGCGCCTGAGCCCGTCACCCAGACCACCTGTGTCGCCTGGTCCACGATGTGCTTGATGCCAGCGTACTCTTCCGGCGTCGGGTTGGCCAGAACAGCGTGATTCAACTCCGCCGTTGACACGATCAGCGTATGATTGTCAATGGCAGCGTTTGGAATCTGTGCCAAGGTGTGCTGGCCGATTGGAACCCCGAATTTTGCGCCGAGACCATCCCTCAAGGGCTCATCCGCTGCATGGCCTGGACTCCGGACCACATGGATGATGCGATCGATGCCGGGACGAGAGGTACCATTTGTAACAGGGCGTGGCCGTATTAGTTGTACTCCAGGAACAACGGAGCCAGGAGTGCGGATGCTGGTGAAGTTGCTGGTTTGAACATCCTCGCTATTGTGGAGGCCGACAAGGCGGGTGTGGCCATCAGTATAGCTTCCCAGTCGGTCGAGCAACCACGCTTCCGAGCTCCCAAGGACAATGAGGCCGAACTTCAGACTCGACGATGCGGTCACGTATGGAAGTGATTTGATTCCGAATTTGGGACCAGAGGCGTGGACTTCCGCTACCTCCAGCTGCCCCGTCGAGTCAAACCGGCCGAGATGCAGAGAGCGGAAGCGCTGGTGCGTCGTCCTGGCCTCGAGCACCTCGAGCATGGCTAGGGCTGTCACGGACACATCCGGAGAGAGTACGAGAATGTCGGCATCCGGGTCTTTGTGCACCGCCAGATCAATTGCCGAGAGCAGGTTTCCATGAGATCCCAGTCGACCGAGATCGGTGGTGGCGCGAACGTACTCGATGGCTGCCGCCAGGGCCGCTCCATTGCAGATCTGGTCAAGGTCCGGCTTCCAGACGACGCGAAACAAGGGATCGCGGACTTCGGCCGTCATCTGTTCGCTTCCCACATAGTCACGGATATCGACTGCCTCGAAGTGCGCGACGGGCTGATGCTGAGCATCCCACAAGCATGCGTTCATCCGATTGTTGACAAAGCCAGTCACTGCAGATGTGCAGCGGATCAAGCCCTGATCCTGGGGTCGGCCGGGCTGGCGCAGCCGGACGTACTCGAGTCGGGTCGGCACCTTGGCCACCATGGACTGCAGATGTCCGCCCGTGGAGGCCACGAGACCGGCCTGTAGCAGCGTGTCCAGCAGGGCAGGATGCAGGAGATATCGGGGGGCCGACTGGACGCCTTCGAATTGGGGGTGTAGCGTCTCAACCCGAGCCTCGCAATACAACGTGCCCTTGGGATTGGAGGTGCACACCTCCTGCATGTGCTGGAAAGCGGGTCCGTACCCAAGACCCGCCTTGGTGATCCCCTCATACCACAGTCGCTTGGAGTGCGCGTCCACTCGGCAAGTAGCCGATGGTAACCGGGAATCATCGATGCCCCAGCCGGGCTCTAATCGGACGGTGCCCCGAGCACGGATGGTAGGGCTATCATCCACGAGGGACGCGATCTGGAAGTCCCACCAGTCCCGCGACGAAGAAACAGTCGAGAGGGCATGAGGCCGAAGTTCGGTGTACAGTTCGATGGGGGTCAGCTCGGCGAGGGGCAGGGCACTTGGCAACTCGACATGCCGCAGGGCCACTGTCTGCTCCGCCAAGCCAGCCCCGGGAGATACCGCGACCTGAAGAAGCGCTTCTGCAGCCATAGCGAGATAGCCGGCAGCGGGAAAGACTGGAGTGTTGCTCAACTGATGATCTCGCAGCCAGGGGACATTGTCCAGCCGCAGGAGGTTCCTCCATCCAAAAGTGAGATGATTGCCCCCAACCACAGGGCTTCCCAACAACTCGTGTCGCCCGTGTTGACGCTGACGGCCTTCGCGACTCAGGCGGGATTCATTCCACAGCAGCTCCTCGTAGTGCCAGGGATAGGGCGGGAGATCATAGAGCACCTTGCGTGGACCGTGGGCGCTCGGGTACAGAGTGCTTTGGAGCTTGGCAAAGTCCACGGCATATCCCTGCATGAAAAGATCCCCTACAAAGCTGAGCACTGAGATCAAGGAGTCCTGATTGCGCTGCAGGGTTGCCAAATAGGGCGCTGACTTGCCTAGCGTCTGCGCGATTGGCATCTTTAAGACAGCATGCGGCCCCAGCTCCACAAACGCACAGTCGCCCTTCAACAAGCCGGTTATACCATTGAGGCCGTGGGCGAAGAGGACGGGAGACTCGAGATTCTGACGCCAGTACGAGATGGCACGGACGTCTTGCTCATGAACCTCGCGGTCGAGAACGGTGGAAAACATCCGCGCACCGGTGCTAGCTTGAACGTTGACGAGGGTCTCGGCTTCCTGGAGCAATTTCTCGTACGCAGCTCCCACGACAGCCATCTGGTACGAGTGGTACGCCTTTCCATCTGTTTTGAGCTTCCGTACGAAGATGCCCGTCGACTGTAGGGCCGCAACAAGAGCATCGATGCCGCCCAGATCGCCACTAACGGTCACACTCTCCGGCGAGTTGATGCACGCCACCTGCACTGTACAGCCATCCGGAACTGCCTGGCTGATCCAGTCCCGCGCTGCATCCGGGCCGAGGCCAACCGCGGCCATCGCTCCTTCTGGGGCGCAGTGGGAAACGGCATACCCGCGGTAATAAGCCACGAGGATGGCCTCACGGAGGGTGAGCAGCCCGGCTGCATACGCGGCACCGATTTCGCCCGAAGAATGGCCCACCACGCCTTGCGGCTCGATCGAGAGGGACCGCAGGAGGTGAACCAGACCGATTTGGACTGCGGTCGTAATAGGCTGAGCAAAGGCTGCTTGGTTGATCGGGCAACCCTCTGAGTCATCTTCCAGAATATCTCGAATGGTCCACTTGGGGGCATGAGGCGCTCTGCGCAGGACCTCGTCGAGCTTGGAGATGGTATTGGCAAACGTGGGGATCCGCAACAGCCCACGCGCCATCCCTTTCCATTGTGCGCCTTGTCCCGTGAAGGCAAAGACGATCTTGGAGTTGACCCAATTGGCGTCTCCATTGGCGGGTGCTTGTCGGAGATTCTGCACGTCCAGGCCTAGCGCCAGGGAGTCCGATTGCGCAATCACATACCCTCGCTGGGCGAGATGCGAGCGGCGTTGCCCGAGTGTAAAAGCGAGGTCAGGTAGGACAGAGCCAGGGAGCTGTCTCTTCGACAGCTCCACGATTCGCCGCTCCAAGGAGGGGTGCTTGTTGGCCGAGAATGGCAGCAGGTATGGCAGCGAGGGGTCGGGTGTTCCGTTCACCACCAACCGGCCGGTTTCAGAGGGAGCGTACTGACCGGCTTCTTCGAGGATGCCGTGGGCGTTGGCACCGCCGTAGCCAAAAGAGTTGATGCTGATGCGGCGAGCCAGCCCGTGAACTGGCTCAGGGAATGGGGTCAGACCGGTGACGATCTGCATCCCCCAGTCATCCAGCCGCAGCTTGGGGTTTTGCCGCATGATGCCAATGGTGGGCGGCAGTTGCGCCCGTTCCAGGGCAAGGGTGGCCTTGATGATGCTCGTGATGCCGCTGGAAGCTTCTCCATGCCCAAGGTTGGGCTTACAACCGCCCACCAAGATTGGATGCTGACGCTGCTCGCGACGAAACACGCGGGACACAGCTTCGGCTTCCATGGGGTCACCCACGCTGGTCCCGGTCCCGTGCATCTCCACGTAGGCTGTGTCGGCGGGCTGTAGACCGGTCCGATGGTAAGCCTTCTGGCTCACAGCTTCTTGGCCATCAATGCTGGGCTGGGTAATGCCCGGGGTGCGGCCATTGCTGTTGACCGCGGTCCCACGAATAATCGAGCGGATCGGATCGCCATCACGAATGGCATCACTGAGTCGCTTAACATAGAGCGCGTTCACTCCATCAGCTCGTCCGTATCTGTATTGGATAGATTAGCCAATTGTCTCCACGGGTCCTCCTCCGCTGGCCGGATGGAGATGTGTCAATCACTTACCCATCCGCTGCAGCGTCAAAGGTGTGGCAAACCGATGTGGGCGAAAGCACTCCCGCCTGTGACATGCCAACGAGCACATCCGGAGATTGGATGAGGTTGACACCGGCCACGACGGCCGACTCGCACTCGCCATTCTGCAGGGCCGAGCAGGCCAGATGCAGGGCGTACAGAGACGACGAACAGGCGGTGTCGACCACGCAACTGGGCCCTTTCAGGTTGAAGACGTGACTGATGCGGTTGGCTAGGATCGTCGACCCCATGCCCGCTTGCGTATAACGGGTCATGCTCTCGGGGTCTTTGGTCTGCATGGCAATGAAGTCGGCCGCGAAGTAGGCCACTGCACTGATCAGCTTCTCCAGTCAAACCACTGAGGCGGGCAGGGTACCATAGCATCCCACGTTGGCTCCGGAGACCTGCTCCAGAGGCACGCCTGCGTTTTCCAAAGACTCAAAGACCACCTCGAGCAGTTTGCGCTGTTGCGGGTCCATATCAGTTGCTTCCCGGTTATTGATGCCGAAAAACTGGTTCTCGAACAGGCGGATATCCTCTTGTATGAAGTATCCGCCATGGCCTCTTACCACGGCCGGTTCGTCTGGAGCGCCGTGATAACTGTCCACATTGAAGCGTGAAGCGGGCACTGGTCCAGCCGCTGTGCGCCCTTGGGCTAAAAAGTCCCACAGCTGAGATGGACCCGAAATATCGCCAGGCAGGCGACACCCTGACATCAAGCATCAATGGTATGCTCCCAGGCAAGGGACGGAGAACTGACCCATTCCGACGATGGCGAGAGGAATTTGCTCGGGCTGCACTGGCCCGGCTGCTGTCGATGGTAACTGCATGCTGATGGTTGAGAAGCGTGTGATGCGATGGCAAGCAGAGGTTTCCGACAGGTAAGGAGGAATGAAATGCAGGAAAAGGAAAGAGTGAACTGGGGGTGGGATATCCTATGTGCTGCTAGCTTCCTTGTCCAATTTCCGAATATCCTTGCTCTTATATACGATAATTTATCCCTCCCTACGTGACATCACCCGCTGGAGACGGACACTCGAGCTTGCCAGTCACTAGCCTGGAATTCCAACGGGCCAATCAATCCAAGAACCAAAGCCTATGGCTGTGACGGCGGCCGGGATGTTCGTGTTCATTGCACGGCTGATGTGATTCCCAGAAGGTGACATCCGGACGCCTGGGGTGAGTCTGGTGAGCGAGCTGGCAGGTGGGGGCCAGAATCGTGAGATAGCTTCGTCGTCATCTAAGGGCAGGAAGTGAGGGGATGAGGGGATTGGGAAAGGAGGAGCAGAGAGGTAAAGGGGTCATCCAGGGATCGATAGGCTGAACGGAAGGAGTCGGGGGGCCGACGGCCGGCAATTCGGATCATCCTTCTCTGTTCCCCTCCCTCCCAGCCCACGGCTGAGGTGAGATTCAAGCGGTGCTGCCAGTTGAAAATAGGTGCGGCGCTTTCACCAAGCCCGTGCTCTGACTAGGGCTGTGCTGGTGCCTGGAGGCGACCATTTGGCCCCCACAGCTGCATGAATTCCACGCGTTCTGTCAATGGGATTAGGGCATCAAAGGCACGGCCGATGTAAGCTAATCATCAGACCACATACGATAGCCCAGTGACAGGGAGTTGGACAAAGAGAACAAAGATACCACGAGATCAGCCTGCCATTGTCCTGGAACGCTCCGCCCCCCGGTGGGGGCTAAACGGCCTCTTGTCATTTTATACTGACCTAAGGAGAACTCCCGACTGCCACTTCCTCCCTTTCCCTCCTCATTGCTCTCTGCGTTCTGTTTCGCGTTCATCGTCTACCCCTCCGACATTCAAGCTAGTCTAAGCTGTTTATCATGTCCTGGTCCCAAGTCTCAGACCGTCGCTGGGAGCGCCCCACCAATGGCATGGAGGGCTATTTCACCGTGGCTGGCAGTTTTTCTGCCTCGTTGATGGAGGGCCGCCACCATTACACCATCTTCTCGCGTGTGTCCGTGGACCTCCCGTTCGCCTCGCACGCCGAGGCCACCGAGGCACTATGCCATGCCTGGCAGCAGCTGCGCTACGAGCAACCCATGATCGCGACCACCGTCGAGGGCATGACCAAGGTCTATGAGGTGCCAGATGAGGCGGCCCTGAACCAATGGCTAGAGGCCACCTTCATCGTCTCCCCGGCCGCCGACGCCGGGGCCCTGATGCGGATCATGAAGCCCATCCAACAGGCCACGCTCTACTACCTGCCGGAGTCGTCGGAGATTGTCTTCCGCTGCCACCACGCCCTGATGGACGGGGTCGGCACCCTGATGCTCTGGCACAGTTTCCTGTCCATCCTCGCCTCTCCACAGGATGCGCCTTCCTTTGGCGACGAGCCGGCCCGACTGGCCCCAACCCTGGAGGCGATCCTCAACCACCCGGAGCCCCCCAAACCCGAGCTGGCGGCTCAGGGCGCCAAGCTGGTCCAGGAGTGCGTCCACGCGATGCCCGGCGTCGGGCCCGTCAACCGGGTTGGCACCGTGGCAGCGGGGCCTGTGCAGACCCGGGAGTTGCTGTTCCCTGAGCGGACCAGCGCGGCGCTGGTGGAGGCGTGCAAGGCCCAGGGGTTCAGTGTGTCGGCGGCGGTCCATGCGGCTTACATTCGCACTGTTGTGGCCCACGCGGACCCCGCCGGCCCCCTTTCTGGGGGCAACGCCAACCGCTACGTCACCGTCAACTCGGTCAACCTGCGCCCCAAATTGCCCGAACCCTTCAGCACCAGCCAGTACGCGGCTTCGCTGTACTACACCCCCTGGTCGTTCGTGATCGACAATATCCCAGACTCGTTCGTCGACACCGCCCGCATTGTCGACCACGATTACAAGACGCTTTTCGACGCCGACGTGAACGCAGACAATCTCGAGATCAGCGGCTCGCTGACGCGGGCGCTACGCGACATCGTGCAGACCCCTGAGTTCCTCGCCCAGCCAGTGGCCCGAGATGCCTTGTTCAGTAGCCTGGGGATCATGGAGCGATACGTTCAGCGCTCCTACGGGACGGACGGACAGAAGATCGCCGTCAAGGACGTGAATATCGGGGTGGATGTCATTCTGGGGATTAGCATGCTGTTCGCGTATACCTTCCGAGACACGCTTCGGCTGGGCTACAGTTTCAACGAGGCGTATGAGGACCCGGAGACTATCCAGAGTCATCTGGAGGAGATGCAGAAGATTCTAGTGGAGGAGCTGGTGGCGTGATGGGGATGATTGTACATAGGGCGTTGGAAGTGGGAAAGGGGCTGAGAGGGGGTGAGACCTAGTAACATGACACTAGTCAGCAAGGCAATTCCTGTCATGTCCGTTCGTAGGCCCCCAACTATAATTAGTGGCGTTGGTATCCCACCATCAGGCCGGCCAGGCAACACCACCTTCCGGAGATTACGGGACAATTCCAACCAATGCAACGGAAGGAGGCGTGGAAGGATCGCGGGAAGAGTCAACTCCGACTCCGATGACTGGCCGTTGACCCTCCTGCTGACATGCAGCTGGTGCCCGACGCGCTAACCTGCAACCAATGAACGCCCATGGACATATTATGTACATTGTACGGTGGTAAATGCCGGAAAGATGACAGGTGGGTGACCGCCCCTTCCGCCTTCATCCCGCTTCCCTCAACGGTACGGATCTGAAGCCATACAATGATTCTGACTGCGTTTCTGGGCAATGTGATATCGGTATCTTGTCTGACAGCCTTATCAATGGCTACTAATTGGAACTTCTGAACCCGAAGGGACGACGGAACCAAGGTCTGAGCAAAGGAATCTTACTCCGCGATGGATTTGCTCCTGGAGGATCCTGATCTGGCGGATAAGCTATTTTAGACGCTTCGACAAGCTTCATTAGGTCGAACTCTGGTATCAAAAAACCGGCAGAATCAACATTATATAATATGACCCACTTGCAATCTATTCCACATTTATCACAGAGTAACGTACATGCAGGGGTCTTCCCAACACATGGCCAAAAATGCCTCCGATTTAACCGGCCCGCCTACTTCCGCTGCACCTGAATATCTGTCTTTACGCGGATGTCCCCCAATGCTATGTCGGTCTCACTAATATGGTCGCCCGGTCCAGACGCCACCGCCTCCAAATCCCCGCCGCCGGTGACCAACTTGTCAATACTGTCGTGATCGTTGGGGCCGCTGATCGGCCGGTGGCCTCGACTCCTTGCTGCAACGGACCCGTATCGGCTGCTGCCTTGGCCCGTGGTCTTCTTACTATCGCGGTTTTTGCGATGCCAGAGGTTCTTCACGAGGGCGGTGGCGTTAGGCGTACTGACGGAGATGATGGAAATCGAGGCCTCCAGGGAGGCCCAGTACATGTACACGGGCATTTCCCAGGTCTCGTCATGGGTGAGACGGGGGACGATCTGCACCGTAGCAACCAACCGGCCGATGGAGAGGACGATGACCGAGTAGGCGAGGAAAAAGGCGATTAGGAGACAGATGCGGCGGCGGCGGCTGACCTGAAGGCCCCAGACGCGGGGAATGGGCACGAGTAAGATCCAGATGTCGACCACGCAGGAGAGCGCGGCGGTGGCGAGGAACCAACGGTAGGTGTTGACGCAGGTCCCCGGCATGGAGGTGTTCCAGGCCTTCTCGACCGGATGGCATTGGAAGATGGTCACCAGATAGGCCGAGAACAGCCACCCGGCGACGATCAGGCCGAGGGCCCAGAGTTGGATGCGCAGGGATCGGTCGTTGGCGCGGAACACGCGGGCGTAGAAAAAGATGACGGATAGCTTAGGCAGGCAGATTGAACTATCGAAGAACATGGTGGCGACGTAAAAGTAGCGCCCTCCGGTGATGAGGAGAGTGGGGTCCGTCGCGAGGATCAGGTCCATGTGCAGTCCGAGGCCAATGTGCTTCCAGGCCAGAAGAAGTCCGAACATGACAATTTCGGTGGGCTGTGGTGACATCGGTTAGCGTTCTGCAGGGGGGGCTGTGGGAATACGCACCAAGGAGAGGATGGCGAAAAAGTCGTCCCACCACCAGCGCTGCTTTGTGACGAGTTTGGACGCGATCCGAATAGTCGTCATCAGCGTCGTCAGGACCAACAGCACGATCAGCAAGGCGGCCATGCCCTGGCCGCGGTCGGGGGTCCCGGCTGGAACATCTAAGCCCATTGCAGCCAACTAGCACACACAGGGGAGAACAAGATAGGAGGAACAGTGGTATCTGCAGAGTTTCTTGCCGGATGACCAGGCAGAGCGGGGAAAGGCAGAAATAGGACAGGGCTTGCAGCTGTCAGCCAGGCGGCCTCCCAAAAGCGCCCCCAAGAGGGGATATCTGCACGTTGCAATCCCAGGATCTGCATCCCCCAACGTCACACTAATCTAGCGTGCATGTCTTTTGCTCCCCCATCCACCAAGCCCCGCCGAGCCCACTCATGCACAGGCACATTTGGCCCCATGTGGCTTCGTGATTCATGCAGTCAGCGTCTCTGCCGGAGAGAAACCGCCATGCCCGGATGTGCCTTGCGCAGAACAATGGCATTGACTCATAGCCATGAGCAACATGTCGCAGACACATGCAGCTCGTATTCATAATGCCAGCCCCCCTTGATCCAACGGCAGTGTGTCAGAGGGCAAGAGTCGCTTTGATGGCACCCACATCCGACTCGGCCTTCCGGGTGATTATCGTGGGGGGCTCCATCGCGGGCCTGACCCTAGGGCACAGCCTAGGAGCGTGTCAAATAGACTACCGCGTGCTCGAGGCCAAGGCCGACATTGCGCCGCCAGTGGGAGCGTCGATCGGCATCTTGGCCAATGGCGCCCGCATCCTGGACCAACTCGGGTTATGGCCAGCCATTGGCCAGCAGATTGCACCCCTGCAACAGTCGTGCTTCTGGTCCAGTACTGGCCAGCTGATACTCCGAAGTGACCTCCCGCGTGTCATTCATGATCGGTGGGTTGCTTCCATCCACGCGTAGGTCTGACACTGACCCCCAACAGACATGCCTATCCGTTTGCATTTCTGGACCGCCAGCTTCTGCTGAAAATACTTTATGACCACTTGGGGGCGCACCAGGAACGGGTACATCTCAACAAGAAGGTCATTAGGGTTGAACACTTGCCTGACCGGGCTGTCGTTCACTGCGAAGATGGCTCGGTCTTCGATGCAGATCTGGTCATCGGCGCAGATGGCGTCCGGAGCACCGTTTTGCAGGAGATGCGCCGTCACCTGGGAGCCATAGGCCAGGTCTCCAAATCTGTCATTGAGGACGCGCGCCGGGGGGCGGCCATGCGATCCGAATACTCGGGGTTGTTTGGCATCTCGAACCCGGTGCCGGGCTTGCATGCGGGAGACGGGCATTTCACCTATGCGAATGGCTACTCTACCCTGACGGTGGTCGGCAAGGAAGAACGCGTCTTCTGGTTCCTGTTCAGCAAGATGGACAAAACCTATGACGCCGACCATATCCCTCGCTTCTCCCAGGAGGATCTAAAGAGACATGTAGCTCACTATGGACATGTCCCTATCACTGACACTGTTCCCCTCTCTGCAGTCTACGATCGCAGGCAGGCGGGAAGTCTGCTTGCTCTCGAGGAATCATTTGCACCTGTATGGACCGTGGATCGCACAGCGTGCGTTGGGGACGCTATCCACAAGGCAAGCCAGCATCTCTCATCCTCAGACCCTGTGCTAATGAAGCCATGGTTACTGCAGATGACGCCGAATATCGGCCAGGGCGGAAACTCGGCCATCGAAACCGTCGCTGCGCTAGCAAACCACCTAGCTAGCCTGCGCCGACAGATTCCCGACCGTGCCCCCTCCCTCGCTGAGCTCACGACATGCCTGCAGGCCTGGCAGACCGAGCGACAAGATCGCGCTTACAAGGTCTGGGCGGCTGCCAACGAAGCAACGCGCATGGAGGCGGGTGCTACCCTGTATCATCGAGTAGTGGCCCAGTACTTACTACCCTATCTCGGCTCCTATGTGCCGGATGGGATGTCCGACTTGATTAAGGGCGCCGAGAAACTGGACTTTCTTCCTGTGCCCGGTCGGTCCCTTGAGGGGTCTATGCCTTATACATCCGAGTTGGTGGCAAGTGAAACTCCTGGGAAGGTTAGGGCTTGGCCTCGGTGGACGTGGATTGCGGTAGTAATGGGCGGTGCTGCCATCTGGCGATGCGCACGGTACGGTGGGGCTTTCACACATCTTTGATTATTCCAGCTACCTTTTCATTTCATATCAATCAAATCCGTTACTTGATCTTTTACGTGGTCCTCAAGACAATCCATGTCTTGATTCGGAACTGGAAATATATATCGGGAAAAACATAGCTACTGCAATATTTATGAAACTAGTCCACTGCCTACTTGTTTGTATTCTATATAACAACCTCAATCAGGCACCTATCACATTTGTCAGGCTCGTGTACCAAAACGCGGAGAGAAAATATAGAGCTCCAAGCGATGGGGATATCAATGACGGAATCTTAATGGGCCCGCAAACATCAAATTATAGCAATGTGTAACTTGCCAAGCCTGGTTGACGCCTTCTGATTGGCTGGTAGTCGGGAGGGTTTCGCACGTTTCAGGATCTCTAATTGGTCAGATTCTCGGTACGGCTATTCACATTGACTACTTGCACCCTGTTGAACTCATTTTCTATATCATAAGTTGTTTTGCCAACTGTCATGTAATTTCTTCAATCAACAGGGTGGTTTAGGGATTAGAACTTGCAAATTACTAATCTATTGGGGCGCGCTTGCGCGCCCCATCAAGGCCTTGTAGAGATTGCTCGTGATCAAGAGTAATGCGCATTTACCGATAGACATGAGGCTTTGTAACATCGATGCTTCAATATATATAGGGTTTGCATGATGTTCTGAACTCCATTTGCTCGTTGTTTTTTTTCATTCGGGGAAGTGGAAGCTCATTAATTTCAAGAACTCTATTGAATGCTCAATCCGTATCGGGATGGACGATTGTATTTTAATCTCTACCGATCATTCAGAACACCACAAAATAGATGGAGCTATGTAGAAGCGCGTCAAATTACGCGAGTGAGATACAATTTGCTAATCGCAAGATTTCAATAGTACAGTACAAAAGAAAGGATAGAGAGCGAAACCATGGAAAACCAATATTACCAACGCTCCCATAGAATGAGTGAATGACTTCCCACGTATCAAATGCAGCTTCTACACTGCACACATTAACTGGTCTAGATACCAGAATCATCTTCCACAATATCCTTGGCGGAGGCATATTTATCCCACGCGGCACAGTTCTTCTCCAGTGCATCGACCTCAATCATAGGCTTCAGCCGAGAAATGCTCTCGACAAATTGCATGGCGAAACCCTCCGATTGATGCCATCCAATGTGGCAATGCAAAAGCCAGGCACCAGGGTTGTCGGTCTTGAATGCAATGACCAGGTATCCGAGGGCGGGAAGCATGGCGGTATCGCGACGGGGCGGGTTGTAAGTGTTCAACGTGGTGTTCTCGGTGTAGCTTCCCTTGTCCTGGGCGAGGATGAAGAAGTCGTGGCCCTGACAGTCATCATGGTTAGGATCGGGTCTGTTGATATGGCATAGCCGGGTGGAAGGGAATACATACGTGGAGGTGAATAGGATGAGGAACGTTGATGGCCATTTCAATGTCCACGATTACCCACTGGCCGTTGCCTTCAACCTGGACGACATGGGATGAGTTGCTCCAGGAAGTGTTGCCATTGGCAATCTGTAGCAGAGTGGGGTTGTCCCAGTCCGCTTTGAAAGTGGTGGGTCCCATGTACCACTTGTACAGGCCGGCGGTGTTCTTGATGACATTCACATCGTTGTGGCTGGTGTAGCCGATACCGGCGGCATCAATGGCAATGACCGGGACTAGGCTAGTCATGGGCTCATCGTCACAGCTGTCGGTGTAGTTGAACGGGGTGGTCGTGGGCGTTGCGACTTCACTCCCAGACTTCTCATAGTGGAAGATTCCCCTGATGTCGGTGTTTTCAATCTCCATGCAGGCCTCCTGGGGGATTGCACGCATCCAGAAATCGGACCCGAGGTGGCCTTGGTTTGCCGTGACAATGACGTCGTACCGTTGTCCTTGAACGGGTCGGTTAGAACTATCGTACTAATGTGGAATGGAATCACTCACCGACGCCAATGTTGAGGGAGGTCGTGTTGTAGGGCTCAATGGGCACAAAGTCGGCGGCAATAACTGTAAGAGTGTGGTCATCGATCATGAATCGGAAAAGGTTGCTCCTTCCACCGTTAAGTAGACGAAGACGGTAAGACTGGCCAGCAGTCACGTTCATGTTGAAGCGGGAGCCAACAGTTTCATTGTTTTCCTTGACCCAAATGTTGGTGCCGTTCATCAAGCCAGTTGCGAGCGTGGGCTCTCCGTCGGTCTCAGCCGTGGAATATAGCTGGTCGGAGGTGCGGTGCGACCAGTCGCTGAGGTACAGGATACCGGCATCAACGTCGTAGTTGGAACTAGCAGGCCCGTTGATGACAATACCACCATAGATACCCTCCCAGGCCTGGAGTGCAAAATGCGAGTGGTAGTAGGTAGTGCCATATTGCGTCGCGCGCCACTCATAGGTGATCGATCCTCCGGGGGGTACTGGGCATTGGGAAATCGAGTTGGTGCCATCCTGGGGGTTGGTATGATTCTGACGAACACCGTGCCAATGGATGCTAGTTCCATTGTTTTCCAGGCCGTTGTAAACATGGATGCGCACCATATCTCCCCAGTCTGCGTAGATAGTAGGGCCGGGAGACGTGCCATTGATCGTCAAGACATTGCGAGGGACGCCATCCGGGGCGGCCGTGGTGTTTCCCAGTTCCAACCAATACTCACGAATCACCCCGGTATCCGGGGCTTCGGTGTAGTAGTCACTGTGAATATCAAAGTCGCACCATTTGTCGCGAGTCTGTGGCGTATTTCCGGCGCAGGCATTGGAAGAAGAGGAAGAGAGAGAGCTAGCATGCGCACCGCTCACAGCGAGCAAGCTCGCGGCTAAGAAAGAACGCCAGTGCATGGCAAAAGAATGAGTGAATAATAAACAGATGCCAACGAAGGTTGTGAACAGTGAAAGAAAGAATGATGAGTGTGTGGATGAATGAAGATCTCAGGTCGGTATTTAAATCCCACTGCCTCGCCGGCCTCCTGTTTTTGTGGCCGTGATAAGCGATCAGTAATATGAGGCATTATCTTGTCCTTTCTGTGTGCCGTCGTCCGTCGCGATATTAAGGAATACTCTGCAATGGGAAGAGTGGACCTCGGTGCTCATCGATTTTGTCGGAGCAATGACGATGCTGCCGAAGGAGTACATTCCGTATCATTCCTAAACCCGATTTCCGTAAATTCTAGAATATCGGATTAGGGCTACGTAGGCTGGAGGACGCGGCTGTTCCTCATGCAGATCCATGCCCAGCCTGGCCGTGTAGGTCCGAGCCCCACACTCCGGCCAAAGGACAGTATAGGACTGTAGTAGATTCTGTTGCGGCTCCCATCCAATATTACCATTGACTGCTGCATGTCTAATTTGCCAATATGGGATAAGTCCCTAAGAGGAAGTCTTGTACCTAATATTGTCCTAGAAAGATGTAATGTATGGGCTGAGGTTGATAAGATCAAGTGTCGATCAGATTAGATTCACTATGGGAATCGGGGAATTTGTCTTTTGCGGCTAAACCCAAACCGGGGGGAGGTTGCGAAAAAGGTCGGAGACTCCGCTGGACCCTGTCGGGCAGTCACTAGCAAGACAGCCAAGGCCCCAATTACGAATTGTGGGTTATCTTACATGTTTCAAAGCAAGGATATGACTTTTAATCCTAATCTCAAAACTGGGTGACTTTGCGAGAATTGCTCGGAGATTCACTGGGTGGGGCTTGCAGGAAGGACCCGAACCGACCGAGACCGCTAATCATGACTTGTGGATAATTTGATCGTTTCGACTAGATGGCAGTTTTTGTCCACCTCCCTTGTATGTACTGTGGGGTTTACAATGGAGCTCAGTTCTTCAGGATAACAGGATGTCGTGGCATCCGGGACGCACCACGCACCGGAATTGGCGCATGTAACAATTGCTCGTATTTATTTACGGCTATCAACCAACCTATCAGCACCGCACTCGACAACATTTCTTCTTCTTTCATTGCCACCAGAGCAGAAATTTTCCACCATTCGTTAGCCTTTACCATGCATCTGGTCCGACTTTGGGCGGCAACACTTGCCCTGACGGCCACAGTTCACGCCACCACGTTGGAAGATGTGTGCACAGTCTCCTTTGCTCAGAAATCATTGCCGAGCGACAGTGTGTATCCGGGGATCTCCATTGATACGTCCTCGGTGACGGCTGTTGCTGCCTACAATGTGTCCACCACCGATCAGGCCTACTTCCCGGACGCCACATACGACTACTGCAATGTGACCTTCGCCTACTCCCACTTGGGCCGGAGCGACCGGGTGGTGGTCACTTATTGGATGCCCGCTCCGTCCAAGTTTGCCAACCGCTATCTGTCCACGGGTGGCAGCGGTTACGACATTACGGTTGGGAGCGCTTCTCTTCCTGGCGGAGTCATGTACGGTGCGGTGGCGGGAACCACGGACGGCGGATTTGGCGGATTTGACAAAGGCTCGGATGATGTTTGGCTACTCGCCAATGGGACACTGAATTACGATACGGTTTTCATGTTTGGTTACCAGGCTGTTCATGAGCTCACCGTCATTGGAAAGGAACTGACCAAGCGGTTCTACAACACCTCGTCGATCTACTCCTACTACCAGGGTTGCTCCGAGGGGGGCCGGGATGGATGGAGTCAGATCCAGCGGTTTGCCGAGGACTTTGATGGCGCCGTGACGGGGGCTCCCGGTTTCCGATTTACCTTTCGGCAAATGCAACACCTGTGGTCCCCCATCGTTGAACAAACCTTGGATTACTACCCCCCTCCATGCGAGCTGGAGAAGATCGTCAACGAAACAATCAATGCCTGTGACGCACTGGATGGCAAGCAAGATGGGGTTGTCTCACGAACCGATCTTTGCAAGCTGCATTTCGACGCCAACAGCACCATCGGCCTACCTTATAGCTGCGGGGCATCTTCTACCACGACCTACAAGCGGAAGCGTGCTGAGACGTATGAGCTGCCCGCCCAGAACGGCACTGTCTCTGCCAAGGGTGTAGCAGTTGCAAAGGAAATCCTGCGGGGAATGCATGACTCGAACGGCAACCAGGTCTACGTCTCCTACCAGCCCAGTGCCGCCTTCCACGACGCAGAGACACACTACGACTACGACACCGAATCCTGGACCCTCGATATCACCGAATCCAACAGCGAATGGGTGGAGAAATACATCAATCTGCTCAACGCCACAGAAATGCCCACCCTCGAAGGCGTCACCTACGACAACTTGAAAGAGTGGATTCGCATTGGCTGGCAAAAGTATGGGGATGTCCTTCAGTCCACCTACCCCGATTTGACGCCCTTCCACCAAGCCGGCGGCAAGGTGCTTCACTACCACGGCGAATCCGATTACACTGTTCCGACCGCCTCATCCGTGCATTATTACGAGTCCGTCCGTCGGACCATGTACCCGGAAATGTCCTCCAATGCCAGCTACACCGCGTTGGGTGATTGGTATCGCCTGTTTTTGGTTCCCGGCGCGGCCCACTGTGGTCCGGATACCTCTCAGCCTAACGGACCGTGGCCTCAAAATACCCTAGAAACCATGATCCAATGGGTCGAAGAGGGGGTGTTTCCCGAGATGCTGAATGCAACGGTTCTTCAGGGAGAGCACGAGGGCGAGGAGCAGAAGCTCTGCGCCTGGCCTCTCCGACCCCTCTGGACCAACAATGGCACCACGATGGAGTGCGTGAATGACCCGGAGGGAATGAAGACTTGGGTGTATGACTTGAACGCGTTCAAGATGCCGGTTTACTAGGTGCCGCTCGTAGGACGCCATTTGAAGGTTATTCACTTCTTACTATTCTATTGTCGAAGCATGTCTAATCTAGTGTTTTGACTCGACACCTGACGATTCCTTTCTCGGATGTTGTTGGGACTTTTCTATTCTCCTTCTCCGGCTGCGGCCAGGATCACTTGATCCTATTGTCGATGTTGCTTCTTCCTGTACAATAAGTTTCATACTCAGATAGGTTGTGTTACGTTAGCTTTTACCTTTGTATGTCGACCGTGATACTCTAGCTTGATTGATAAAGTTAGGTAATTTACGTAGACATCTTGCGCATAAGAAAGTGTGTAAAAATATCGAACTTAATGATATCGAAATGGGTTGTAAGACATAGCCTTTCCCACGAACAAGTTAATTCCCCGTGAAATAGAATTATTTGTTCTTTCTTATCTTGTATTTCTATTAGAAAGCTGTAGCTTTATCCCTTTAATACACTTGGAGTGGCTTATTATCTTCGATCCCGTTTCGATACATAGATATATAAGCCGTCCGGAGCACCCGTTAGTAAAGAAATGTTGGTGGCGGTAGACACATACACCTGGAAACCTCATATCTAGCCGTATGTAAAAGGCTTATTAATAGCCCAAGCGCTCACCGATATCAGCCCGTAGCCGGAATCGCACGGGTTTTGTCGCCCGACGCAGCCCGGACATAGAATAATAACAATAAAATCAAGTCATACCTTTAGAAAATGAGCCAGGACACCTCGGCCCGACACAATTGAGAATTTCAAGCTCCTGGACGCCGTGTATGCGGGATGACATAAATACGAACCCAGGTAAGTCTCCCCACAATTTCCATATGGGGAAATCGGGCCCGATCACATTGTGGGGTAAGGACCTCAGTTAACAGTTCACAGTTCCGGTCGGCATACCAGTCTGCCACGGACCTATCGCATAGACTTGGAAAAGTGGGAATGATAAAGCCGACGACTAGTGTGGGTGTCGTGGGTATCGTGGGGAAGGAATGCGGGGAATGCAGTACACGAGAGTGGAGCTCTAGCAATGGCCTCTCGGGTCCCCAAACCCCGTGGGATGGTGCCACTTCTTGAATTCGCATCCCATGGCTCTTCCTGGCTCTCGAACAATGATAATGACGTGGCACCGGATATGGTGGGAAAGGTCCAAGCAATGGTCTATGCGTAACAGATAAATACGGGCCATGATCCGGCAAATTACCAGGGAAGTACAGGCAACTGGGTTCACAAGTCCTATAGTTCATTACTCCCAACTCTTGTTTTCTACCACGTGTGACTTGTCCAATCGCCTACATCATGCTTTCACACGCAGCCAATCTAGTCGCATTGACAACAGCCCTTGTCGGAGGAGCCGTTGCTCTACCTGCTGTGGAGTATGATAGTATGTTTTTACAACCCCTTCAGTCTTCTCCCTTCCCTTCCCTTCCCTATCCTTCATGCCCTTCCCTACTATTCATCAACCCCCCTAACCCCATCCCAGCCCTCTCCACCACCGGCTCCGTCCTCAACCTCGCCATCCCCGCCAGCAACACCACCTACACCGTCCAAGCCAACGACACCATCTTCACAATCGCGGACAAATACAGCATCGGCGCCTGCGACCTCGCCCGCCTCAACGTCCTCGCGGACCCCAACTTCCTCTACACCGACGAACCCCTCCGAATCCCCCCCCGGGCGACCTTCCCCACCGACACCAGCTGCTTCACGCCCAACAACACCTTCACCACAGCAACCTGCATCCCCGGCGGCCCCCACGTCTACACCATCCTACCGGGGGACACGATCCAAAAGATCGCCAACGAGCGATTCAGCATCACCTCGGAATCCATCCTCAACCAGACCGCGCAGACGGGGTACATCGCCGCCTTGAATCCGGGGATCTATGATGTGTTGCAGACCGGCGAGACGGTGAAGATCCCGGTGTGTGACGATACAGTGTGTAGTAGGACGGACTTTACGGTGTCGTATGGCACGTTGCAGGATTTTGCGAGCGAGTATGGGATTACGGTGGGGCAGGTCATGGCGTTGAATTTGGGGTATAATCATACCGAGGAGATTGCGCCGTTGGGGGTGTTGTATGATTGTCAGGTGGTGGGGTAGGGTGTTTTGTGGTTGGATGTTGGTGGGGTGGGTGGGATGTCTAGGTAGACTTGGGGGTTGGTAGGCATGATAGTAACGAAAGGGGTTGGAACTGTCATATCGTAATCAGAGGGAAGCATGATAGTGCGAAAGGATCTTCGTTCCGAGTGTAATGGTTCTTTGTAGCTAAACAAGCCTAATCTACTCGTCAGGTCAAGTCAGGTCATGTTCTATTAGTCTACAAAGTGCAAAACTGCGATCTAATCTATTGGCTAGCATCAGGCGTCCGAGGTATATAACTCCTGGGTGGTGTAATGAGGTCAACGGGTTCCATCGGTTCCGGGGTGCGAAAATCCGGAGAGAACCGCACCATATCGGGGTCAAAGTATTCTTCCAAGTCAAAGCCCTGCAAGGTTGGCACATCGGCAACCACCCCTTGCAGCCAGGTGACCTCGTTGAGTCCCGCTGGCGGGTCGGGGTCTGGCAGCTTGTGGGCCTCGATGATTCGATTCAACAGTCGGCTATCCGCGGACCTGCGCGCGTCGTAGAGGGTAAGCAGGACATAGGCTGTACTATATGCCTCGCGCATCCTCTCGGTGTCATAGGTGGAAGCGACCAGGTTCAGCGTCTGCATCGCGTCAGGCAACAGCTCCAGAGCGGCACTCGTGTCCATCTCCAGGAGAACACTGATCATCTGAAACGGCACGTAGGCCACATGTTGCCATGGAGAATGATCCGTCGCCATTTGACGTGCGGCGGCCAGGCTTCGTCTGAGGAGGTCAATGACTCGCTTCATGGTAGTGGGGGTGGTTGTTAGGTTGGTCAATCGAAGGCGTCGGAGAAGGCAGAGAGTCAAGTTGCACTGGGCAAGGAGGGACGGGGGGATGGTATGTATGCGGTCCAACGTGTCTAGTAAGAAATGTTCGATTTCCTGGTCGTGGCGGTGAATCTCCGGGCCCAGACTCGCAGTGAGTGGCAAGAGACCGAGAAGTTCGACCGTTGCATCTCCTGGTTTCGGTGTCGGCAGCCCGATCGAGTCATGGGTTAAGGGAACCCTGGTCACGCCGAGGTCGTAGGAGATCCAAATATTGAGGTGTTCGGCCACGCCTATCAGTCGCCGGCGGATATCAAGTTCCGGTTCATCATTCGACCAGACCTGGTGCAGCTTGGAGGCTTCGATCAAATGCATCAAGGTCGAGCTTGCGACCCAGGCAGGGTAGGGCGCGGCGGTCATGCGCAGATACACCACCCGGAGCGTCCAAACCGTGAGCAGCTCCAAGGATGGGGCCGTGCTGCCGAGATGGGTGTCGGAGATGTGGCGAACCAGTTCCATCAGACTGCTTTCCACCCTATCCATGGCGGTGCCCGAGAATAGGGCGCCCATCGCGGCCACTCCCGCCAGCACGCCGTCATACGTACTCTCTCTGGCGGACGGCTGCCAGCGGGCATCCAGGCGGCGAAAGAACTGCACGGAATCGATGAAGCCATAACAGGGGTCGATCTTCTCGAAATAGCGGCGTCCCAGGGTCTGCAAGGTGGTCGCCGAGATAATGTCGTCAATGGGCTGGCGGGTGACGTCTTCCGTGCCGGGGCATTTGCGTTTGCCTACATTCCACCCAAAGAGGCTCAACTTGGGAGCGTTTTTCGGGTCCACCTTGAGGGCGATTTTCCTCACAAACGCGGCTGCAGAGTTGGCGTCGAGGGATTGGGTGAGGCGGCCGCGCTCGGAGGGACTGTTGTCGGGGATGGCTATGGGGTCGGAACTGGGCGGGTTGGGAGTGCAAGGTCGGGGTCTCACGTGGCGCGAGTAGTGACACTCATAGCCCCAGCTGGTGCATGTCGAGCAGGGCGATTGGCCATCACATTTCCTCTTGCGCTCCCGACAAGGTCCGCAGGCCGTTCGGGTTCGCTTACGCTTCGAAGATGCCTCCTCAGTAGCCATGGTAGATGGATGGGTGGGTGGAAAAGAAGATGGGAGATGGAAGATGGAAAATGGGAAGGGGAAGACAGATGATGGCACGGTCGGGATGGGGCTCGGGCGGCACCGGGCCAACCACAGTGGGCCACCCGGTCTTTTTATGGATCCTTCTTATACGTGGATTGGATGGATTACAGCAGAAGAGGCCTGGTTGGGTCGATTTCATCGCCCGGTCTATTTTATGATGCTCCGGGTGATACATCTCGAGACTTGGGATACGAGACAGAAGTACTTGGCCGTCAGGGTCAGCCACCGTCGGCGATCTCGGTAGCGGCGGGTGGACCAGTACGGAGTAAAGCTAAACTAAAAGAGTCGGGCCAGCAGGGATGCTGGCAATGAGATCTGACAGGTAACGAGGGGCTCTCCTGGTCGAGGGCCACAGCTCCGATTTTGCTTTAGGGTTCCTCGCAAGCCCTGTCCAGTACACCCGCCAACCCCCCAGAGCTTGGCGGGCATGTGGCATATTGTGGGCGAGATGAAGGCTGAAAGTAGAGTACGGTGAGGATTTCTCGAAATCTCGAAATTCTCAAATGTCAAATGTCATGTCTGACCTTAAAGTAAGTGGGGGACCCCGCAGGAGCCGCGCCGTCAGTCACCCGCGTTGCCCTCGCAACCGCGGGCCGTACACTCGGAACAACAGTGGAATGGGAATCATCACCGCAGCTAAGCATCCCAGCAGCGTCCCCGCCCACTGCACCCCCAGATTGGCAAACAGTTGCTTCGAGAACAGCGGGAATCCCGCAGCCACACTCGACCGGAGGATGATGTTGGCCGCTACGGTCGATGCCGCCCTGGTGGCTGTCAGCATAGATGCTAAATCACTCCGCCAATGGAACACCTACAGAGGAAGGAAGGAATCGACCAGATAGTTGAAGCACGGCAGGAAAATGCAGAGGATGCCAAACCCGATCAAGACACCCGCAGCAGTAGGGGCTAGCCAGTGGATTGTGGCCGTAAAACCCGTCCAGCTAAACCTGACCGGCGTAAGTATGAAGTGGGGCTGCGTGCTCTGCTCGACTCACCAAAATATCCCGGCTGTAAACACCGGCGCGCCAACAATCGCAGGCGCCAGACGCCATTCTGGGATGGGGATGTTCTGGTTGGCAGCTAGCTTCTTGACATACGCCGAATGCTGCGACAGGATGAATCCGCATGCCAGCACCTGGCCAATGATCAGCCCGATGAAGGTGAGGCCGCCGACTCCAGGGCTCATGCCGTACACGGACTCGAACACGTACGGGTACGCTTCAAGCAGCGCGTACACGAGTCCGTAGATGAAGGACATGTAGACCGATATGACCAGGATAATCGGCTCGGTGATCAGCATCCTCAGCGGCCGGGTAAAGTTCTTCTGAAGCAGCTCTTGCAGGTCCACTTCGAGCTCCTCCTGTTTGGCGTGGATGCCCCAGTTCGACGTCTGTCGCCGGAGGGCGGCGGCTTTGGAAATCAGCAGATACGGAGCATACGTCTCCATCAAGAAGACCACAAATATAGCGCCGCATGCAAAGCCCATGAAGCCCGGTATATACAGTGTCCATCGCCAGCCAAGGGAGCTGGAGGCGAGGAAGCCTCCGACAAATGGGGCGCTGAATGGTCCCACGAACACGGTCAGCGAATAGACAGCGATGGCAGCACCCCGATGCATGTGGTTGTAGATGTCCGACAACACGGCAGGAACCACCGACAGCTGGCTGGCCCCAAACATCCCCGCAAAGAAGCGACAGATGATGACCGTCTGGATATCCTTGGCGACCGCGGAGGCAATGCTGAACACGCCAACCCCGAGAATGCCCACGGTCAATGGCCATCGTCTACCAATCAACTCCGAGGCCGGTGCCCAGACCAACGGACCCGATGCAAACCCCAGCACATACAGCGTTGTACCAAGCATCCCCACCTCGGAACTCACCCCAAACGCCTTGGCTGCCCCGCCAGCCCCTGGCGCAAAGACGGCGCTGGCAAACGACGCGGTAAGCGTGCCAAAGCATACCATCACGGATGTGTAGAGCCTGGGTGGAATGGAAGAAGAGGTCAGTAGGGGTCTGATGACATGGGGAGCAGCGTACTTGACAGAAAGTGACCAATTGAATGGATGTTCTGGATCGTCCGGGCCGTCAAACGCGACGACATAGTCCTCTCGGTCCGGGAGGGGCGGAGGGAGAACCTTTCCTTGTCCCATAAATAAAGCTCGTCCGGGGTCCTTTTCAACGTCGGTCTGGAAAGAGATCAGCCAGCCGAATCACGGTTGGTATAAAGTGGAAGTGCACCTTCATCTGGGAATCTTGGCTGCTATCACTGCTCTGTGGGTCGTTCATCTTGAATGGTGATTGCCAACGCTCATGAGGCCAGACGGAATACGGCTCTCCTCAAGAATATTCTTTATTTTGCAAGCAGACATACAATAAATCCATCCCATCTGCCACAATGTTATATAAGTATGGAGTGGAATCCCCACGCCATGGAAATTGCGGGTATTGCGGGCCAGGGCAAGCATGATTTGCAGACGGGAAGCCCTGCCGTTCCGCAATAGCCACAGTTCCACCTGCATTGGAAACCGCCTGAAGAATTCCCTCGTAGCATTGCCAAGCTCCTATGGTAACTCACTACTGGCCTGAGTACCACTGATGGGATTCTTTCACGCACATGCCACTTTTAGTCGCAAATTTTGCCTTCGGGCGCATGGAGGTGCTTTTGATCGCCTCGTCTGTCCATTGAATGCAGGTGCTCTCTACGATTTGCTCTTCAAGGGCAGTTCCCAATCTCCGGTCCCAATTCAACGGCCGCAACAGAAATGATCTATCGATAAGATGATTGCCAGTAAGCCAGGGCTGACCTCCGAAGTGACCCGCCGGCTGCAACCGAGGTCCAACGTCACCAATTGATGCCGGCTACTGGCGGCGATGAGTCAGATCAGCACCTCGTGGCGCGACTTGTCCCGAAAGCTAGATCGGAGCTGTCGCTTTTTTACTGACTGCCTGCTCCCCGCTCAATTTTGTGAATGTCGTTCTCACAATGACTCCGTCAAATATCGCCACCGCTTTGGGCGACGAGATCAACTCCACCATGCCTCGCCTGGAACCTATTTCTGTCGGCCCCAGTCCAGATGGCCGTTTGGCCCGGGATGCAAAATGGTATGCTACTTACGACCCCAATTAGTCGAATGAAATTGGAATGACTCTGGCCTCCAGGAAATCCGCCATCATTGCAGCAGCTTCCTTTGTCATCATCTTCACTTGCTGCGGTCTCAACTTCGCCTGGGGTGTTTATCAGGCCCTGTACGAGAGTCTGGCAAGAAAGCCAGGAACTCCCTTCACCGGGGCGACGCCCGCAGAGATCGATCTCATCGGCACCATCTCAGTCTCCCTCATGACAATCGGGGCTCCCTTTGCCGTGGCCTGGGCCAAGCGCTTCTCCCCTCGCATGATCTCTTTTGCCGGTGGCTTCATCCTCGGGGTTTCCCTCGTTCTGGCCAGCTTTGGGACTAAGCTGTGGCACTTTGAACTGGCGCAAGGGCTGCTGACCGGGGTGGGCACCTGCTTATGCTACATGGTGCCCGTCACCATCGCCCCAACCTGGTTTACCCACCACCGCGGACTCGCCATGGGCATCATCTTATCCGGAACCGGCGTGGGGGGTCTGGTCTGGGCGCCAGCTCTGACGGCCTGCGTGAATGCCTTTGGCTATCGCAATACACTGCGTCTGACTGGGGGCCTCTCTTTTGCCCTGATCTCCATCGCCAGCGGTGCGATGGCCTGGGAGCCCGCTAGTCGAGCCCGGATTGAGATGGAAAATTCCACGAGAACCAGTCGTGCCGATGGGATCCTAAAGGTGCCTCTGGTGGACTGGCGGGTTGCCCGGACGCGCCGGTTCATGGCCCAGGCCTTGAGTGCCATCTTTCAGGGGGCGGCATACTACATCCCGGTGTTTTTCTTCGCATCGTACGCGCAGACTCTCGGATACAGCACCACAGCCAGCTCCAATTTCATTGCCCTCAGCAATGCCTGTAATGCCGTCGGCAAGATCATCATTGGTCATCTTGCCGATCGCCTCGGGCGACTCAACGCACTCTTCCTCACTACTTGTCTGAGTGCGGTTGCCACCATTGCTTTCTGGCTGCCTTCGACATTAACGGGCGCAACGACGCAATCGCAGGGCCTGTTCATCACCTTCACCATCCTCTATGGGACATTTGCGAGTGCTTATGTCTCTCTCTTCCCGGCAAGCCTCGTGGAGCTGTTTGGCGTGCAGAATTTTGCCTCGGTCAACGGCGCGTTGTACATGGTGCGCGGGATGGCCACCATGGTGGGGACCCCGGTCGGAGGAGTGCTGGTTCGAAACGCGACCAACGCCCTGAGCCCCGGGGCGTATGAGAACATGTCATTGCTGGTCAGTGCCCTTCTCTTTGCCGCCACAGCGGGGCTCATCTGGGTCCGACTGGAGGCGGCGATTGGGCCCGACGGACGTGCCATGTGGAAATGGCGACAGTAGGCCGCCTGCAGCAAAGGATGTCCATATCTTCGTAGAAGACCCTTTGATACAACTCGGTATATATCTAGTTTGCGTGCAGAAATATACATGTACAAGCCCTGTCACGTTCGGCAACAGGTTTTTCCCGCCCGGCCCGTCCGCCCCGTCTGGTTGATGGAGTGTCCGCAATAGGTATAGCGCTTTGCGCACTGCTTGGACCGCGGTAACATTACAGTGTCTTGTGTCTTTCGCACCATTTGGCATGGTAAAGATTGTGTCCTGAAAGTAGTAGGTTTCTGGCAGGAGTAAGTGCGTGAGTATCTTGAGCAACACTAATGTCGCAACCATATATTAGTACCACTCGCCTGAGCCCCTCCCTGCCGGACGTCGGCCTCGCGCTCTAAGGCGCGAAATAGATCCGTTCAAGTGTGAAAGCACAGCTTTCATACGGCTCCTGGAGCACGGCCTATGCGACCGAGGATACATTCCGTATTTCTATGGCCTTGTGGAGCACATTCAACCGGCCAATCATCTACCACATCTGCAAGACTTTCTTGGGGATACTACATGTCCCAACGCGGTTTTGATGGAGTATATACCGAATCTTCAGTCCATCAATTTATCGAACTTTTCCGAAAAAAGGATTCACCGACTTCAGCAGATCCTATTAGAGGTACACCGGGCTGGAGTCTATCACGGAGATCCATATCCTCGTAACATTATGATTCAGACAACGTCAGACCGGGTGTTGTGGATTGATTTCGATCGCGCGCAGACATTCACACCCCAATCAATAAAACCTTATCAATTGGACTGGTTGCAACACGAGACAAACATGATGGATTACTTTGTCGAAGCTCTGGTAAAATTTCAATGTTTCGGTTCTCTCCATCTATAATATACTGACCCCAGTCGGTACAGGCGGCAGATGTCAAGATCGGTAAGATTGATGCTACATGGAGTTACTATTATGAGTATGTCTGCTTCATATCTTGATGGTCTACCAGGCTAACCTTCAAACAGCAGCTTCAAACCGCCTCAAGATCAACAACCGGAGGCATGTCTGGATGAGGCACTGGACGTGAAGAACCGCGAGGCGGAAAATCTGGCGAATTGAACAGGCACGGAAAGTGTTCAGAAGTCACACAAGCCTGCTACGGCAGAATAGTTATTGGCCCTACACTTCTCGCAGAGCTCAGCGGGCCAGTTTCTCCACCCGCTCGCCTTGTCAGAGTGGGGCTCATTGGAGATGCCCATAGCCGATGGATAGATAAGGATGGAGTCACTTGGAGACAGGCAGCACCGTGTAACGGTGTAACCCTCAGCTTCTGTGGTATTTCAGCCACGCGGGATGAGGCGAATCTGCAGTAGCTGGCATTCTGGAAGGTCCAAACGATCCGACGTTCCCCGCCGAGGAGGATTGCCGACATCGCTCGGGGGTGGGCTTATCAGCCAAGCTGCTACCCCAACTGATAACGGATAACATCGCCAATGTGCCAAGACAATGTCGTCAACGACAACTCGGAGGAACTTCCGTGTACCACCAGGATAGATATCTCGTTCTCCTAGACTGGTGGATTGAGTCGTGATAATCGGAGACGGCCGACATGCCTCCATTCGAGATGATAAGTCTATCCGCCTTGATCCGAACCCATATATATATCGACCATGGCTAGCCCTGAGACAGCACCTGCCAGTTCCTCGTGGCATCTCCAATCCTCATACCATGGTGCGCCTTCAACTAGCCGTCTCGGCTCTCGGGCTGGTCGACTTATCAGCGGCTCAACTGGTGTCCACGGGCATGTCCGTCACCCTCGACAGCATCAACTACTTCATATCGCCCTACTCGGCCGGCAATGTGACTGTGTCGCCAGCCTTCCTCTCTGACATTCCCAGCGCCAACGGCTTCTTCCCTGTAGCTGTTGTCCAAGAGACAGCCAATGCCTCAAATTTGTCCTCTCTCTTCTCCACCTGGGCCACCGAGGATGATGTCTTTACCGACGCCTTCCTGGGCGCCGTTTTCGTTCGCGGCTACAAGCCCGACAATGGCACCATGACTTCCTTCAACGCTTCCCGTCCCAGCCTTCTCGTTCCGCTGGAGTCCAGAGTTCTTCCTTCGGGCCCGTACTTCCTCGAGCAGGCCACCGGGAAGCTCTATCCGGTATACCGTCTGTACAGTGACTTCGCCGGATCCTTTACGCAGTCCCTGCTGCAGAAGCCAGACGGTACCTTCCAGCCTTTGTCAGCCCAGGTGGCTGGTCTGGTGGCCGCAACGGTTGGTGTGCCCTCCCGAATCTACTACACCCCCAGTGCTGAGAAGCCGCTGGCTGGAGTCCGCGTGGGGGTCAAGGACATTTACAGCCTGGCCGGCGTCCGGCAGAGCAATGGCAACCGGGCATGGTACAACCTCTACGGGGAGAGCAATGCCACCGGCACCGCTGTCTCCCGCTTGATCGATGCGGGAGCCATTATTGTCGGGCTGCAGAAGCCCTCGCAGTTCGCGAACGGAGAGACTGCCACAGCCGATTGGGTTGACCTCCACTCGCCCTTCAATCCGCGTGGGGATGGCTACCAAGACCCCTCGTCGTCCTCGTCTGGCGCGGGAGCATCCATCGGCTCCTACGACTGGCTGGACCTGGCTCTGGGTAGTGACACGGGTGGTTCCATCCGCAATCCCGCCGAAGTCCAGGGAGTCTACGGCTCTCGCCCCTCGCACGGTCTCGTCGAACTCGACCATGTCATGTCCATGTCTCCCGTGCTGGACACGGCTGGTGTGCTGACGAGGGATCCGTATCTGTGGGACCAGGCCAACCAAGCACTGTACAGCACCAACTACACCTCGTTCAATGGAAAGACGGTGAAGTATCCCAGCAAGCTGTATACGATCGATTTCCCGACGACCAATGACTCTGCTGCGGATGCACTGCTGGCGAAGTTTCAACGGCGATTGGCAGCCTTCCTCAACACGACGGCCACCCCGCTGGATCTGCCTGCTGACTGGGCCTCCAACCCGCCGTCCGATGCTCCCACGGATGTCTCTCTCGAAACGTTGCTTAACCTGACCTACCCAATGTTGATCACCAAGCAGCAGGTTCCTCTCGTCAGAGATCCCTTTTTTGCTGACTATGCTGGTAACCTCGCCCCTGCCCTTCGAGCATCTTTCTTTCTTTTACAGTCTTGACTGACCAATTGCAAATAGCCAAGCATGACGGAAGAGTTCCATTTATTGACCCGGTGCCCCTGTCTCGCTGGGACTGGTCCATGGGGTACCCCGACTCTGCCCTCGACGAGGCCATCTACAACAAGACGCTTTTCATGGACTGGATGGCTGAGAACTACCTCACGCCTATCTCCGACCCCGACCAGTGTTCCTCGTCACTGATTGTGTACATTGGCACCGATGGTTCACAGACGCCGCGTAATGTCTACCGCTCCCTCCCTGGCGCACCCTCGGGGTACAGCAGCTTCCTCATCTCCAACATGGCGAGTGTGCCTGACTTTGTCATTCCCATTGGGGAGGTTGAGGCCTTTAGCACCATCACGCAACACAAGGAGAAATTCCCGGTGGCTATTGATGTTCTGGCTGCGAAGGGCTGCGACGGGTTGCTGGTCAGATTGGCCCAGGACCTGTTGGAGGCTGGAATCATCACTGCGCCTTTGGCAGGGGGAACTCTGACTGGTGGATCAGTCTTGTTCTGATGATAGCCTTCCCGCCTAATGATTGGATATATATTTTCGACGGGGTCCAATTTCGGACTTGGACATGAGTGATGTTTCACGAGAATTTTAGATGCCCGGAAGAGGTTTCTGCCATGTATATAGAATCTGTCATATAATACACTCTGAAATAATAGAATGCATGCATATCCACCCCCATGGTCGTGGGTAACACCTGCTGCCTTCTGCTCGAGGGGTACTCATGACGCGCACCGGACGAAAAGACGGTGAGTCGGGCCGATGCGGAGGCCGGTGGACACGCCCGATAAACCCTTATCAAAGCACGGCTCCACTTGACCAGGCACGCCAGGGGGTTGGAGACGACAGTGACGCGACTGGTGCCTGTTCTCGGTTCTTGGTGCTCTCCCCTCTTTTTCTCTCCCCTCCTCTACCCCAGTTCTACAGTCACCCCACCCGATGCGTTCTCTCTGCTACGCCGCCCTGCTGGGTGTGGCCTATGCCTCCACCCAGACTGTCCTGCAGCCCGAGGGCTCCGACGAGTTTCGCGTGGTCCGCAGCCGGCATTCCCCCGATTACTCCATCCGCATCCGCCAGCAGAACGAAACCCTTTGCGCGGCCGGCTCTTCCCAGTACACCGGCTGGCTTGACATTGGGCCCAAACATCTATTCTTCTGGTACTTCGAGAGCCAGAATGACCCTGCCAGTGACCCCCTGACTCTCTGGATGACCGGCGGCCCGGGCGGCTCCAGCATGATTGGGCTGTTTGAGGAGGTCGGTCCCTGCCTGGTCAACGAGTATGGGAATGGCACCTATTACAATCCCTATGGCTGGTCTCGGAATTCGTCCCTGCTCTTCGTCGACCAGCCGGTCGATGTCGGCTTTTCCTACGTCGACGAAGGCCATGAATTGCCGACCGACTCGCACGAAGCTGCTGTCGACATGCACCGATTCTTGCAGCTTTTCATCTCGGATGTCTTCCCTCACCACCAGTCTCGTCCTCTGCATCTGTCAGGCGAGTCATATGCGGTACGCCCCAAGTCCTCCCTGCATTCTCGCCCCATGCGCACTGCTGACCTCCCCAGGGCCACTACGTGCCGTACCTCGGCGCCCAGATCGTCCAACAGAACAAGCTGTACCCCCACGAGCCCCAAGTACCACTTCAATCCTGTTTAGTAGGAAACGGCTATATGTCACCGCGAGACACGACATTCGGATATTGGGAAACCCTGTGCACGACTCACCCTGGAGTCCCAGCGCCCGTTTTCAACCAAACCAGATGCGATATCATGGCTGCTAACATGCCCCGATGCATGAAAGTCGCCGAGACCTGCGCCCGGAACCCGGACACTGCGATCTGCCACGCCGCGGAAGCCGTCTGCTACGAGGGGATCATTGGATGGTATGACGATGAATCTGGCAAGGGTGGTCGTAACCGTTTCGACAGTAAGTCCGTCCTATCTACTAAATCCAAGAGCCCTGCTTATAGGGACAATAGTCACAGCCCCCTGCGACGTCGACGGCGTTTGCTACATCGAGGCCGCGCGCGTTGAGCAATACCTGAACACCGCAGCTGTCTGGGAGGCACTTTTACCTCCCAAGGAGATCAAGGAATACAAGATCGTGGCCGAATCCGTCGCGCTGGCATTTGAGCGTAGCTCGGACGAGATGACCCCTAGCTCTGATCAAGTTGCATACCTACTCGAGAATCAGGTACATTACCTAGCTTATCAAGGAAACTTGGACCTGGCATGTAATACGGCGGGTAATCTCCGCTGGGCCAATTCACTTTCCTGGAAGGGCCAGGTCGAGTTTAGTTCCAAGGCATTGCGGCCGTGGACGTCAACAGATGCGGCGGGCGAGGGTAAGGTGGTGGGTTCGATGAAAGAAGTGCAGGTTCGGGTGAATGATCGTACTGATACGAAATCGCGGTTTGCGGTGGTGACTGTTGATGGAGCAGGGCATTTTGTAAGTGACCCCCCTCTCGGATAAACACGGTAATGCTAATCAAGGGATGATATCGCGCACAGCTGCCTCAAGATCGCCCTGATATAGCACTGGATATGATGGTTCGGTGGATTACAGGAGGGCAATTCTGAGCAACGACACGGCCGTAGATAACACTAAGCAGGCCTTCATGGCCATTTGTGCGGGAAGATGCACATGGGATGGAATTTTATCAAGTAATCAAATTTCATCCATACTTTTGGAACCCCTCGATGATGAATGGTTGAAAGACTCGAAGTTGGGTTGTATTTCTCGTAGGATACAGACCTTCTCCGGAGGATTCTCGACCACACCCTCGTCGATCACGAGGCAAATTACGCCCATTATTTTAAAGAGGAACGGATTGACAGTACGACGCATATTTTCGCGAATATCCCTAACAAGATCCCCTCACTTCTTCCCCGTTCAACACCCCATGCCCAACTCTTCCTGAGGTGGTAAGCACTGCCGCCTAGACTGAATTGGCGCGGTCCGAAAAGACCAGATGCAATGGGCCAACGCTAATTGCCAGGTAGTCTTTCGCACTTGTATCAAATCCAACACCATCCTCCCCCGGTGCAGATGCAATATCGAAGTTGAGTGCAATGCGACTGAGAAAGATGCGCATGGTCATCATAGCGAATTCCTTCCCGACACACCCGCGAGGACCTTTCATTGTAAGCCTAATCCAACCCACCGCGGCATAAAGACAACACCTACCTATTTGAAACGGAAAATACGCCTGTTCATCTACACTCAAGGCATTGTCGCTATTAAGCCATCTCTCCGGTAGAAACTCACCAGCTCGAGGGAAAACCCGTTCATCCCTGTGCACGGCATACTGCGGAACTACAACATTGACGTCCCCCGGGATCCAGACATCGCCGATCTGTAAGCCCTCAGCTGGGGTGACACGAGGATTACCACTTGGCACTGCAGGCTTCAAGCGCATAGTTTCCTTCAGAATAGCGTCGAGATACGGAAGTTTCCGGACTTCCGCATACGAGTACGGTTGATTTTTGTTGGTGAAGATCTCGTCGAGCTGGGTTTGGAGTTTTTTGTAAACAGAGGGATTGGTGGCCAGATAGTGTAACACGCATGCGAGGGTGTTGCCTGTAGTATCACTGGCAAGGTGTTAGGCCCTGGAAGCGTACAGGCATCGTAACTCTACCTTCCGGCCAATATCAGGACATTGGAGTCTTCGTCAAGGGCCTTGGCGGTAGGGGGTGCTGATCGATCATTCTCCGCCTGGGCTTTCAAAAGCCACGAGATGACATCTTGCGGTGTTTCGCCTTTCGACTTTTCGAACTTCTGGAATGGAAACACCGGGTCAATTCTGGTACACTCATGCGATGGAGGTAGTTGACGAACCAGTAAGCTCTTCGTGACCATATGACTGCAATACATCTTGAAAAGTCCGAATCCTCCACTAAAGGGCTGAAGAGCATTCAACGGATACGAAAGCCAGGGAATCTGGTTCAGGAGTCCCAGCATAAAAAGCTGATCGTGCATGCCTTTAACAGCATAGTGCTCCGTTCCTGATTCAAGCTGCTTGAAGTCTTCGCTGAACCCCACAAGGCCCATGACATCGAACGAGTAAAACATACTCCATTGGGAAATGTTGATCGGGTTGTTGCCTCGAGATTTCAGTTGAGTTACGAGCGTATCGGCCTTGGAGTCCACTCGCGCTTCGTATTGTGCAAGAGCTACATCATCAATCGATCACTGCATCTGGAAACATATGATAGACTCCCCTTTAACACCAAACCCTCGGTCCCATCCCCGCCTCCGAAGACGATGTGATGCCGGGTCTCGCGAGGTGTTTACTGACGTTTCGTTGTCGAGTCTGGACACCTGATGGTACCATGCGGACTTGAGGCATGGTGATTGCGAGCCATAGATAAGGGGTAAGGCCGACGGGTGGAATATAGTGATTTCTCGGGGGCCTGTACAGTGTCAGAAAAAGTCCAAAATAGACAGCCCTAATAACGAGTCATGCCTTACCAGTGCGAACAAAATCCCCATACTTGCGCTTCATAGCAACTTGATCCTCAAAGTACTGCCAGCTTTTCCACTGCAAGGTGAAGGCGTATAATTTACTTACTCTCGCGACAAAAGGACCAGGAAAGGTTTTCAGTCGATGGAAAAAGGCCCGATAGACGAACATGCTCGTTGCCAAGCCTGTATTGAAACAAAGACCCATGGCGGAAACTGTTCTAATGGCTGAAATGACAGTTGCATCGTAATACTGGTAGTTAGTCCAAACCAGGACGACACATACAACTATGAAAAGAGAAAGCAAGCGTAGAATCTGATAGTCGATCTCGAATGGACGTATAGAGTGGTGAAAGGCAATGCCAAGAATAGCGAAGCAAACGCCATATCTCATGGTCTCCACATCCAATGCGGGTGTCATTGTGGGTGGCTGTCCAATTTTAGCAGGGTTGCCAGGAGAAATATTCGGGTAATCGACCTAGAGACAGGCGATGGCAGACACCGATGCTGTATTGCACCTGGTCTGGGTGGTTTGGTCATTGTAACTGACCCAGCCGTGACCAAAGTACATCGCTTAAGTATATTCTCACCGACACTTGGATGATTTATGGGTGGTGATAACTTCGGGCGAGGTGCATATGCATCTGACGTCCGTGTACTACCTTTTATGCAGTCAGACCCGCAATTTTGACTTGATGAAGAATCTACTTGACGCGAGTAATGTGTAATGCGGGTTCTGTAATGTTGATCCGAGGTGTGGCATTCCATATAGAACGAATCATTGCCTCTACGGAATTGTTCTCCGATAGAAGTCACATTTGCTAACAAGCTGATCTATGGAAGAATATACCACCACGTACAGTCTCCTTTGGGAAAAGGACGTGGGGTGTATATATATTTATATAGCCTGTGTCAATCAAAGTAAATGTCAAGGTTCATTCTCTTCAAGAAAAATCAGGAGTACGACAGAAAAACGAAAGCCGATGCAATTGCGAAGGCAGTGATTTTCGAACCGAAGCTTGTCCAATTAGAAGTTGTCATATCCGCATTCTTTTGCGTCAATTTTCCCCACAGTGACTGGCGTCGTGGACGCTCACAGTTCCGTTCAGGCAGCTGTGACGGAGTACCAGCTAACCGATCATCATAAACCAGAGAACTAATCTTGACTGGCCGACCAACTGCGTTTAAGCTCATCTCATAAAACGCTGTAAGACGTGGGTCGCTGGACTCGGCGCAAAGAGATCCAATCCTGTACCTGGAGCATGCGAGATGGTAGCGGACATATCCCTCGAAGAATTGCTCAACACGATTCGACAGCCTTCCATCGCCCACTGACTCCAACATGTTTCGAACTCTCTCACGACATTCAAGCGATATGTTGACTGACTCTAGGAGTATCTCGGAGCAGTCCCTCCCGGTGCAGGCTGCCTCATTCAAAGGGAAATTCACCCGGTCTAGGGCCGTACTGCTCTCCTTGTAGAACGAAAAAACATCATTCACAGTACCAACATAGAACTCGAGCTCCGCCTCCAACGAAACTATGATTGGCAAATACTTGTCCTGAGGAAACTCGCTCTCTGGAAAGCAAATAGCCGCCTGCACAGGTCCCTGAGCACTCATGCGTCGAATATAATTCGGGTAGTTGGAACCTGGGTAGCCCTTGAAAAGGGTCCTCTCGACACTAGTTGCCTGAATAAACTCCACAGCCCCTCGAAAGATTGTCGTCTGGGCATAGGGCCCGTAGTGTTGCAGGATAGTTGGGAAGAATGCAAACAGTCCTCTCCAGGCTGGGTGTTCTACTTCGCGTCGCTGGGATAGTCGGAGACATAATTCATGAAGGCTGTCATGCTCCTCCACGGGGACGTCATCGACCGACATTTGGAAGCTGTCATATACTGCGACAGCCTTGCGAATTTCGAGAGGGAGGAAAGGGAATGTGCAATGAACATACTCTGAAAGAGAACGAACTATGCCTTCCTCCTCGGGTAGGAATTTCAAAGTGAAATGGTAAATAGCCTGCAGATCATGGGAAGAAAGATTCGCTTGGTCATTGTAGCCAAACCTGTCCAGGAAATCGACAAGTATGCTGCTCAACTTGTCGGACGAGATGAATTCCATGGTTGTTCGTCTAGTCCTGGTAGCGGCAAAAATCTGATTTTGCTTGTATTGCCCCCATGAAAGCCTTCCTATCGCCAGCATTTATAATACAACCTCCATCAGCTGCTTAGATGATCAGACCCTGCCATCTTACTCAATATCGTTTGCCTACTCATCCATCCAACAATGGGTGCCTCCAATCGGATGAGGCTCCTGTAGCCGGACTTCAACTCAGCCGCTAAGATATGTGACAAGACCAAAAGAGATATCTCCCGGTCATAGTAGTGACTGGAATGGTGGCTAGGTCCCAACAGGATAAATGTTGGGGCAATGATAACTGCGGACGGGCGGAAATATGCAACTGTCACGAGGTATTGACACATCTCTGCGACCGCGTCATCAGGGCTGGGCCCCGGAATGCTGTCATGTCAGGGGGCTACGTAGGGGTACCCTGACGCGGGGGTCACGTGGCCAACCAGGCAACCGCTGACATTGTCAAAGCGGAGAGCATCGGTACGAGTCCCGATATAGTAGTGGTACTGGACAAGTGGTGAGCAATAGTGGTGCTCCCAATTTTACCACCTGTCACGACATCCCCCGAGAACACGAGTTTCAAACGTGCACCCAAATTTTCTGGAGACGGAAAATGAGTGAAAAGCATTTGTGTGATGCTTTTTGGTCTCTAGTGCCGTTGAATTTCGTCATTCCAACACTGACACTAATATTCCAGAGAGTCTTAAAAGGCTTGGACAATGATTAAGAGATGGCCGCCGTACTCTACCATGAAGTAACATAGGAAAGACTGCCATGCAAGCCAAATCATTAACTTCTCTTTACCACGCGTGACCACTGTAGGGCGACGAAAAAGGCGTAGGGTCCCTAATTTGTGTTTAGCTTGCAGGAACATCAACGCCCCTGATTTGGAATCACGCAGGAATAAGCCGTTTGTTTCTCTACGATATCTGACAGACTCGACTCTGTAACATTTCAGTTACTGTCACTCACTGTATTGATTCTTCTGCTAGGACAACTACGCGGTATATATAAGAATATCTTCCTGGTGACCATCAAGTTGTGCGTTGTTGCATCACAGAGTTGCGCCTTTTTTGAATTGTGCCAGGACAAAAACTAGAAAGATGGAAACACTTTGGCCTTTACTATCTGTCATTACAATTTCAATCCTTGCAAGGAGCATATACCGGCTTTACTTCCACCCGCTTAGCAAGTTCCCGGGTCCCAGATTGGCTGCAATCACTCATCTTGTTGAGTTCTACTATGATGTGGTGCAAGACGGGAGATTTCTCTGGGAAATCGAAACCATGCATGAGAAATATGGTGAGGAACCAATCAACACGAGGATTTTCTTGTTTCCGCTCGATCAGATATCTGAACGCGGCAGGTCCAATTGTCCGAATAAATCCTCGCGAACTACACATCAAGGACCCTTACTACTACGACCAGATATATGTTTCAGGAGGTAGGAAGAGGAACAAGGATCCGCATTTTGTGCCCTTATTCTCAGCACCCCTTTCAATGATTACAACCATTGACCATGATCATCATCGTTACCGGAAGGGCCTTCTAAGCAACTTCTTCTCCAAGAAATCGGTGGCCGACATCGCTCCACTTATTCAAGGCAAAGTAGCGACTTTGACTGATCGCTTTGAGCAAGCTTACCGAGATGGGACAACTCTAGATCTGACCGCAGCATTCTGTGCTCTGACAGGGGACATCATTTTTCACTACACGTTTGGTGAAAGCTTGGACTTCTTGCATGACACTGGCTTTAAAAATGATATTCGCGGCAGCATCCTGGAGTTGGAGAGCGTGAATCATCTCAATCGATTCGTCCCGATCCTGATTCGCCTATTCCAACTCTTTCCATCCGGCATAATGACCTTTTTTAAGCCAGCCACAGCTGCACTACTGGGAGAAGTCACACAAAGATCACAGCGGGCATTGTACAAGAGCGACCGACAGTCCTCTGACAAGAAAGAACAGAGCTTGGTTGAAGCGCTTAGTTCACCAACAGTACCTGCTGATGAGAGAACGTTGGCCCGCTTAAAGGAAGAAAGCATGATTCTGCTAAGCGGAGGCACAGAGTCTCCTGCCAACGCATTATCCGTGGCCGCATTCCATTTGTACAATGACAAGGCTATTTTTAGAAAGCTCCGGGAAGAGCTCCAACCGGTAATGCGTAGCTCTGGAGATACTATACCACTGGCAGATCTTGAACGGCTGCCATACCTGGTTCGTCACCTTCAACACATTTGAATTTGGAGTCCAAACCTCTAATTTAACCTGCGGCGCAATAGACTGGAATTTTTAATGAAGCTCTACGACTGTCCTTCGGTCTCATCTCTCGACCACCACGGATTGCACCAGACGAGGCTTTGATTTACGGAGATTTTACTATCCCGCCGGGGGTAGGTCATTCGTGTTTCCCCGTACTGCCCACACTGCTAATTAGGTTCTACATAGACTCCGGTTGGTACATCGAGCTATTTCATGCATACCGACCCTACGATATTCCCAAACCCAGAGTCATTCGATCCGGAACGCTGGATCCTGGCGAAAGAGCGCGGTCAGAATCTCACTCGGTTCATGGCATCTTTCGGGAAAGGAAGCAGAGCGTGCATTGGCATGAAGTAAGTCATGTGGCACCTGGATGAAAAGACTTGGACTAAATTACTTATTACCCATACAGTTTAGGATATGCGGAGCTTTATTACACGATAGCTGCTATGGCTCGGCACTTTGACTTTGAATTGCACGAGACCACTCAGGACAATATTCGGGTCGTTCGTGATCGTGGGCTCCCATTTTCGAAAGATGGTCACTGGAAGGTTATGGCGAAAGTGTCAAAGACTTTTGAGTAGTCAAATGGTGTTATGGAGATGCATATGTGTGCTGCTGCTATTTATATACTGGATCGAAGATGAAGTATTGCAAAACTGGACGAGGAAAACCATATCCCCGGCCAAAGTGGACGGCTGCCAGGGCTACGTGATGATTTCCTGTTTAAAATATGTTTTGGGGCCAGAATGTGCATTGAACCCCTTCCTGTGGTGAGCTATTTTTCTTACGATAAAAAATCAATCCCCTTACTATCAAATCTAGCCACAGAGAGACCGTTTTTTCAGATTCACACCTCACTTTTTCGAATGTGAATGGATATGCAAGTCATACTCTCATGAATATGAGATGATAAGAACGACATCCCCCGTAGGCGACAGGTCAAAAGTGTGAGGACTCGACGCCTTCAACAGCGAGGAGTCTATAGGAAGCAAGCCATACGGCTGAAGTATCGGCAGGGAAGAAGCAAATTGCAGATACCAGCGCCCTTCTCACCCCGATGAGTGTTGTCAAGCATAATAGCTCAAGGAAACAGAGGGAGATGGTATCACCTGCCTGGGGACATGTCCTTTTGCTCGAGTAGTTTGCAGTTGTTAGAACCGCCTTGAAAAATGTGACGACAGACCACTCGGCCAAAAAGGATTAGTCCCCAGGCAGACCATCCTCCCACTGGATAATCTGACAAAAGGGGATACAAAAGAGAAGAGAATAAGGTCATGACCCATTTGAATGAGTCGCTGCAAAAAAAAAAACATACAACAGAAGGGATTCGCTGGTGGTCACCCACCCAACTACTAACCTCCCGGCGTGTGGCTTAAGTACGGCTGAGCGGACGGGAAGCCCTGTTCTCCACACCCTGTGGTCGTATGTACTGTCTTGCTCTTCAGTTTGAGTGATAAAGAGACTTAGTAACCAGGTGTAGCATGCTCTCACTTCACTTATCAACTAAAAGCATCGCCCAGTGGGCAATTCCGAGTAACGGATTTTGGCTCTCAAGAAAATACAGAATCGCCCTGGCAGTAGGTCATCTGATCATCAACATCACTTTGACAGGGCCATACCCGGCGTGTCTTGTATCGAAATTAAGTCAAGTAGGGCTTGTTTGAAAAAGATAGACTAGTGAATTCAGCAGTAGCTGGGCATCGTTTGTGCCCGCCAAGACTTGGGAACGTAGGGTAATTTCTAGAAATATAGCACGTCCTGGACAAGAAACTATGCTGTTGGTTTCTTTTCATCTCCATGATCATTCCTTTAATCGGTTATCAGCTTTGAAGCAAGCAAGGAAAATTCCAAATTTGTGTCACAGTGAGCATACTGCTTCGTCATCTCACATGTCACTGTGTCTCGCAGTCTCTCCCAGGGTCTCCTTATTTCATTGTCTCCTACAACCAACAACGTTCTCGTACGATTAGTCCCTAATTATCCAGACATGGAGCTGAATCAGGTTGATCCTTTAGAGATTCTCTTCAAAGAGAGACTTGTCATGTCCGAGTTCTCTTCCATTTTCCTTGTTGTCGTGCGAGCACAGCTTTGTGTAATGAAGGTCGTGAGTCTGGCCATCACACTGCCTCATCTGAACTCCGGGACTAAACTATCCAGCATCATGGAAGAGGACCTCGAGAGCACTACGAGCCTGTTGATCGCGAATTGGACATCCACGTACGGGAATATACTGCGTACTGTCGGCTCAAGAGCAAGGGGCTCTGCGGGCGTGTTGTGCCGAACCTGTTGGGAAGACTGAGAAAATTCGATCCCAAACTCTGCAGACCTCATCTGGATACCTTCACTGGTGATAAATATTTGCCAAGTGCTCTCTTCTTACAGTATATTCCACAGATGGAAATGATACAACTGCATAACTTCTCAGAAAATCGGATGGATAACTTGATTATGGGTATTCAGGCCATCCATCAGGCTCTTGTTCGACACCGTGACCCTAAACCAAGAAATATGATGGTCCTTAAGGATGATCCTAGAAGAGTGATGTGGATTGATTTCGACCGTGCAGAAACCTATGATGAAGATACCATCACGGATAGACAAGAGGAATTACTGGCCGAAGAGGAAGATATCGTCAGAGAGCTTAAAGAATGCCTTGTAAGGAACAGCCTTTCCAGACATAATTCCCTCATTAACATTTCTCTTAGCAAGCGGACTGCCTTGGCGGTGAACTCAAAGAATCATATCTATTCTATTGTTGAACTTCTTATCCCATGTCTTCAAATCATGGTGAGACGTGGTTTGAAATCATGTACAAGTGTATTTTACGACCCCTGCCAGTGAAAGCTATGGGTGAACATTTTCCCTCGGGCAGGAATCAGTTTCTCTGAAAGAAAGCGCATCGAAAGAATGAATTTTATCATTCCAGTTAAATCTTTCACAATGCTATGTCCTATTCCAATTATCAAGATAATAACCAAGTGTCTGCAATCATTGCAATATTAATAATAGGACTCATGGCTTGAGTAAGATTCTAGGACTTTAGCTTGGTCAGTAAAGGTATAATAGATGAACTTGACTATAATAACAGTCAATATATAATGAAGCCTAAGTAGCTACCAGTAAATGATGTAGTAATATTGGCTCGTCAGACCATAGTTTCTAGATAGACATTAATAGGTCACGCCTAGTTATGAAAGATATGAACCTAATGGTAGGCGTAGTGGGTAGATGCATAATACTAGGGATCGGGTGGTGTTCAGTGGAATAAAGATATGGAGCCCTGGTTTTGCCCTAGTCTTACTTCTCCATTTGAGCTCTATGTGACGAAAGGACCAGCGCTTATTGGTAGATAGTAGGCATAGTACGGAGCGGCCCAGCACTGAGTAGAAGTAGATGATAGGTAGAGCGTGGTACACTATAGATATGGATGGAGTAGGTAGGGTTGGGGGTAGGCAGAGGGCAGGTATGGAGTACACAGTACTACTAGATTGTGGGTGGGACCGTAGCCGCTAATCAGACCAGCTGCATGGTATTAATTTGGCTCTAGACTGAATTGGCTCCAGAAAGGATTTGTACCAAACAGTATCAAGCCAGATGTCTAGAAACTGTTCAGTAAGAACATCCATCTTCTTGGCGATACAGCAGGAGACAAAAGTTGTTGCTCACAGACAAGACTGCGCCGAGGAATGAGAAACCTTGGCCTTTGATTGTGCGCGGTAAGTATCCCACTGCGTTGTAGGTTATTTCAGTGAGATCCATGGACAAGATCCGTGATTGAGATCAGGTTACTTCCTGCAGATTTCACGTCCCCGTCGAACATTACGGATATAAAGGTGTGTCCTTCGACCCCCCTCGTTCATCATCCCTTTCTTCCCTAGGCGCCAAGTCACAAAGTTAAATTGAGACCTTGTCAAAAATTTGGTACACATCCAAAGCTCGAGTGAGTTTACCATCGCTAGAAAGGCTGGTATGGCTGACATCAATGAAGTCTAGAAACCATGTGTCAGAGACTTATTGATACCACCGCACACAGATGCGGACATAACATCGACTCGGCTGGAAAGATCATGGAGCTCAATGGCTGCAATAATTGCGGCATCATCAAATGAACACAGCACCTAGGCAAGACGACTAAAAGAAATCCATGTCCCGACTGCATCGCCAATGGTGTTTGGGTGAAGAGGGGGGGACAGTGGAAGGAAGCTTAAGCCATTGCTGGCAAAAAGGTCAATGATTATGGGAGAGGACCTACAGCCTTTCTTTAACCTGGCTTTCGTAGTTCAGCCTCTCGTCAATCTATGATTCTTTAACCTGAATCTTTTCCACCACTCCTTAAATTTATTGTAAATTGTATCTTATCTTTGTTGTGTATTGTGTACCGAATACGAGCTTAAGAACATGATTTAGTCAGAGAGACCCTGTGGTCCTAGATGGCTTTGCTCACTGGGGTAGTGATCCTAGGTGGTTATCTGTATTAAGATATTCAGATGATTAGAGAACATTCAAGTCTTCGCGCCGTAGTATATTCATACGCTGACCCCCCTCGCTTAAGGTGATATGCAGGTACCCACTATGGCTAATTCTTGTGTAAACTGATTACATGTCTTACTGTGGAATGTAGGTGAACATGGTATCTGGCCTGCAGGCCTATGGTTTTTCCTTCCCTTGTCACTTTGCAATAAGGGAGGGGGTGGGCTGGTTTGGGTATTGTGAATGTGGTACCTACCGGCGATAGGAATCGGCTAGTACCTGGGAAAGAGCGGGAAGTGCCCCGCGTTTGTACCACCCCATACCGCAAGTCCCCGGATTGCGGAGAACTATTTAACCATTGTCTCCCCCCCTCCCCTCCCGCTTATTGTATCACGGATTTATATAATTCTCCCCCCACAGGCCTCCGCCCAGCCTTTTCCTGCTCGCTTATTCTCCTACACCACAGAACACCTTCCGTCCCTGGCCTTGAAGATATCGGTTCTCATACCGTATTCTTGTCATGGATAGCCGACGAAAATTCCCCAATGTGCACTGGATCTGGCGTGGAGGGATCTCATTTGTGTACGAGGTCCATCCTCGCATCGTGGTCAAGGTACCAAAGTCCGGAGAGTTTGAGAAAGAGCAATTCCAGGGAGAAATCAAGGTTTACGAGATCTTCTCGCGACATCCTCCCTGCCCCTCTGTGGTAGAGTGTTTCTTCCACACAGACAATGGCATCTTCCTTGAGTACATGAGAGGTGCGAATCCCATTATCGGGTGAAAGATATCCTGCTGACTGTGTCGCTAGATGAGTCCCTTTCCTCTAGGATACAAAAGAATCATATTCGGGACCAGGAAACCAGGATTGTTACCATGGTGGAAAGGTTGGAACCTCTGACCCTTCGGAAGAAATGGATGAACGACCTTGCTCACGCCGTCGCTTTCCTCGAATCGCTTAATCTCGCTCATGGTGACTTACGCCCTGAAAACGTTCTGCTTGATCGCGACCGACTGAAACTGTCCGATTTTGATTGTACGGCGGAGATTGGGGCAGATTTCGAGGCTTGCGTGGCCCCGTATGGCAGAATCCTCAACACCAACGAACCAAACCACGGAGAGCCTGGAACCTCCGGTTTCTTGGGCCCCCGAACAGAGCAGTTCGCTCTCGGTTCCCTGTTCTACTTGATAAATTACGGCTTTGAGGTTTACGGAGATCAACGTCTTACAGAAGATCCTAAGGAGCATGGACCTAAGGTCGTGGAGTTGCTGCAGAAAATGGAATTTCCGAAGCTCGATGGGGATCTGCTGATTGATGATGTCATCAGCAAGTGTTGGGACAAAAAGTATACCACAGCTGCAGAACTGGCCGCACACACAGAGATGCTCATTTCTGAAGAAACCAATTGCACAGAACCCGATAGCAACAGCGGTGGGGTCCCCAACCAAGACCACTCCGCAGACGATTTCTCCTCGAAGAAGGCAATCTGTGAGGACTTGGTGAGCCGTGGACTTCTTGACCTGCTTTGTTCGGGTGAACCCGAACACCTTGGATTCCAATCGGAGTGGTATAGGCACAGTAACTGAGGTGGAATAGGAGAGATAGACCACTTTGGGCTGTCAGTTTGAAAATCATATTAACGCTCCCACGAATTCCTTACATGTACTCTAAACACCCAAAACCGTCAATATCCTGGCAAGCTGGAGTCATAGGTGCCTCTCATGCGAGCTCAGGGGAGTGACAACTATGAAGCGCTCGCATCCACCTTTATGCTATTTCTTGTTTATCATGTCGATTCATTCATGTCTCCTTTCCTTACCCTAAGCATGCTGATAAATAATCAAATTCGTAACTTAGTTTTCACCATAGCAAACCGCAGGGGTACCTAATACAATGCGAAGAATAATTCCATGATGTTCCCAAGAGCCTTGGAAACATAAGGACACCATGAACAAGTTAACAGACTTGGTACGAAATTATCATCGCTGCCTACGGGTGCCAAGTAGCAATGAAATGTGTGGGCTTCAAACCCCTGCCTCTTCCAGGCAAATATTTCCGCCCCGGTAGCACACTATTAGTTCAATGCTATATACATCATCAGCTTAGAATGAGTAACGGAAAAAGATATCCTCCTTGTCGGTCTGATCAACGGGGATTCCCAAATTCTGAAAAGTCGCGTCTTCCAGCACCATTCCTTGACTGTGCAGGATCTGCTCCTTGTCTCTGTTCAGCGTGACCGCATAAGCTGCAAAAGCCAGTAGCAAGAAGATCTCAACACAGTAGGCCACCAGCATTGCCACAATTCCAGACGTATAGGTGGGAGCCTCGTTACTCTTGAATGAGAATGGTCCCACAATATTTCCTACGCAGTATGACACGAAAAACAAAGCATTGACCACGGTCCGCTTGGTAGAACCTCCAGTGTTGGCGGTGATGAGCGACATGACCATTGCAAAGGAAGCGGTGTATGTGCCCGTCAACTAGAGTAGATCTCAGTCAGCGGTTTTAATTTGAATTTCAAAGGTGGACCGTCACCTACCCAGTAGCAAACTAAGAGTGAGACTTTCTGTTGTCGAGAAATGGTGTGAATCCCCACTGCGCCCGCCAAGGCAGGGCAGACATAAATGATGGCCACAAGGCAGCGTTTCTGTCCCGGTAGCCATCGCTGAAGATACATGGCAGAGACGTTGGAGACCAGAATTACCGTGCCATAGGGGATTTGAAACAGTGTAGTGACAAGATTTGAGTATCCGAATCCCTCGATGATGAGACTGCCAAAGTTGCTGGCAGCGCCATTCACAACCTGAGTACTAACTCCACATAAGAAGAAAAGCCAGGTCTTTGGGTCGGTGAGGGCTTCGAGGATTTGGTATTTCTTGATCTCTCGGTGGTTTGCTCCTTGATATCTCGCTCCCAATCGTCGTACGGCTGCTTCTTTTTCCTCTTCTTTCAACCAGGGGCTATTCGGTTAGAGTCATTCCGGGACCAAACCGGGGGAGGGAACTTACGCTGTTGACGGGTGTTCGGCAAGGGTGAAGAACATGAAAATGGCCCAAATACAAGAAATCGCGCCGATGAAAATGAATTGGTACTGCCAGGACTGCATTGATCCCTTGATCTGACCCACCCCGAAGGCCAGGAGACCTCCAAAAGAGTTGGCAACACCAAGGAAGGTTGACCACCAGCCAATACGGATCGGTTGTTCTTCCACAGTGTACTATGTTGCAGTGATCAAGAGATAGGCCGGGGTTGAACAAGACTCGAGGGCTCCAATCAAGAAGCGCAAGGCCAAAAAAGAGCGGAAGCCGGAGCAACCCGCCAAAGCCATTGTGACGCCACCCCAGAGAAACAGATTGACTGACAGCCATTTTGAAACCGGTATTTTCTGCATGACGAATGTTGTTGGATACTCGAACTGTGCGCAGGGGATATCGATCAGCCATTTATTCAAACGCCGGGTGGAGGTTATACCCACTGCAAGATATCCGAAATAGAACATGCTTCCTATCCTCACAGTTTGGTCAATACCCATCCCTTGTGGAAGGGTAGAGTGCCGACCTACCCAGCCAACTGTACTCTGTTCCATGCAAATGCAACCCCTCTTTCAACCCAAAGACAGCAGAGTAGCCAAGCATTGCCTTGTCGATGTAGGTGATCAGGTAGGTAATGCAAATGAAGGGTATCACCATCATATCGATCTTGCGGATTACTCTCTTCTCCAGTGCCGGGTCGACTGCAGGATGGAAAGTTGTGAGTTGACCCTGTTTTTGAGCGGCAACAGGGCCGTCCTCCAAGGACTCGACATGTTCACTAGTACTCTTAGTGTGATCTGGTCTTTTCATGTTCATCATGTCAAACTGCAAACTGGTGAGAGAGGATGGACAAATACAATGCCCTCTGGAGGGCTGATGTACCCCCAGGTTGAGCGGACGTTGATTTTCTCCACGGGGTGAAATCCCCACGGGGTAAAGGTGAGGGGAAGGGACCACTGCTCTGATTGTCGGAAGCTACCGCAGCGATCCCACGGGTTGTACATGGCATCTTCGGATTTGATGGCGGAAAACCCAGTGCAAGGTGTATGTCCTGACGTTGTTGAGTGGGGCATGCGTGACATTTGCAGTCGTGTAACTACCCGTCCCAAGCTCAACGACATGAGAAATTTCCAATGAAATGCCTTCCAGTCCTGAAAACCTCAACCTCAAATGCTACAAACTCATGGTGGTTGCAGCAATCAAGGAGTGAAATGCAATGTTTGCGTAGAATGCGGTGTCTTCGCGAAAGGTACATTTAAATAATTTGTAAAATTGGTACATCAGGTTTGGCAAGGTCTTCATGGGAGCTATATAACATGCAGATTCTCTTTCACTGTGCTTTCGTTACAGAAACTTGTATTGTCATGAGGGTGATGTGTACCGGAAGACGGTGGGGCAAAAAGCGGAAAAGGCGGGTGGCGACAAGGCTGCTTCTTCCGCGGTTATCACCGAGGGGATTTGGTGGAGAAAGGGGAACAAAGCTAATGATGAAAGGTCTGGAAACTATTGTCATGATGACCGATGCATGGCCAAGATAGCAGGCCCCAAAGATGCCGACAGCGGTCATCCTGGACCGCGCGGAAAGGAAGCAGGGCCATTCGGGTTTGCGACGCGTCAATCGCGAACGCATCTTAGATTTATCGAATGGGTGAATTGATCTTCAATGGAAGCGCTCGCCCTGGTTGACCAAGTAAGAGCCACTTGTAATTTCGCGGTCTGGAAAGGCAATCATCATGCCCCAATGCCCAGTTGCTGTATGAAGAGGATGTTGATCAAGAATACCTGTCCATGATAAACGACGAACACTCAAATATCTGCCTTTACCTGATTGTTTCCAGTAAAAGTCGTATTCCGCAGAACCGGGCGCTTTCCGGTAATCGAAACGAATGCTCTTGCCTGGAGATACACAGTCGCTCTCAAAATCGTAAGGTCCGAATCTAGAGTGTGGCTTCAGTATGAGCCGAATGCCGGAGAAGACTACCAAACAATTACCCGACCATACACACCCCTGTAACCTTCTGCCTTGTCACAGCCACGTTCCCTGACGGCTGACTCGGTTATTCGACCCATATCTGAACAAGCACCAGGAGACTGGAACAGCCTTCAAGCTTCAATAGTAGATCCAGCAACCAATATGGATTTTCAAGATTGGACATCACTCTAATCAGACATTGAAAATCTGCTTTCCCTCTTGAGTTCAACAGCGGGTTTCTCACTGGGATGTCAGCTGCAGATGGATTATCTGTCCATATGTAAGGTGCTCCCATTGACGCTGGTTCGACCTGTATTGACGAGTCTCCCAGAACTTATCAATTTCCAATCCTTGATACCCTCACAATGCGCCACCAATAATACATGATGCAACCCTCGTTTCTCCACCTTCACCAGCACGGAGATGCATGTATCTGTGTTGATCTTTCATCTTTCACCAACAGTGCCTGTGCAGTCGTCGGCCATCCTCCGCGCGCCAACACAATTTGGGTACGCGGAACAGATCTTTTCGACTTAGACGGATCCCTTTTGTGTTCTCTCCTGCCAACCCCAACTGTCGCCATAGCCGGTGGATAGGCTGTAGTGCTGCCGTATTAATCCCATTTGCCCATCAAAACCGGTCTGGGTCTGGACCAACAATGACCTCTTTGTCTTCCCCACCTCTAATCCGCCTTTATCCGCCATTTGATCCGCTATTCGTTTTCCGCGGTTTATCCGCTATGTGTATGTTTGTAAATTGCCCTTGATCATTTGCGAGCGCCACACCTAACCCTGAAGCAAGGCATGGTTTTGAGACATCAGACTTTACCATAAATGCAATAATTGACCACTGCATCATAGTAGTCTTTTATTTGATGATAGTAAAATATAATGGTTTGCCGTTACAACCTGATCACTCACCAAGGGGGGATGGCTAAGGTGCGATACAGTGGTCCTGGAACAGTTCATCATCTGGAGCAGAAAGTATTCGGTCAATTTGGCCATTTCTATCCGCTCTTTGTAATTGTATCGCAGGGGGACATTATTACTTATTACGCGGATTCCCCGGGGGTTGATGCGGGATATAAGGGACCCCGCTATAAATGGACTAGAAGCGGTGTGAAGATTGGCTGATTCGCAGACGGAAAAGGGCCGAGCCATGCTTGGTAAACTGACTGTTTCCGTTGTTCGGAGTCCACGGGGTTGATCAATGACTGCCTTTGTTCTCGCCCAAGACTTCTACTCCCGAGTACCCACCCGGCCACCCACCTTACCGAGTGAAGGCAGACCCAGCCGAGACCGGACCAGTGCTCCGCATTGGCTGGGGAAACATATTCTATTAGCCGGGGTAATCGGGGGAAGCGGGGGATAGACGGAACAATTGGAAGCCCGATATTAGGTAGTAACTCGGGTTATGTATACGTCCCGGCACCCCCCGTACGCCTCCTACCAGCCGGGCTTTCTTTTCTCTCGGGATTTATCTTCGACTGATATCTGCCAGCAGGTGGCCCAACGATATACATCTTCCAACTTACGTTCAATTGATTTTTGTAGACAGAATACAACCTTGAATCAGCATGAAGCTGGCTTTTGGCCTCAGAGGTAACAAACTCACAGCAGGTCATGTATCGACAGTCATTATCCCCGCTTATATATGCTTTGGCTACCTGAATGCAGTGTCAAGTGGTATCGTTGGCCGAGAGTCATGGGTAACCCAGTTCCCACAACTGGATACTGTGAATACCACCGGTGCGGTCAAATCAGAGAATTCTCGTATTGAAGGAACTGTCGTGGCTCTGTTCAACCTAGGATGTCTTTTCAGTGCAATTGGATGCATATTTGTCGGTGACATCCTAGGAAGAAAACGAACCTTCATGCTTGGACTGGTCATCACAATCATCGGATCCATTTTACAAAGCACTGCATTCACAATGGCTCATCTCATCGTCGGTAGACTGGTCACCGGGCTTGGATTTGGAGCCGTGACGGCCACAGGACCGAACTGGTACTTACTCCAACGCTGGAACTTGGCCTATAAGCAACCCGGCGGGATAAACGCTAACATTGGGGATATAGGCAAAGCGAGACAACTGCACCCGGTCTACGAGGATTTGTCGTGATGCTTCAGAGTGCCTTCTTGGCCATTGGTCTCGCGCTAGCAGGGTGGCTCGAGTATGGCCTTGCTTTTACAGAAAGCTCGGTCGTCTGGCGGCTCCCGCTCGCATTTCCCGCGTTTCTATGCCTCGTGTCTTTGATCTTTGCCCCTTTTTGGCCGGAATCAGTATGTCCCCTTTATGTCACTATCTTCTAGTGCCAAGCTGACATGAATAGCCCCGATGGTTGATCAAAGCAGGCCGGATTGACGAAGCCCGCGAAATTATAGCCGTTCTAATCGACGAGCCCACCGATAGCGACCAGGTTATACGCCAGATCGAGGAAGTTGAACAATCTCTCCAAGAAACCGGAGAGGGATCGTTCAAGGATATCTTTCGCAATGGACCGTCACGGTTTGGCCACCGAGCCCTAATAGCAATAGCAACTCAGATGGCGCAACAGATATGCGGTCAAAATGCCATCACCTTCTACCAATCAACGATCTTCCAGGAGTTCCTGGGTATGACAGGAGATATGCCATTGCTCATGTCAGCAGTGCTTTACTCTTGGTACGACTTTACTCTAGAACATAGCCTTCTCTCGTATTCTAACGATCAAGCAGGAAGATTCTCATAAGTCCTTTTGGAGCTTTGACAGTAGATAAAGCGGGCCGGCGCAAGCTCCTGATCCCCTCATTTGTCGGAATGGGAATCTGTATGGCTGTGATGGGAGGTTGCATCTCTCAGAAAAACAACAAAGCAGCATCCGACACGGCCGTTGCCTTTATTTTCATCTACGTGTTCTTCTACGTCACTGGGTGCATTGGTCTGACGTACCTGTACTGCTCAGAAATCGCTCCTCTGGCCGTGCGAACACAGATCACTGGCATGTCGACTGCTTCGTCATGGACCTTCAACTTCCTTGTTGTGGAAGTGACCCCGGATGGATTCAGCTCTCTGGGGTGGAAGTATTTTATTGTATATGCAGCAATCAATCTGGTGCTCCTAGTACCAAGTGAGTCCCTCCGACAGACTTATCGTCGAATGATGGATGCTAACGCGACTTGTAGTGGTTTATTTCTTCTTCCCAGAGACCAGAGGTCTTCACCTTGAGGGGATTGACAATATATTCTTGGAAAGCAAGAACATTTGGCACCCTGTCAGAGCCGCCCGGAAACTTCGAACAGACCTGTTACTCCATGGACAGACTGGGCAGGTGGAGGATGATGACAAGAAGCAGGAAGGTGCGCATCAGGAGTATGCTTGATAAAAATATCGAGCATCAACACCCATCAGCAAAGTTCCATCATACCAAGCGCTCCCCATCACCTTTTTTTTTTTTTTTACCTGCCAAGTAACTGGTTAATGTGGTATTTTCACAATTTCCCTCAAAGAGGTCGATGCCCCTTTCAATAATTTGGGCCCTACTGGTGTATTTAGATACAGGTACCTATAGAAATACTACTATTACCCTGCTATTCTCAATATATTGTTGCAAGCATCGGGATTAAAGTCCGGAAACCAAGTGACTACTGCAGATGGTGACACTTTGGATATTGTTGTCAGAGGAACTTTGTTTGTTCTCTAGGGGGATAGGCGTTATTGTCGCAACGTAGCACACAAAATATATCCATTGGTCGTCACGAGGACAGATAAGGAGGATAAATGGTGACATTCTGCCGGCAGATTGCCCCACCCACCGCAAATCGCAATCGGCCCAATGGCCGCACGGCCTCTCACCGCCTGCCTCAGTGCCGGCATTTTTTCTTTCTAAACCCGGATCAGCTGCCATTTTCCAAACAATCATCAACATCATCAACCCCTCAAATCATTCCAAAGAGGCTTCCTCACGATCCAATATGCCTTTTCTCACTAATTTCGCTCTCCCTGGCTCGGCACAACAGCTCGATGTGCCCGAGCACTCCGACGCCGCCTTGTTCCTCGTTTTCGTGTCCTCCAAGGACCCCGCGACCCGTCAACCCTGGTGCCCGGACGTCCGTGCCGCCTGGCCCACGATCACGGAAACCTTCTCCGGGGAGGACAGCCCCCGACTGGGGGTGGTCGAGGTGGGGCAGAAACCCGAGTAAGACTCATCCTCCTGCTATTGTGCTGTTCCAGACCAAGGGACTCGCTGCTGACCGATTATCAATGCGGTAGATGGAGGGATCCACAGAATATCTACCGCGCCCACTGGAAGGTGAACTGCGTTCCAGCCCTGGTGCGGTATCAACGAGTCCGGGGCGAGGTTGTGGAGACTGGAAGACTGGTTGAGGGGGAAATTCTTAACCAGGAGAAACTGCGGAAGTTCATTGGCTCATCACGTTGATTGTTTTGCCGTACATGTTAGAGAATCTAACTCTTACGCTGTGAGTAGTCTGGACTGACGTACTTGCACATATGCAACGGCTGTAAAATCAAGAGAACATTATCGTACATATCAATGTCTTTGTTAAGAGATAGAAGAGGCTACATTCTTATCCAAAGAGTATGCTCTCTACTGGCTGGGGTGGCTTCATTTCATTGGGCAAAAAGTCACCGATCTTAGACACCCAGAGGATTGTTTAATGTATAGTGAGCACAATACTTACACTGTGTACATCTTGTCGATACATGGAACTAGGGGTGCCGATAATGCAATGAAGATCGTGGAGTTCTAGGGTACTCAGACACGGATGAAAGTCCGGCGGGATTCCCGCCGCCTTACCGCTCCCTTGCAACTGCCTCGACTGTAATAGGTAATAGGTTTCATTGTTATCAGTGTAAAAATTGCAGCTATGGTTCTATCGCAATTTCTCTTACAATACCGACGGACTTGGCTGTCCGAAGTCCGATCCTCTCGTTAGGTTCTGCGTCAACTATATATCTCCCAGGCAATGTCTCCGCTGCATTATTGGCCACTTCGTTTTACACTCACCTCTCATCCTACACCAGCGCTAGAATGGCCAAAACAGTGTTGATCACCGGCTGCAGCGATGGGGGACTGGGGGCTGCAATGGCCAGGGTCTACCAGGCCAAAGGGTTCCGGGTCTTCGCGGCACTACGCAACCAAACCAAGGCTAGATCTCTGACAGAGATCGAGGGATTAGAGATTGTCCAACTAGAGGTCACATCCGTCGAGTCGATTGAGCAATGTGCCAAAGTTGTTGCGAAACACACCGGAGGGACCCTGGATGTCCTCGTGAACAATGCGGGTGTCTCGGCTATCGTGCCGCTGCTCGATGCATCCCTCGACGACGCAAAGAAGGTATACGACACAAATGTTTGGAGCACTGTTGCCATGGCGCAGATATTCGCACCAATGCTCATCAAAGCCCAAGGCACCATCTGCAACATTAGTTCAGTGTCTGGTGAAATGGTTTTTGCATGGGCGGGTATGTCCAACCCCTGTTCCTGATTCTTTAAGGTCAGGCTGACTGATGTAGGTGTATATAGCAGCTCCAGGAGTGCTGGAACACGAATTTCCGAGACTCTGCGTCTCGAGATGGCGCCTTTAGGCGTGCGAGTGGTTACTGTCATCCTGGGTGGTGTCCAGACCAGCGGAAACGACCCGGCCAATATACCGGACCTTGAGCTTCCTCCCGATTCGTACTACCGGAAGATCACGGCGGTCATTGATCGGCACAAGAAGACCATGGTCCACCCCAACAAACAGAACATCGAGGTTGCAGCGAAGAATGTCGTGGAGGACGTGCTCAGCGGGCGTGGAACTTTCATTCGACGCGGACAGGCTTCAACCCTAAGTTGGTTTTGCAATACATTCCTTCCATATCAGCTCTTTACTTGGATGATCAATCGGGAGTCCGCTCTCGGGGAAATCGGTTTTCGGGGAGATACTGCATGAGAGGATTCTTTGGGATATTTCTTACACTCAGATGTATCATATCTATTGACAGTGAGTAGATGAGAATTCTGGACACACACGGTTCGTGTTATGGAATAATGACCGAAGTAAGACTGCAAAGTATAGCCTGTTTAAGAGAAAAGATACCACATGATTGCATGGGCTCACATGGATATTGTCCCAGTCAGCCTTATTTAAGACAAAACCTGTGATGCACGTGATGTGCAGCCTTGTGGGGAAGCACCGAAGAGAATGCTCGTCTTGGCGACAGCGGTGGGTATGGTGGGGGCATCAGAGGACGATCCAGTGGGTGGCATGGCCTAAGCGGAGCTGTATCCTAGAGTGGGAAAGACATCAAAGAAGACAAGGGGAACGGCAGTCTTGGTGCATGGCCAATCGGTCTCATCCACCGACTATGCACATGCCAGGTACCAGTCTCTCTGGCTCTCTGAGATATGTACTGTGTTAGAGAGGAAAGCGTGGCATGGGGTCACGTGCTATTACAGCCTCAGGCTACCAACTGCTATGACCGGCTCCGGCGCTATTTTATCAGTCATCCTCCTCCCCCCTGGCATTTCTTTCATGTCCTTGCCACCACTGCGGATCTGACAGTTACGCGGTCTTTGGCCATATTTTCTGTGGTCTCGAATATCAATGGCAGAGATGGTAATGCGGCATTAACCCTCCGAACGGACTTCTGCAGCCAAATCCGTCGGAATAGCACGGAAGAAACCCGGCTGACTTCCCTCTTTGGATCATGTCTCTCAGGTCCATGGCTAGCCCAAGCAGATGAACGGCTCGAATATTTCCGATCCCAGATGCTGCCGTGCTTTCTTTTCATCCACTTTACCAGGCATGACAAGCCGGTATCTGCGCCAAAACCGGCCGTGTTTGTTCCAGGCGATCGAAACTGTGACAACATTGTCGACACAACAGGGGCTATTTGAAGTCGAACAGCTAAGTATCTTCTGTTCACATCCGCCTTACTCCGCGTACAGTCAAATTTCGACCTGCTACGTGGAGTACTAACGTATCTAGCATGGAGTACCGATGCTTTCTTGGCAGAGCAGCCCTCGTCTCTCACCTCATGATGCTCGCTATCTCACTAGTATATGATTAGTGGTTTTCAAGCCATCCTCACCGGACGTACAGGTCATGGATGCTATTACGCAGGGACGGGCATGTGCAGTGATTTGGCAGTGTATTGAGTATATCCACATTGCTCCAGGTATTGTTCCTGAATCTTACAGCATCTTTGGTGGTTCTACGATGAATTCAGAAACCTTCAGATGCACCGCTACGAATGACTGCAGGCTGCGATGCATGCACGGGACCATCTTGGCTAGAGATCTAAATACAGGGAAAGATATCTGACACCTAAGTTGAACCGACTCATTCTCCACATTCCCACACATCTCTTTGACGGAGTATAGACTCCATCACGCAGCAAAATCCCTAACATATCCGATTGACACCAAACCTCAACTCGGGGGTAGAGCCTCGACCTTACACCGCACCACCACCAGTACCATTACCAGCGAGGTTCGTCTGAAAGAACTGGGTGAGCCTGCCGAACGGGATGAGATCCACGCGATCATACAAATCGACATGTCCAGCCCCAGGTATCCAGAGCAGCTCCTTCGGTTCCGCAGCCCGGGTATACGCGTCCTCACTGAACTCACGCGAGTGTGCCTGGTCACCAGCAATGAACAGCATCGGCCGCGGCGCGATCGAGTCGATGTCGTTGAAGGGGTAGAAGTTCATGAACTTGAGGTTGCTGGTGAGGGTCGGGTGGGTGGTGAGCTCCGGCGTGGAGCCCGCAGGGGTGAATTCACCACGCGACGTGCGGTAGAAGTCATAGAACTCGCGGCCCACGGCTGACGTGTTGGGCGTGAGCTTGTTGGGGGTGCCGCTCGTGTATTCTGTCAGACTGCTGTTCTGTAGCTCGGCCCAGCGTTGTTGTGCCCCGTATGCGATGATCGCCTGGCGCTGCGCGAGACTCTGCGAATGGTGGAGTCCGTTCCGGTTGACAGCCCCCATGTCGTACATGCTTGCTGTCGCTATGGCTTTGATGCGCGGGTCGATCTTAGCTGCGCTGATCACGAAGCCGCCGCTGCCGCAGATCCCCACAGCGCCGATGCGGTCGCGGTCGACGAAGTCCTGGGTGCCGAGGTAGTCGACGGCCGCGCTGAAGGCTTCGGCGTATAGGTCGGGGGACACCGCATTGCGTGGCTCTCCGGAACTGCCGCCCCAGAAGGTGAGGTCCAGGGAGACGGTGACGAAGCCTTGCTCGGCTAGCTTGGTGGCGTATAGGTTGGCGCTTTGCTCCTTCACGGCGCCCATGGGGTGGCCGACGACGATGGCCGGGGCGTCGGTGCGCGTGAGATTGTTGGGGATGAAGAGGTTGCCCGCCACGGTCATCTGGTATTGGTTCTTGAAGGTGATGGGCCGCAGGGTGACGCTGTTACTGCGGTAGAAGTTGTCGGCTCCGTACGACAGGTTCTGGGCGGTGGTTGCCATTGCGTGCAGTATAATCGTCAAGCTGAGTGTGGCTGGCAATTTCATGGTTTCTCTGGGTAATAATAGCTTGAGACGATGTTTGAGTGGCAGCTGGAATGAATTGTGACTCTGGAGGTGGGTGGAGGGTGAACTTTTAGTTGCTCAGCTGCACGCACTGCCATGTTCCTGGGTCAGCACCGGAGATTGCACACCTTATTCCCTTGCAAGAGATGCCCTCGGGGTGGAACTATTATCATGCCCAGAGGCACAGAGCATAGAATGCCTGCACACGGCGATCCTTGACGGCCTTGTTGACTGGTCCAGGGGTTGGGGACAACCGGCCCGATGCAAGTTGCTTACCTGTGGGCCCAGGTTTACCTGGCCATATTCGGTGAGACCTCCATAGCAATGCGCATGGTGACAACAAGAGCCGAGGCAGGGATGGCTTCCTGCGCCGGATGCTATCCCTGATCCAAGTTATCAAAGCAGATGCCTGGCTGGTGGGGATCGGTCCGGCTTGGCGTAAGCGACGTGCCTTAGTGCCCGGGATGCAGAAACCATAATTGGGACTGAGGTTCGACCGAGGAACCACTATGCCGGTGTAGGTTGCCAAGAACTATTGAGTTGGAGTATTCCAACACATACAGCATTTACCCTTTTTGTACTTGTGCCAACCGTGTCCACGTACATCTTTCACTCCCTAGGACCCTTGTTCGGACTGCATTGTCTTGCCGGCAGTCACTCCCATTTTCAAGCATATCCACCAATCGGGTGACCGAAAAGGGTGCCGGAACTAGTTGATTGTCGAGATGCTGCAAGCCAATAACAGGCTGTATCAGACGCAGTTGGACAATATGAAGTGGTTACCATAATATCTTTGAAGTTGAGAAATATTTCTTCTCAATGAACCCTAAACAGAGGATATAGTATAAAACAGGAACAGATCAAATTTGGCCGTCTCGGCAGTGAGATAGATGTGTCAGACCCACAGATATGACCTTTAATTCAGTAGCAGATATATTATAACTTATCAATTAATATGAAATGATAAAAACCGCGGCGTCAATGACCATCGTGAGTCATCTCTCTCTGTAGGCAAAGACTATGAAGATGAATATCGTTATCAACATCAACATGCTCATCATTAAGCGCGTGATAGTATTATAGCAATATTCTCAGCGCATCCAACACTGTGTAGTCTACATAGCTTAATCACCCAGGTCCCGGGATGATAAAACAGACACTATTTATACCACTCAAGCCGTGCCATCGCGTTGCATCCGATAAGGGGGCGGGCTTGATCCTGTCAATGTGTTGGGCACCTCTGCCAAACGATTCTTGGCCGCAGGGGCCCGGCGATGACAACAGGTAAACAGGATTGCAATCACCACACCAAGGACTAAGCCACCCCCGACTCCAGCAACTACTCCAATGAACACGGAGCGATGTCGATTGATCCAAGACAATCTGTCCCGACTTTCTTGGTTGTTCTGACAGCGTCCTCCATGACAAACCCCACCCCGACACGGCGTGCCGTCCAAGACATCCTGCCCCATACTCCGGCAGTATGATCCCGATCCGAACTCGACCGAGCAGTGCAGCTGACAGGACCCATCATCACAGGAAGAAACCGTTGTGCCAAGCCCGTTGAGCCGATCTCGACACTGGAGGTCACGGCTCGTGCACTCGCCCCCGGCACAGAACAGGCTGGACGTGTTGCCACAGGACTGTCCGTCCGAGGCATGTAGGTCCGCTGGACAGTCGCTATTGTGGCCTGTGCAAGTCTCCTGGACATCGCAGAACCCGGTACTGGGTCGACAGACGGTGCTTGCGTTCGCGAATTGGCATCCGGTACAACACGGCCCGGCTGCATCGTCGCAAACAGCTCCATCAGCGAACCGACAGGTTTCGCCGTTGCAGCACGAATCCCCGTCGCAATTTTCGCCACAGTCACAGTTTTCACCTGCCTCGACGATCCCGTTGCCGCACTCGCCGGCTGTAATCGTTGTGGGCGCCGCATTCGGGCTGACGAGGCAGTCTGTTCGCACCTGCTCGGATCCCATCAGGGAGCAAATATTCCCCACAGTGCAGGGCGAGAAATCGGTTTGCTGACGGGTGGAGGATGGGTTCATGATATACTGTCCACCCGCATCTCAGGTCGACCGAGAAAGTAGACAACATTGTCCTTGCGAGGAGCAGGCGGTGGAATCGCAATCATGAATTGCCCCGAAAATATGCCCAGATTCATGTCTGAAAGATGTCAGGCGGATATGATAACTGAAATGAGGGGGGGACTCACGCAAACACCTGCCATTGATTCGATGTTCGCACCACGACGTTCGCACCTCTGTCTGGATTGCAGAGTTGCCCTACGAGGGACACGCCCACCACATTTCCAGTCGGGCAGTTGGTCATCAAGGTCCAGTAGGCATTCGAGGCATGTTGTTCGCCTCGCCAGGAGCTGAACTGCTGTAGACGCCAGTCCAGATCCCCGGACCCACAGGCTACGTTCCACGGGGTGGATTCCGACCCCGTCTCAGCGCACTCCCCGTCACTGATGGTGAGGTTGCGGATCCCAAGCGAGACGTTGAATCGACGCTCAAAGACCTCCGAAGCTGCATTCACCATGGCAATTAGCTCGCGTCGCGTCTCCTCAGCGGAGCTGAATGCTGCTCGGTAGGAGCAATCTGCTGCCAGGCCGATCAAAGCAACCCTCCTGGAGGTGGGACATCCGGCTATGCTGCCGATGCTGTTGATGAAGTCATCGGATTCGGACTGGCGCCGGGATAAATCCACGTTCTGTGATAAAGTGGACGTGCATGTCTCCGAGCCGGAGCTGCCAAGATCCCCTCTGGTGTCCGCATTCGGCGAATCTTGCAGGTTATCTGAAGACTCCTCGAACAGCATCAGGCCCATTTGCTGTACTGATGAAGTCGCATTCTTTCCCACATCTAGGACCAATTTTACATGGAATTGCTGATTGAAGAGGCTAAATGCTCCCTCAAATAAAGGGTGGGGCCCATCCTGGACAATATATACCCTGGCCCGTCCAGCTATGCGTTGTGTCTGGTTTGTAGAATGCACCTGAACACCTCCCTTGAAAACCCTGGTCCGGTCATCTTCGAGCGAATGCGCTCGTTGTATAGCCCCGTTCCTATCAAGATACTGGATATGAGCACCCAGTGGCAGGATATCGCGGTTAGGCTCTAGCCGCAGCAGTATTTCCCCTTCCTGCCCGTGAATCCGGAATGTTAAGTCAAACTTCTCAGTAGCCGGGATTCTCCGTGATGGTGTGTGGATCACGACGTCTTCGAGAAGGGCTGTCCGGTGCACGGTCTGGGTATGTATAGAGTGGGCTTTCAATTAGCATATCAAGACAGAATGGTGATCGGGGGTGTGCTTACCTATGACAGTGTATGCTAAATACAAGAAGCACACAGTTGAGAAAATGTGGAAGGATATCTTCATTACGACTCTGGGTATGATTCCTGGTGCAGATCGACTACGCCGCTTCATTTGAGTGAAGACAAAACGGTACATATATCTATCACCGGTCTATTATACAGAGACATGACCTGGTAATGCATTATCTTTACTGCCACTGGATCCAGCCAAGTTATTCAGGCACCAGCATAACCTTCTTCTCGAAGGCCCGTAGGATGTGGACCGTATGCCTGGCTTAAATCCGGGCATTGGGGATAGCTGGTAGTTCTGTGACTGGCTGCTTGGCATTGAGGTGCCACCCGGGGTGTAGTGCACAGCCTCAAATGACGCAGTATCTTAATCTTTGTTGGTGAATGCCATGGTCTGGAGGTGGACACACGGCAATTGTATTGCTCACAAACTGGGTAGTCGCATAAAAATTGTGACTAAATGAAATGATACCCGCCTATGCTTATCGTAGAATTATAATTGGATTATCACGGCCCATTAACCCAGAGACCCGGCATTAGACACCTTTCTGAGGCATAGATGTAGAGATAATCGAAACCGGTCAACCCTTGCTGCCCCACAACTTAGGCTCTGTTAGTGCCGCACGCTAATGCAACTTGCTTACGCCAAGCAGGGCCCACTTTTCCCTCCATGGGGACGATAACACAATTACACTTGGCACTGTGGCTTGACTTCATACATATTCGCCATTCATCAGCCAGGGATTATTGCTGCCTGCTGAGAAATGAGACCCCGAGGGCACAGACGGACTTGCCGTAGAGCGAGATAATTAAGAGATCCACCATATCTGTCCCCATGGAAGGTTATGGAAGTGCTGACAACGCTCTGCCGCCATCTTTGCTTCCCCTCCACCCCTGAACACCACTACAGGGCAACGGGATTATTACAAACTTTCTCATTAAAACCTGGAACCCATATCTTCCCATGATCTAGACAAACAACCCCTCCGACACCGGAGCAGACCACATCTGCTCCTCCTGGATCTCACCGACAAGTGCATTGCCCGGGTAATCCTCCAAATCCAGATCCATATATCCCCGCGGGGCCCATTTTCGCGCCGTGACAAACAACGAGTGTCCATTGATGCTGGTATCGCTGAGGATTCGCAGCAGACACTGTCCTGCATCCTCTGCCTCGGCGAATTGCACCCCGACATTGGTGACGTGGGCGAAGGCCTTTTCGGATAAGATCTTCGTTTTTACATACCTGGCATACTAATTAGCACAACTCTGGCAGTACCGTAAGAGGGCTATATTTACCATGGGGAAATAATATTCACGCGGCTGCCGTAGTAGTGTGCTGTTCGCCGCAATGAATGCATGATGCCGCGCATCGCCCACTTGCTAGCACAATACTGGGGCGCCCGGGGACAGTCCAGGAAGGCGGCCCCCGAGCCGATGAGCACCAAGCATGTATCCTCCTGCGCGGGGGTGGGTGTTTGTCCGTTCTGACGGATGAAATAGTGCGCTGCCAGCTTGGCTGTGTACAAGGGGCCGTTTATGTTCGTGTCGATGATGCTCAAGTCCGGCTTCTCGGGCTCTTGGCCATCCCCGGCGTACTGGAAGACTTCGTCTGGACGGTGGATGCCGGCGTTGGCTACGACGTAGGATATCCGACCGGTTGGCGAGAGGGATGTGGCGGCTTGGAAGAGTCGGACTTGGTCCTCCCAGCTGGCGGCGTTGCAGGAGACAAACTTGGTGCTTTGAGGGGTTGGTTAGGCGTGCCAATTATGTCAAATATAGAGATATTACCCTGGGAGTTCCGCCTCCAATGTCCGACCCTTGTCAGCATCAAGGTCCCCAATGCAGACATTAAGCCTGGGATGTATGTCAGCTCACGGGACACATGCCATGCATGTTTTAATAATCTCTCTTACCCCGTTGCAACAAGAGCCCGAACATAGGCTTCACCTAGGCCATTGGCACCTGTAGCTGTTAGAATGGATGTAATCTCGAATGGGATGTTCTGGTTCGCAATACCACCAGTCACAATGGCTGTCTTTCCTTTCAGAGCGCTCGAATTAAAGGCATCGTCGCAGGTTACGGGGCCGGTGTGAGTATAGGGAGGCATGACGATACTTGCTGGTAGGTCGGACAGATCGGTATATTCTTGGCCTCTGGGAACAAAAGGAAATGAAGGTAGGGAAAGACTGGACTATCGAATACAACACAGGATTCTATGTGGCCTATTAAGTAGGTCTAGGACCCCTCCCCACTCACTGGTTGTCCAGGTTCTAGTTATCTATGGTTTGGCGTAAGCAACTCACATTAGCGCCCCGTTAGCATCCCATTATCAAATGAATGTCAACCTAAGCCCTAAATTCCTACATTCGGCATTAACTTTGCAAGCAGCGCTTAATTAAATATTACTCATGGCTGCCAGTTTAAAGGTCGATCCCCCCTCTTCGCCCGCCAAACGTTCGTCGACGCCAGCAACTCCGGTGACCCCGCGAGTAGCCAGCGCCACTTGCGCACAAACTCCTCTGTAGCTTCCCAGTTGCGTGGATCCCACGGCTCCCCCCAGACCACCAGCGTCGCCCCCGTGTTCCGGGTATCCCAGAACGCCATAAGATCATGACACAGGTCATCGTCGTCCAGACTATCTCCGGCCAAGATCATCAGATCCCGCATCCGGGGGAAGGGAAAGAAATCCAGCCAGGGATGATGCGGTACCAGTCGTTGGATGACTGTAGGGCGCAAGCTTGGCGGAATCCGTTCCTCGTCATAGTCTCCCGGCAAGGGCAGCGGAAGATTGAAAATGGACAGCGCGTCATCCGGCTTCGTCCACTCCGGGGACATGCCAATGGCGCGGATATTCTCGTTGATGGCGCGGTGGACGTTCAGTCGGTGGAGGCTGATCAGATGCTCGACCTGGGGCGAGCCCAGCAGGAAGCTCTGGTGGGCGATCGCCTCGAACTGGCGTCGGAATTGCACGGCTCCGGGGGGAAAGAGATGGCAGTCGAGATCATTGTCTTCCGGATCTGCGGCGTGGGAGAGCGGATAGGCAGTGCGTTGGACTACATGGTTCGGTGTGGATGGCGTTGCGGTGGAGAGCTCAGTCGCCTCACGGGATAGCGATGTGTCGCTGGCGATGACCTTACGTTTCATGCCTATACCCGTTGGGATTAAATCATGCCAATGGTTTCGGAGAAAGTAGATCATTCATACGGTAGGTCCGTTGGTTCAACCGGTTCTGCAACCGTCGTCGTCTTTGTCGATCGGTCACCCCTGTCCAATCATCTTCGGCAGCCCAGATGTTTCCTTGCTGAGGCATGTGCGTCAGGGGGACGTTGGGGGCGGTAGAAAGGGGACGATTCACTGGCGGAGTCATGATGGTGTGGATGGCAGAGTCGACCGGGTCCGTGTGGAGGAACTATCGTTGCTATTAATGCAAGTTGCTGACAGCCAAGCCATGAACGCGCTAGGCTGTGGTTCCACCTGGACCCTGTGCTGCAATACAATTTGACCTTTCGATCTACCACTTGCAATGTGGCGCGGCCTACCACTGCTGCAATTCGGGCTGCTTGGCATTGGTTTGTAAGCAAGCGATCCGTGGATCGGCTGTCATCATGTTGCGTCCTGGGTAGATTTCCAATATCTTCGACGATGATCGTCGCAACCCTAACTTGGCCTTAGGCAGACATAATGTCGAGGGCAGGAAATTCTGCATTTAGCCTAGCCGGAAGGCACCGGGCTATCATGTGGCTTATAATGTGTGGCGGTGCCATTCGGTGGCTTGAGCCCGGCCAGAATCGGTCTCGGGTCCCGTTCCCCCACTCTTGATAGGGTTGGGGGCCTCCTTATCGACCTCCATCCCGGCCATGTTCAACTTCCAATAGCTTCCATTCCGTACATGATTTTATTCTATGGCGTGGGGTGCCGTATTTGAAAAAAGTTCATTATGGAACCAATTCATGATGAGGCATTGGAGAAATCTTTTCAATTTCAAGAGGAATGAAAATATATTTTCTGATTGTTACTAGTAGCACTACTAAAGAACAAACTTCACCAATTTTCCTGCCAAACCTGTTCTGCCACTGCATGCTGCTTAAATTGATACTAATGTCTACTGGATGATTCAACGCTCCGATCAACTATTTGTCTCTGCTGCTAGCCTCTGCGTTCAGCTCGTCACTTTCGTCATGGCGAACCCCCACCTAGGTGAGTGGGGGACTCCCATTTTCGGCAGAGAGACTATAAGAACCCACGCAATGCTTCAATTCAGGCCCTGTAAGCCTCTGCACTATACTACAGGAAGATAAAGCCTCCACATTTTTCTGTGAACGCCGCCAATAATAATCTTCAACAGTGAGTCCACTCACATCACATACAGGACAAGTGCTGTATACTAAGACCAAATCCACCCAGTGCCATCCACCGACACCGAAGAAATCACCGCAGTTCTGCATGCCTACGGCGCCGCTCTAAAAGGCCGGAATGTAGAGGATGCAATGGCACTCTACACCACCGACGGTGTCATCATGCCACCGCATTTCTCAGCAAGTGCGGGAACCGAGGCTCTCCGCGAGTCATACACGCGTATCTTTGCAACCATCCAGCTCGTCATTGCTTTTCAAATAGAGGAGATCGTGGTCATGTCTCCGGAGTGGGCGTTCGCCAGGACGACAGCAGAGGGCACGAAAACGATTCTCGCCACGCAAGAGTCGGAGCCACATGCGAACCAGGAACTTTTTATCATGAAGAAGGAGGATGGAAAATGGTTGATTGCGAGATATGCTTTTTCGACCATGAAACCTTTGGTGCAGAATGGGGTTCGGAGGAGCTGAAATGTATGTTATTCCCGGGGTGGAAAAGTGGATGGGGTGCAATTGGTATTGTTGTGGTTCTGTTGTTGTGTTTTCGTTTACACGAGGGCCTTGTATAGAGAGGTCTCAATTTCATTAGGTGTTGCCTATTTTCTAAGTTTGTTCTATTGTAGGCTTGCCGTCCGACTTCCCGAAGATAAATGACATCCATGGCATGGCGGCACATGGGATGTTTCTAGTCATAAATCCGTACGGAAATCTTTTCCGTCACTTTAGGACCAATGAATTTTTCTTTACAAATGTTGAAGTACTCAGCAATTCACTCGTATCCAGGTAATTTATGTCAGAACTACTACCAAGTAGACCAAAAGAGATTAATCCCGCCTGGCTACTGGTGCAGAAGGTAGAGATGTCCCAACAATTCATTTACAAAAGACGTCGATATTATCGTGGACGAGCGGTTATTAAATTACATTATTTCATATTTAAGAATAAGATAATTTTCGGATCTCGATCCCCTGACTAGTTAAATGTTGTTGGAACATGTGGTTGGTCAGTAGGCGAGCGTCACATGACCTGTGGTCACGTTGGCCACGGAGTTATTGTTATTGTTATTTTTATCTAGTCACGTAGATAGAATTATTCTAGTTATTACTTATAAATTACATGTTATTTCTTCTATCTAGCGTTTCTAATAAGTTATAAACCTAGTAACTTACTATGAGGTACTACTATCTTTATTATTCTAATATTTTTTTAAATATTTAATTAAATACTTTTATTACTACGAGCCAGAGATAAGGCTTTTTTAATATAATAATTCTCAGATATTAGAAACGTGTATAATATATACTTATTTTTATAGATTATTTCTAAAGATCTTCTTTATTTTATTAATTATATTTAATCTTTATCTCTGCCAAGCCGATTTATGGTTGTATAATAATATTTTATTAATTAGAATCATAATTAAACCCATATTAAAATCATGAAAATAGTTATAAAAAATAAATCTATTTTCTTCCTGTATATTAGTAAGAAAAATATTATAATAATAATTATTATAATTTAAATAAATTATATTTTAAAAAAACTGCCTGAGAGCTTGGAAGGTGTATTAAAATTATTAAAAAAATATAAAGATTATAAAATATAAGATTTTAGAGTAAGACAAGTATTTAAAAATATTAGATTATAAAATATAATTAATAAAATATTTATTAGATCTTTACTAATACATGAATAATACATTATTTAGTATATTATTTTAATCAACGTATAAACTTAGTTAATATATTAATTATTAAAAAAAGTTCTTGAATACTTCATAGTATTAAGTAATTCTAAAGAATATATAAATAATATATTTAAAATAATATATTATTTAATTTTTAATTATAATTATATTTTTTACCAGACAATATTCTTTAATCTTATAAAAAAGAAATAATCTAATTTCTCTACTATATCACATTTCATTAATAATTTTAAATAAGTATTTATATTATTAAAATAATTAAATTACTTTTTAATATTTTATTATATTTTATTATTATTATTCAAGTAACTTGATTTTAACCTACTAAATTAAATTATTAATATTAAATTATAATTATTTAATAATACTATTAAAGTTCTTACGGAGGTAGAATTCCTTGATTACTATAAAGATATTATAAAAAAAGAAAATAAATTTAATTAAATAAATTTTATAATATCTATTATAAAGTCCAAACCATCCACTAAATCAGATTCTAATAAGAATTAGTAGAAGAAAATAATTTATTTAAAAAAAAATCAGAGCATGGAAAAATATTTAAATAAAATATTAAATTTATTATTAAATAATATTAATAAAGATTACAATTTTTGTAAGAGGTAGTAATATTATATTTTATATTATTAATATCTTATTCCTGATCTTTATCTTAAAGGCTGGATCTTTTATATTCATAATATCTAGTTTTACAAAGATAAGAAGAATACTAAATTAATAAAATCTAGAATTTTTATAAAAATCTTATCTACTATATTAAAATAAACAATGGAACTAGTTATTAGATTTTATATAATTATATCTGCTAATTCTGATACAAATAATAATATTTCTATTATAAATTTTAATAGTATAATGATCGAGGGCCTTCCTAACTAGAAATCTTATTAAATATATAATATTAATAATTCTTAGTATCTTATTTTAAATTATAATTTATTTATTAATTTCCATGAGTTAAAACTACATGAATATTATTTATATAATACCTCTGAAAGCGTAGTCGCTAAAACTAAAGTAATAGATTATATAATAATGTTTATTAAGATAAATAGTTATTATATAAAGTTATATATTAAAACATACTATTAATCTAATTTATTTTATAGATTATTATCTGTCCAGCGTCTCCGTGAGAATTTTAATATCTATAGAACTAATAAGAATTATACTTTATATTTTATAAATAATAACAGGATTATCAGTCACATGTAAGTATTATAAAAAGTATTTTTTATTAAAATAATTAATTCTAGAATTAGTATAATAATATTAAACCTCTTATTACTATACTAGTAATATAATTATATAAGATTCTATTAAGTTACTTCTACTATGAAATCTTATTAAATTAAAATTAAATACTGAGATAATATACACTGCGAAATATATTAATTAAATAAAATAAAATATTTAATATTTTATAATCCTATTTTATAAATCTCAAATCTTATAGAACTCTAGTATGCTGATATTCAGATGATAATCTTTATTAATTATAAAGAATATAATTATTTTTTAATTATAATTAATAACACTATTTATCTTATTTATATTATTTTATTAAAATAGAAGTCTGACATCTCTGAAGAACTCATTCGAATAAATACTAAATATAAGAATACTATTAACTGCTATATTATAGCGTGGTATCTTAATAGAGATAAAAAATTTAACTATTTTAAGAATTAGATAATTTATAAAAAATATAAAATTTATATTATTATCTTATCTCCCCAAACACCTGAAGCAAACAGATTATTAAAAAAATATAATAATTTAATTAATTAAATAAATAAAATTATAATAATTAACTTAGATCTATTAGGGTGCTTTTAATTATATATTATATATCTTATTATTTAAATTATAAATCAGCTTATTCCTGTTAGAAATAATATTGAAAATTTTTTTATATATAAATATTATTTTTTTTATAATCTTTTAAATCTTAATACTTTACTTAATTTTTTATATGTATTTAACTATTATTTATATATTTATATATCTACTAAAAATTATATAATATCTAGAAAAATAGAGCCCCGTGCGGCAGTAAGATATTTTATTAATTTTAATAAAAATAATAGCTATGTTTATTATATTTAGATACTAGAAACTAATAAGATTAAACACTCTAGAGATATCTTATTTAATAAAAAAAATATATAAAAATAATTATAAAGATTCTAATAGTATGATTAAAAAATTATTATCTGAAGAACTACTTCTGGAATCTAGAAGATTAATTAGATTAGATAATATTTTTTTTTATTAAGATATCTCTAATATTAAAAATATTATAAATATTAATAAAAATACTAATATTATTATTAGTAAAGTATAGATAATTTCTATTTTTATAAAGTTAACTAATAAATATCTACTACTTTCTATCAAGAATCCTACTAAATACAAGATTAAATTAGTTAAATATTTAATTTAAGATTTTTAAACTATTAATACTCCATCACTTGAAGATATTCCAGTAATAAGATGATTTTAAAAAATTATTAAAAATAAATTATTTATTTAATTAGATCATGAGCAACTCGTCTTAGTTAATTAAAATATTATAATTCTAAGATTAAAGTATCATGAAATCATTATTCTAATAATATATATTAAAATTATAAGATCTCTCTTAGCACCATACTAGAAACAGGTAATAAATATATAAATTAATAAAATTAAAAATATAGAAATTTATAATATTATAAAAAAGCTTTCTAGCGCCCGCGTGATCCTAGATAAATAAGTATTTAATTTAAAGATTAATATAAAAAATTATATTATTTAATTTCATGTATACTGTGAAGGGCTAAGAAGCCGTAATAAGTCAGACTTAAAGTCTGGTTTGAAAAGAGTCAATTCACTAGAGAAGAAAGATTATCTAGTATAAATAAGATCTAGCTATTTATTCTTTCTTTTTAATTATCTTATAATTATTTTCTTGTATTTCTTATAAAAAGTTTTTTTAAGAATTCTCTGTTCTATTAACTTCTTCTAATATAGTCTTAGAACTAGATAAGCTGGAATATATAATATTCTAATTTTAAATAATTAATTAGATTTAATTTTTTTTAATTATCTCTTTTCTTTAAACGGCGTGATCGTGGGCGGAATTATATAATAAAATTTTAAAAAAAATAAAAAAAATTATAAGAATAGATTATTTTCTATTTTTTATAAATCTTTATATCGTAAAAATATTGTATAAATTTTTATATTAAAATATTAAATCTTATCTATTTAATTAAAAATATTTTTTTATAATTATACTTTCTTTTAGAAACATTTTTTTTGTTAATAATTTTCTTAATAATATATTTTTTAATATTATTATTTATAATAACTGTGTCTGGCTGCTAATCTATTAATTTTTAAAATAGTAAAAAATTAATAGTAACTAGATAAAATAAATTTATATAAAAAACTAGATAGATTCCTCCAGGTGTATTTAATTTATAAATATAAATATTTATAATCTTGAATATAATAAATTTAATATTTTATTAATCTAGTTTTTTATTTAGTTAGTTGGTAGATATATTTTTTAGATTAAGCTAGATTTTATTCTATAGTTAATAATAGGAAACAGGATTTTAATAATAATTAATATATCTTTTTTAGATTTCCTGGGTTGAGATTATTATTAAATTAATAATATTTTAAGTTTTTTAAAGTTTTTTAAAAATTATTTTAGTCTATTTCTGTGGGTTCCTTGTTTAGTAGTTTTCTAAAAAATTAATCTTAATATCTAGATTAAGAAATTTTATATAAAACTTATATTAAAAAAAAAAGAATTTATTTTAATTAATATTAAGTTCTAATTATTCAGGGCTAGTTATACCAGTAGTAATAGTTTTTTTTAATTATTTTATTAATAGTTAATAAATTATTTTAAAAAAATTTTAATTATTATAATTCTTTATTTGGTAGCATTATTTATTTTAAAATAGTAAATAATAGAGAAGTATTTTTTAATACTTAGTATATTATATAAGATTTTTTATAATTTATTTATAAATTATAATCTTTGGTCAGAGATTACAGATTATAATATTTTATAATAACTATAGAATATCTAGATAAATATTGTTATAAAATCTTTTACTTTTATATTTAGTATTACTTTAATAATAACTTTTTTTATTAGTTAATTAATAATAATTATAATATTCTTATAATCCTCGGTGAAAAGGGCTAGGCCTGGTCAGCCATTCAGAACCAGAACATTATATGTTCTGGCCTGTCTGGTTCTGAGACTACATTGGAAGAAGCTAATGGAACAGAGAATCTTTAAAAAGACTTTCTATGAAGAATATAAAAGAATAATTATAAAATAATTAAAAAGAAGAGATAAATAACTAGATTTTATTTATATTAAATAATCTTTTTTCTCTAGTGAATTAACTTTTTTTAAACTAGACTTTAAATCTAATTTATTACAGCTTCTTAGCTCTTAATAATTTTAATTCATTCTTCTTTTTTATTATAATATTGGAACAAAGACAATAATTAATATATTAAATAATTATAGGAACCTATTCTAGAATAAACTTATTAATTAATTAATAAAATAAGTCCAGGAGCTGTCAGTGTAGAATATAAAAATATAATATATTATTATATAGTAGGATAGTATAACTGATAATAAGATTAGAACTAGCTTTAAATATATTAAGAAATTTATTAATAACTAGATTTTATTTTTTTAAATATTTTTATTAATATTTTATATACTCTATCCAGCCCCCTCTAAAGAATCTGAAAATGTGAAAAAGTCTAAATTTTTTATTTTTATATTTTTTAATAAAAAGAATAAAAGCAAGTTTCTAGAATAACTTAATAATATTTAAATAAAAATCAAGATTAACTAGAAATTTATTAGCGGCCTAAATAATCAAGCTTAATATATTTTTTTATTTCTTAATAAAAAAATTAAAATAAAAATTAATTTATAGATTAATGCCACGCACGAGACTATAAAATTTATAATTAATATTATTATTAATTATTTTAAACTTATCTATGAGAACCCCACCTGAAAAAAGAAAATTATTAATAAATTATTTATTTTTAAACAGAGAATCTATATAGTTAATAATCTTATTATAGAGATTAATAGCTTACTGATTAAGACTAGAAGCTATAATTAGAATAATTTTAATAAAAAAAATCTTCTATATTAGATTCTTAACAATAATATTTATTAATAGATAATAAATATAAAATAAAAACTAGATTTTAAAAGTTTCTACCACTAGGTAAAACTAGTAGTAGATAAATTAATAAAAATAAATAAATTTTTAAAAAATTAATTAAAATATATTAATATTTAGACTAGAAGTGTGGCTAAGAAATAAATTTTTAATAATAATATTATAAACTAGAAGTTCTTAATAGCAAGTATTAGATTTATTTACTAGACTAAATAAATATTAAAAAAAAAATAATAAAACACTAGGAGCTTAGATTTTATTTATATTATAAATTTTTTAAATATTATATTACTAATTATTTTAATTTATTTATATAATATTTTTAAACGCCCTGGAAGACCACTAGAAAAGAAATATTTTAAATTATATTAAAAAATAATTTTATAAAAAATATTATTTAGATTTAAAAAATTTAATAATTCTAAATAATCTTAGTTATTTAAATTCTAGAAAATATTTAGTTTTCTTAGATTATTATCTAGGGGAGCATGTACTAGTTAATACTAGTTATAAAAAATTTAAAAAAAAAATTTAAAATTTTAAAAGTTATTAAACTTTTTCTACGCTAGGATTAATTAATAGAATTTATTATATAAAAATTTTTATAAATACTAACTGTTTTCTATATAAAATAATCAGTAAGAATTTTATAATTAAATATAAATTAAAATACATATCAATCGAGTCTTAAAATATTAAAAGATTTAAAAAAAAATTAACTCGCGTAGCTAAATTAGTTATAATATCTTTAAATATTAATAAAAATTTATAAAAAAATATATATCTTTATATTTTATTATAAATCTATAAATATAATATCATGTTAGGACTACCCTGGATAAAATATTAAAATATAATAATTTAGATTAAAAACTTTATATTAAATATTTAAAGTACGGGAATAAGAATACATTATAAATAAAAATAAAATTATAATCTTATTTTTTAATTTATTTTAACCAACACTTGGTGTATCTAAAAGAATTAAAAAAAAAAAAAATTAATAAAGCTTTTTTTTACTAGTCTTATTAATATTAATAAAATATTTTATAAACTTAACCAGCCAAAGAATTCTCTAAATATAAAAAAGAAATTATTTAAATATTACTAAGATTATCTGGATATCTTTAGTAAAATAATAATAGATATTTTATTTTTATATTATCTAGAAGTAGACTATGCTATTAATTTTATAAAAAATATAAAAAATAAAGAATAAGAAATATTCTAGAAATCTTTATATTAAATAAACCATCTGGAGCTTTTAATATTATAAAAAATTTTAATTAATTTATTAAAAAAAAATTTTATCTAAGTAAATAATTCTTTAATAATTATTTTTATTCTATTTATCTTAAAGTCTAGTAAAGATTTATAGTTTTATATAGATTATTAAATTCTTAATTAAGTAATAATAAAAAACTATTATTTTTTATTATTAATTTAAGAAATTTTTTAATATATCTTCCGGGCTTGTTTCTTTACTAAGCTTGATATAATTTAAATCTTCTATTATATTTAAGTCAAGGAAGAAAATAAATAAAAAATAATATTTTAGATTTATTTTAGATTTTTTAAATAATTAATTATTTTTTTTAAATTTATTAACTATCCTAGTACTTTCTAATAGTATATTAATTAGATATTATAAAAATTTTTAAATGAATTTTACTCTACTTATATTAATAATATTCTTATTTTTATAAATAGGAGCCTATTATAACACTATTTTTAGATCTAGAAGATCTTAGAATAACTATATAAAACAAGACTACAAGTAAATATTAAAAAATATAAATTTAAAATAATTTTTATTAAGTATCTTAGATTTATTATTAAAATAAAAAAAAGAATTAAAATAAATTTTATTAAAATCTAGATTTTATAAGACTAGAAAGCCCTGAAGAATATTTAAAAAATTAAAATTTTTTTAAAATTTATTAATTTTTATTAATAATTTCTCAGGGACTGGGAAATTTATTTAAAATCTTTAATTAAATTTATATAAAAAGATATAAAATTTAAATAGATTTTAAAGATTTAGAAGACTTTTAAAACTTTTAAAAAGATTTTTATTATTATTCTAATTCTAATATATTAAAACCTTGAATAAAAGATACTAGTTAAGATTAATTTTTCTAACTAGTATATTAAAGAAGTATTATTTTAATAAAATAATTAAAATATTTTATATCTTATAGCTTATTTCTTTAAGAAAAATCTTTCTACTAAGTATAATTATTATATTTATAATAAAAAATTACTTATTATTATTTAAATATTATAAAAATAAAAGTTTAAATTAATTATTTTTTTCTACTTTAAGATTCTCAGTGATTATCAGAATCTTAAATATTTTATAATCTAGTATTAACTTATTAAATAGTAAATATATTAAATATTTTTTTTAAATTATTTTAATTTCTCTATTAACTACTATCCGGGAAAAATAAATACTAGATTAAATATTTTATTAAAAAGATTTTAAAATATACTAGATAAGAAAAATAAGTATATTATTAATTAAAAAATCTAATTATTTAATTTTATTTAAGAGAACTTATTTAAAGAGTATATTTATTTAATATTTATAAAAGAAATACTTAAAGAACTAATCTTAAATAAACTTTAAATCTAAGTAAAAAATATTAATAAAAATCTTAAAAAATACTAGAAAATTATAATAAAGAGTAAAGTTAAATTTCTAAAAAAACTAAAACTTAAAATCTTTATTATTAAATATTAATTAAATCTAAACAAGTATCTGTTATTTTAAGAATAAGTCTAGATTTTTAATTTTAAGTTTTTATAGATCTAGATTATTTAAAAAATTTATAATAATATGATTACTAGATATCCAAGAAAAAATTAGATATATAAAATTATTATCTATTACTATTACTAGTTTAATATGAGTGATAATATTTATTAATTTTATTATAATTATAATAATTACCAGGTTAACTAAATTTAATAAAATTATAAATAAAGTTTTTTAAAACTATTACTAGTCTCTGATTATTTATAATAAAATATTATTATTAACTTTCTCATGGACCTCCCGGAGTCTGAAAATTATAAAAATATTATAATTATTATTAACTAATTAATAAAAGAAGTTATTATTGAAACAGTGCTAAGTATAAAGATAAAAGATTTTATAATAATATTGATTTAAATATTTTATAGCTATTATAAAGTACTGTAATCTGTGGTCTTTAATTAAGAATTATAATTTATAAGTAAGTTATAAAAGATCTTATATAATATATTAAATATTAAAAAATATTTTTCTATTATTTATTATCCTAAAACAGACGGTGCCACCGAATGAAGAATTATAATAATTAAGATTTTTCTAAGATAATTTATTAATTATTAATAAAATAATTAAAAAAAACTATTATTACTAGTATAACTAGTTCTAAATAACTAGAACTTAGTATTAATCAAAATAAGTTTTTTTTTTTTTAATATAGGTTTCACATGAAGCTCTTTAATCTAGATATTAAAATTAATTTTCTAGAAAATTATTAAATAAAGAATTTATAAAAGTAGATTAAAGTAATTTTTAGAAAATTTTAAAAAGTTTGAAATATTACTAATTTAATAATAATCTTAGTCTAAAAAGTCTAAAAAAAATATACTAATTATTATTAAAATTTTACTTTCTATTATTAATTATAAAATAAGATTTAACTTAACCTGAAAAATATATCTACTAACTAATTAAATTAAAAACTAGATTAATAAAATATTAAATTTATTATATTTAAGATTATAAATACTTATACTTATAAATTAGATATACTTGGAAGAATTTATTTAATCTTTTATATAAATTTACTCTATCTGGCTGCTATTAATCTTTTACTATCTTAAAAATTAACAGATTAGCAGCCAGACGCGGTTATTATAAATAATAATATTAAAAAATATATTATTAAAAAAATTATTAATAAAAAAAAATATTTTTAAGGAGAAGTATAGTTATAAAAAAATATTTTTAATTAAATAAATAGAATTTAATGTTCTAACATGGGAACCTATATAATATTTTTATAATATAAAGATTTATAAAAAATAAAAAATAATTTATTCTTATAATCTTTTTTATTTTTTTTAAAATTTTATTATATAATTCCGCCCACGACCGTGCCATCTAGAGAAAAAGAATAATTAAAAAAAACTAAATCTAATTAATTATTTAGAACTAGAATATTATATATTCTAATCTATCTAGTTCTAAGACTATATTAAAAGGAGTTAATAAAATAAAAAATCTTTAAAAAAACTCTCTATGAGGGACATAGGAGAATAATTATAAAATAATTAAAAAAAAAAAATAAATAACTAGATCTTATCTATACTAGATAGTCTTTCTTTTCCAGTGAATTAACTCTTTTCGAACCAGACTTTAAGTCTGATTTATTATGGCTTCTTAGCCCTTTACACTCGGACTCCGGGAGGTCTATAAAAAAGTTAATAATAATATCTTATTATAAATAGTTAGGAACTGGTAATAATTTTAAAAAATCTTATTTATAATTTTATTAGATCTGGTTAGTCTAGTAACTATTATAATTATAATAAAATTAATAAATATTATTACTCATATTAAACTAGTAGTAGTAATAGATAATAATTTTATATATTTAATTTTTTTTAGATATCCAGTAATCACACTATTATAGATTTTTTAAATAATCTAGATTTATAAAAATTTAGAGTTAAAAATCTAAACTTATTCTTAAAATAGTAAATACTTATTTAAGTTTAGTTAGTATTTAATAATAGAAATCTTAAGTTTTAATTTTTTTAAAAATTTAAACTTATTTTTTATTATAGTCTTTTAGTATTTCTTAAAATTTTTATTAATATTTTTTATCTAGATTTAAAACTTATTTAAGATTAGTTTTCTAAGTATTTTTTTATAGGTATTAAATAAATATATTTTTTAAATAAATTTTTTTAAATAAAATTAAATAACTAGATTTTTTAATTAATAATATGCTTGTTTTTTTTATTTAATATATTTTAAAATCTTTTTAATAAAATATTTAATCTAGTATTTATTCTTCCTAGACAGTAATTAATAGAGAAGTTAAAATAATTTAAAAAAAATATCTAATATATCTACTACTTGGTGAACTAGTATTAGATTATAAAATATTTAAGATTCTAATAATTATTAAAAATCTTAAAATTAAAAAAAGTAATTAATTTAAATTTTTATTTTTATAATATTTAAATAATAATAAATAGCTCCTTGTCGTAGATTTAGTAATTATATTTAATAAAAAAATTTTTTTTAAAGAAATATATTATAGAATATAAAATATTTTAATTATTTTATTAAAATAATACTCTCTTAGTATACTAGCTAGAAAAATTAATTTTAATTAATATTTTTTTTCAGGATCTTAGTATGCTAGAACTAGGATAATAATAAAAATTTTCTTAAAAATCTTAAAAATTTTTTAAATCTTTAAAATCTATTTAAACTTTATATTTTTTTATATAAATTTAATTAAAGATTTTAAATAAATTCTCTAGTCCTTGAGAAATTATTAATAAAAATTAATAAATTTTAAAAAAATTTTAATTTTTTAAATATTTTTCAGGACTTTCTAGTCTTATAAAATCTAGATTTTAATAAAATCTATTCTAATCTTCTTCTTTATTTTAATAATAAACTTAAGATATTTAATAGAAATTATCTTAAACTTGTATTTTTTAATATTTATTTATAATCCTGTTTTATATAATTATTCTAGAATCTTCTAGATTTAGAAGTAGTATTATAACAGATTTCTATTTATAAAAATAAGAATATTATTAATATAAGTAAAGTAGAATTTATCTAAAAATTTTTATAATATTTAATTAATATATCATTAGAAGGTACTAGAATAGTTAATAAATTTAAAAAAAATAATTAATTATTTAAAAAATTTAAAATAAATTTAGAATATTATTTTTTATTTATTTTTTTTCTTAACTTGAATGTGGTGGAGAACTTGAATTATATTAAATTTAATAAAAAAACAGGCCTGGAAGATATATTAGAGAGTTTTTTAAATTAATAGTAGAGAATAATAATTTTTTATTATTATTAAATTAAAAGTCTAGTAGTCTATGTAGAATTATAAATCTTTATTAAATTTTAAAATAAATAAAATAAAAATAACTACTAGAAAATTATTTATTTAAATAAAGTTTTATTCTAGTAGATTAATTAGGATTTTTTATAATATTAAAAATTTTAAATAATTTATTTAATATAAGAGTCTCTAGGATATCTTTTATTCTTTATTTTTTATATTTTTTATAAAGTTAATAGCATAGTCTATCTCTAGATAATATAAAGATAAAATATTTATTATTATTTTATTAAAAATATTTAAATAATTTTAATAATATTTAGATAATTTTTTTTTATATTTATAGAATTCTTTAGTTAGTTAAGTTTATAAAATATTTTATTAATATTAATAAAATTAATAAAAAAAAAATTTATTAATTTTTTTTTTTTTTAATTCTTCCAGGTACACCAAGTGTTGGTTAAAATAAATTAAAAAATAAGATTATAATCTTATTTCTATTTATAATATATTTTTATTTCTATACTTTAGATGTCTAGTATAAAATTTTTAATTTAAATTATTATATTTTAGTATTTTATCCAGGGTAGTTCTAATATAATATTATATTTATAGATTTATAGTAGAATATAAAGATATATATTTTTTTATAAATTTTTATTAATATTTTAAAATATTATAATTAATTTAGTTATACAAGTTAATCCTCTTTTAAATCTTTTAATATTTCAAGATTTAATTGATATATATTTTAATTTATATTTAATTATAAAATTTTTACTAACTATTTTATACGGGGAATAGCTAGTATTTAAAAAAATTTTTATATAATAGATTCTATTAATTAATTCTAGTATAGAAAAAGTTTAATAATCTTTAAAATCTTAAATTTTTTTTTAAATTTTTTATAACTAGTATTAACTAGTACGTGTTTTTTTAGATAATAATCTAAAAAAACTAAATATTTTCTAGAGTTTAAATAATTAAAGCTACCTAGAATTACTAGACTTTTTAAATTTAAATAATATTTTTTATAAGATTATTTTTTAATATAATTTAAAATATTTTTTTTTAATAGTTCTCCGGAGCGCTTAGAAGCATTATATAAATAAATTAAAATAATTAATAATATAATATTGAAAGAATTTATAATATAAATAAAGTCTAAGCTTTTAATACTTTATTATCTCTTTTTTTAATATTTATTTAATCTAGTGGATAGGTCTAGTGTTTATTATTAAAAATTTTTAATTTATAATATTATTATTAAAAATTTATTTTTTGACTGCGCTTCTAATCTAGGTATTAATATAATCTAATTAATTTTTTAAAAATTTATTTATTTTTACTAGTTTATTTATTATTAATTTCATTTAGTGGTAAAAGTCTTTAAAATCTAGTTTTTATTTTATATTTATTATTTACCAGCGGATATTGTTATTAAAAACTTAATATAAAGGATTTTTTTTATTAAAATTATTCTAATTATAGTTCCTAGTCTTGATTAATAAGTTATTAACTTTTATAATAAGATTATTAACTGTGCGGGCTTCCTGTTTAAAAATAAATAATTTATTAATTATTTTTTTTTAGATAGGATCTTTATAGATAAGTTTAAAATAATTAATAATAATATTAGTTATAAACTCTGCAGTTTTATACATGGTATTAATCTATAGATTAATTTTTATTTTAATTTTTTTATTAAAAAGTAGAAAGATATATTAAGTTTAATTATTTAAATTATTAATAAATTTCTAGTTAATCTTAATTTTTATTTAAATATTATTAAGCTATCCTGGAAACTTGTTTTTATTTTTTCTATTAAAAAATATAAAAGTAGAAAGTTTAGATTTTTTTATACTTTTAAATTTTTTAAAAGAGGCTAGATGTGGCATGTAAAATATTAATAAAAATATTTAAAAAAATAAAATCTAAATATTAATAAATTTTTTAATATATTTAAAACTAGTTTTAATCTTGTTATTAGTTGTGTTATTTTATTATATAATAATATATTATATTTCTATATTTTATACTGACAGCTCCTGGACTTATTTTATTAATTAATTAATAAATTTATCCTAGAATAGGTTTCTGTAATTATTTAATATATTAGTTATTAATTTTTTACTATTTTTAGCTATTATCTCTGTTCCAATGTTATAGTGGAAAAGGAGAATAAATTAAAATTATAAAAAATTAAGAAACTATAATAAATTAAATTTAAAATCTAGTTTAAAAAGAGTTAATTCACTAGAGAAAAAAGACTATTTAATATAAATAAAATTTAATTATTTATTTTTTCTTTTTAATTATTCTATAATTATTCTTTTATATCTCTTATAGAGAATTTTTTCAGAGATTTTTTATTCCATCAGCTTCTTCTAATGTAGTCTCAGAACCAGACAGGCCAGAATATATAATATTCCAGTTCTGAATGGCTGACTGGGCTTAGCCCTTTTCATATACTAGATTGTATGTAGTAACTATTAAATATTAGATAAAGATTATAATTAATTCTTTATTCTAGTCACTAGTGAGATTACTATTAAAATATTTCTAATTATAATAGTAATTAAGAATTTTATTTAAAAATAATATAATATTATTTTTATTTACTTATATACTCAGATAAAGGGTCGTTAAGTATTTATAAAATAACTAATTAAATATTATAAAGATCTAGAGGATAATATTTACAAGTTAAAATAAATATTATATAATCTTTAACAGACTATATTTTTGTAATATTATATTTTTAATAATAAATTATAAAAAATTAGTTTTATTATCTTACCCGAGGATTTTTACATTTATTATAAATATAATATTTATCTTGTGATCTATATAGATGATTTAATTATTATAAATCCATATTAAAATAATTTTAATAAGATTAAACAATATCTTAATCAAGTATTTAATCTAAAAGAACTCAGTGAACTAAAGGTCTTCTTTAATTATAATATATAATATAATTATAATAAAAAATTAATCTCTCTATTTTAATAAGTATATATAAAAGAATTCTTGATTATTATAAATATATAGAATTGTATAAGAATTACTTTTTTAATAATATTATTATACCACAAGGCAGATTACTTAAAAATAATATCTAAAAAAATTAATATTTATAAATATTAAAATCTTACAGGCCACTTAAATTAGCTGGTAATTAAAATAAAACTTAATTTATAATAGTCTATTTTTTAATTATAAAAATATATAAATTCATCTATAACTACTAATTCTAAAGTATTAAAATTAGTATATTAATATATATAAAATATAGAGAATCTAGATATTATATTTACTTCTAATTATATTAAAAATATTAAAATATATATAGATGCCGCCCAAGCGGATTATAAAAATAATAAATTAATTAAAGAATATATTATCTTTTTTATTAGAAGTCTTATCTTCTAGTCTTTAAAAAAATAATCTATTATAATATTATTTTTAATTATTATAGAATATTACACATATGATACAGCCGCTAAAAAGATTTTATATATAAAGAAATTAGCAGTGGCATTTAGCCTCAAAATTTCTAAAAATAAAAAGATTTCTATATTCAATAATGCTGTTAATTTATTTAAAATATTTAATTATAATATCTTCATCTGGTCTATCTACTAACTTAATAACTATTATTTATTTATTATACATTTTATTAAAAAAGATATTATCAAGATATTCTATATTTTTAAAAATATTAATTCTACAAATAGATTCACCAAGCCATTAGAAGCTGAAATATTCTAAATATTTAAAGATCTACTAAGTATAAAAACATGTCTAGTAATTATAAAGTTAAATATAACACTAAATAACACTACTAAGAAAATACTATAAGATAAATAATATAATATTTTATTACCCAATTAGAAAAGTTATTTAATTTTATTTTTACTTATTTTTAAACTTCTGCTTGTCTAGGGGGCTGTGTTGGAACATATAATTAATTAGTAAATAAATATTACATGACCTGCGGTCACGTTGGCCACAGAGTTATTGTTGTTGTTGTTTTTATCTAGTCACGTAGGCAGAACCATTCTAGTTACCACTTACGAATTACACGTTGTTTCTTCTGCCTAGCGTTCCCAACAAATGTGAGAATAATATAGAATATATTCGTAGAAGAACGGCTATGTCAATCTTGAATCTAATGTAGAATGACTGCTACTATCAGTAGGTAGGTTCTACAAGGGGCCTCACTTATATAGGTATCACACAAGAAGCTTCAATCAGGCGAAACCATTCAATCGATTATATAATAATGCTGTCCAGCTGATATGGCTTTTGCAAAACATCGGGCAACACAGACGGAACATTAAGCAGCGGGTGAGCAATGGGCCTATCTCCACCAAACTACTCAGACTACAAAACAGCCCCACACCCCATATTTGGGTCAATCTTCCGGGTCGGAAAAAGCACCTGTTCGCATATTCTCACTTAACCTTAATGCAAGATCCCACGGCCTAGAAACTGAAGAAAGGAGTGGGATTGAATAGAAAAACAGCCAATGGGTCGAAGAGCAGGAGCATGCTCATCCCAGACTTTGACCGCCTTTTGACCAGTCCCAATCATACCGGAGTGGATCCCGTTCGTGTGGGGATGTGAGTTTGGTTTTGGCGCGGATCGGTGACGAAGTGGCCAGCTGAAGAGCGATCATCGTCGGACAAAAGGGCATCGGGTAGTGATCGACACCACGGACATCCTTCAGGTGGGATCTCGCTTCCGAGCTGATAATACGACTCCACCCCATCATCGGTTCGTACGGCGGGCTCCACTCGAGCTTCCTGCGTCGGCCTGACCCATGGAACTATCCTGCTGTATTGAGAGCTGCGGGCCGCACCGATCAGATGCATGACAGGTTCGTCGGCTTCTGCAGTACGATGGTCCCTGTGTGTCGTGCATCGTGTGTTGTGTCCCGATAGTCCCCGCGTACGGAGTAGGGCATTCAGCTTCAGCTCCACCGAGGGGGGGTCTAGGGTCGGTTAGCGGGAGCTGATGGTTCGTTACGGCGATCGTACACGATCCGCCGCCATCGGCTGATCTCGGCCTATCAAAGCACCAAGCGGACTTGTATCCCGAAGTCGTGCCGTCTGTCTTAGTGTGGCTCGAAGAGGAGATGATTATCATGTTGATGGGGACCATCGCTGCGATACGAGCCCAATCGATCGGTCACAATGGAGCTGTGATGTGTGCGGCTGGGATCTGGCATAGTTTTTGCCGCAATCGCCCATGCTCCGAACGGTGGACCCCAGTGCAGTGTACCCCGATACGTACATAAGAGCTCTCCCTTCCCCCACCGTAGAATCTGCTCTCCTCCGTCCTGACCATCCTTTCTCTCCCATTTTTTGACATCCGACCAAACCATGGGTCTCCGTTCCTCCCTTGTCCTCGCGGTCCTCTCTACGAGTGCCGCATGGGCCGCCCAGGCACCCCTCGGTGCTGCCAACACCGGAGGAAACTGCCTCACCCTCTCCGGAGACTCCCCCAGTACCGTCTATGATGCCTGCTGTGCCGGCGACACCAAATCCGGGTCCGGATCGATTGACGGTGCCGAGTTCACCTACACCTGTGAACAATGGGCGCTACCCTACGAGAGAACGGCCGTGAAGGCCACCAGCGCGCGGGAATGTGCCCAGCTCTGCGCTGCCCGCAAGGACTGCCCGGCCGCCTCGTGGGCCGCCAAGGGCCAGTGCTACTTTGTCAGCGATGCCAGCTACTCCTCCCGACCGCTGCGGTCGATCCTCTTGCTCGAGAAGACCGGTAAGCTGGTCTCCGAGCCGGAGCCAGTCGGTGGGTGCGGTGATGCCGTTGACGCGGCCAAGGTGAAATGTGAGCAGGATGCCAAGGAAAAGTGTGATGCAGAGACGGCGGCGATTAAGGACCAGTGCAAGGCGGATCAGACCAAGGCGGTGCAGGACGAGATTCGCAAGTGTGATGAGGAGAAGGCGACACTTGGGGGTTCTTGTGATGATTTGAAGACGAAGGCGGAGCAACAGTGCCAGGACGAAAAGGATGCCTTGATCGACGCTGGGAAGGCTCAGTGTGATCAGGAGAAGGCGACCTTGACTGACGCTGCCAAGCAACAATGTGACGCGGAGAAAGCCTCCCTTGCCGAAACCGCGAAGAAACAGTGCGACGCGGACAAGGACGCGTTGACTGCCGCCTTCGAGTCCGAGAAGAAAGCCCTGCAGAAAGCGCTGGACGATGCCAACCAGAAGCTGAAGGAGTGCAGTGCCGGTACCGGCACTGGTCCGGCCACTGTGGTCTCACCCACCACCCCAGAGAACGAAGCCTTGCTGCAGGAGATCTCGCGCGAGAACTTCTCGTCCATCTGCCCCAAGTTCGCTGGCAAGACCTTCACGACGGTGGACTCCCAGGGCTACAAGCATGACTGGCAGCTGTACTGCCATTCGAATGTGGGAGGTGCGTCCACGCCCAACTACAACTGGTCGTGCCACACGCAGGACATCATCAAGCTGCTGCGCGAGCAGCAGGAGAACCCCAACTTCAAGGCCCTGTGGGTGAACACCAACAATGTCTGCACGCCCTGGACTGGGGGAACCGTGTTCGCGGGCGGTCCGTTCGCCAACCACCATTTGGTCCTGCCGACCCGCCCCGCTTATAAATAGACGAGGGCGATCGAGACGTTGAACAGATTGCGGTTGTGTGTGTATGAAAGGGGGATGGCGAACTTATGATTGATGGTTATTACAATGATCTCATACGTCCTCTGCGCCTGTTTGCAGAATTTGTACTTTAATCGCTTGACGGTGTGGGCGTTCATCTTTCAAGAGAAAGATAACAATGTTCATAACTAGTTACTGTATTTCACGGACGACTGAATCTGAAATTGTATTTGAATAATGATATATGCAGTGCTGGTTAATATCCAGGTTATTATAGAGTTGGTAGATTGGAGAGTCAGATTTGTGTAGATCATCCTTTGTCGTGTACGTAAATAAGCGTGGGTTACATTTCAAGAAACGGAACATACACCCGCTGTGATGCATCTCGACAAGGAAGCGCGAAGAAGATGATAAACAAGCCGTGATAATCCAATCAAGTCAAATCAAATCAAGTATGCAGAGGGAGCATGGGGAGCCCCTCAAATATATGATTTGTAGGCGTTGCAGCCACGAAAACATCAGAGGCCCAAACTACTATTACTTTCGTGTATCTTTGGTTCTGCGGAAGACAGCGTGATTGTAGGATTCTCCATCTCATATGTAGGAATCATCCCACGAAAACTAGGGGATATGGACACGGCTGTGCCTATATATAGGGGTTGACCCCCACGTCGCCTCCACCAGTTCGTGTTAGTATCTGCGTGGGTTAGTGGCAGCCATTCCTGCAGACGGATTTATTTTGGCGAATGAGCGACTGCCAGAGCAAAGTTGACTCAAAGCCTTCTCAAATTGCTAAAGCTACTCATGTCGCAGTTCAGAAGAGAGGGTCAAAAGATCGATATGACACATCGGTAAGATCCTGGCCGGAAAAGTTCTTCCTTTGTATGAAGTTGATGATCATGACAAAGAGCCACATAATCTAGGAGTCTCTCATTCAATGACGGATCCTAATGTTCTCAAACATTATCAATATTTTAGTATCAACGATTACCGCAACGTCTTCTCAATCCCATATCATAGTGTTCCTCGATATATACAGCCGAACAACACAATGAACCACTCTACCTCGTCTGTTTTTCCCTACGACGACCGATATTCTGGGATGTATACGCAAATGCCCGACTTAAATCTTCCATAACCCCTGATGGTCTAGTTGGTTCATGGCGTCTGACTGTAATATCTATTGTAATCAGAATGTCCCCGGTTCGACTCCGGGTCGGGGGATGATTTTTTGCTCATCTTGCCAGCTGTGGACTCTAAAAAACCGATCCCATCCATCATGAGCTGTATATCCACAGTGGATCTAATCTGATGATCCACCTATCTAATCACCGGGTGCGTGGCCTCCGATTGGCTGCAGAAAACCAGTCCCTGGTTGGCTGTTCGTTGTCCGCCCTGCTGCCTTGCTGCCTGATCTGCTTTCCGTTGCCAAATTCGTCGGTCGGGGACCCCCCGGAAAACCCGCTCATTTCCAAGTCTTCTCTTGATTTTGTATGTCGCAACAGCTCAACGCAGTCTGTCATTCGACGTGTCTAAGTTGGGTATGTAAATCTTCGCCTGAGTTGCTCACGATCTCACCCAGCTTCCAATCATCCCCGAAAGCCCATTGATGGCCCTATGCCCCACTCTTCCCTTAACGCCTAGAACGACAGCCGTCACCACCACACCCGCAGCCAAGGCACAATTCGTCAAGGCTTGTTTTACCCTCGGGCGTACTTGACTCTGCACATTTTCTCGAAATGCAGCCGGGTCATTGGATCTGGGAAACGGCTCTTCCGGAACCTCCTTGCCCAAGAACTGTGTCCACATCAATCAATAAGCATCCTCATATAAACATCCCAATCAACATACCTCACACAACGGCTCCCATCCATCCTCCACATTCCACTCCAACAACCTCTCCCTCGGCACCATCCCCCGAACCATCCACCCATGTTCCCGATACACCCTCTTCCCATACTTCTCCAGCCCATCTCTAGCCGTCCTCCCGCGAAACAACCCAGGATACCCAAACTTAATATACAACCTCCACAACCAGTACAGATCCGCAGACCACAGCGCCAAAAACCAAACCGGCCACTGCTCCTCCCCCTCCGCCACCAGGGTCTTCAACGCACTGCGATGCCACGCATCGATATCTCTCCGCGTATTCAAGATCACCTTTGCATCGGGATATGCCTGGAGAATCTCGACCGTGAACAACGCCGCCGCGGTATCTATAACGGCGTCGCAATGGCCAAGTAGTGCGTCGAATTCGGCGCGAGTGATCTCCACGTCCCCGCCATGTGGCGCATTCGAGTATTTTCGCTCGGCCAGCTTCGCCCATTCCTGGGTATAGGGCGCGTCTTCGAAGACGATGTCCCAGCCGTGATACGTCGTGAGGCCTAGTTGGGTGAGGGCGAGGCTGAGACTTTCGGTTCCGGACCGTGGGAGACCGACGCAGATTACCTGGAGGGGTTTGGTGCGGGGGCGGGGAGGGGGTTTGGGGAAGCCGTAAAGACCTTCTCGGAGGGTATTCATTGTGTGGGGTGAGAGAGGGAGGAGAAGAGATAGAATAGGGGTGGGAGTGGAGGAGGAGGGGGCTCCTGGTGGGAGCTGGGTGTATTTAAGGGTTGGCCTGTCATGCCGGATACGGAATGTGGGGGCAATAAGGCGTCCCGCTGACGTGTTTGTACGAACTTTCCTTTGATAGAAGCCTGGAGTTGGGTTAACGTGAGACTGTGTCGATTGTTGATGGTCTGGGATGGTGTATAACATCAAGAATGTAGGATTTTAGTTGGCCGAGTGAGTTGGCCATATGGCTCGGGCGCGACGGGCGGGAGAAAGGGGGGTCTGTCGGGCCAATCATGCTGGTAACTGGTAACTGCCGGGTGCGCTAACCGATCCATGGTGAGTTTGGGCTGCCATTAGCATGATGCTGACAGGCTAGATAAGCCCCCTCCATTTTATGAATAAGCCTGAAGGTAGTCTGACAGAGCGAAGATTGGATCGGACTATTAGTAATTACTGTGTAGTCTAACCACGCTTCACAAGGTGTTGGGGGCGGCTGCTTCGATCATGGATATCAGCGATGTCCGGAGTAACCTATCAGAAACTCGGAATTGTTCGAGGGAATCTCAAGCGGAGGCAGTGAATCCATATCCGCGCAGATTACCGAGACTCCGACAGGTGTCATTCGGGGCCTTGGGACTTCAATGGGGCCAAAGGTCAGCCTAGCAAAGTCCACGTGGCATCAGCCGTATTATAAATCTTTCTACTGCAGGGCGCGACTGATCCACTGGACGATCCTTTTAGTTGACCAGGTCCTAGAAACCCCCCCGACCTCCCTTGTTTTGGCTGAAGCGGTGAGCAGAGGCAATATCTAGTAGATCAGGGCGCGTTATGGGTGATCAGGATAGCGAATCAGAAGCAAGAATTGCCCGACTCCTGGGGGCCAGGGCCTAACCTACAGGTAATGTTGCTCAGCCCTAACGTGCTGAGGAAATAATTGGACTAAGGACATGTTCTACCCGTTACCAGGTTCCCATATATTTCAGAGTCAAAAAGGAAATGATACATACGACCACAGGGTGTGGAAAACAGGGCTTCCCGTCCGCTCAGCCGTACTTAAGCCGCACGCCGGGAGGTTAGTAGTTGGGTGGGTGACCACCAGCGAATCCCTTCTGTTGTATGTTTTTTTTATTTATACCTGAGTGAATCTAGTGTCCGCTTTCGCAAGTTCGAGACTGATTTGCTACTGCTGTTGGATTCAGCAACCGCAAAGATCCATATTACACCCCCATCTTGACAGGGGCATGTCGAGAGACCAGAATATAAACCAATGGCTCCAGCCTGAAAGCTACAAACACCACCATGGATCATGATTGGTATGCAAGAAATTCTGCGGCTAAGAAGGCCGACTCTGCTGCTAATGTGACTGCTTCGGAGCTTCTCTTCGCTAACAAGACCCTGTCACCTTCTCTTTTCTTGCTATAATAGAACGCGCCGTCTATCATACAGAAAAGTATACTTATATGCCAAATTCCGGTTAAGCAGGTAGCTGTGTATTCACAAATAATGGGTGTTAGGGCCATCTTGGCGGTCATCTCCAATCTAGGCTCCCATGTATGTAGCCTGGCTAGGCATCCATTGGCCTTCCAGGGACTTAGGTCTTTAATTAAGTTTTCACTGGTCAGAAAGTTGGACTAATGGCGAAGAAGATTATCTGCTGATCAACCGATAAACTCCATACCATACTTTCGCCGTTTCTGACCGAAATATTTCAGTTTATGAGGCTGTATTAAGTGACATTTGGAATCATAACCCCTTCACTAGAATTCAGAACATCGAGATTTCTTGTACAGTCCAACTCTGCCTGCGCTAGTACCAACTATGGATTTCCGAGGCCAGCCAAGGTAGTGAGCCGAACTAGTGAACCAAGCGTCTTGGCCACCCACAATGTGAACCCTGGTCCAGGTATGTATTTAGTCCTGACTTTGCCACTTTCCATCGGGAATTTCACTGCTTCACGAGGGATTCCAGTAAGCGTCATGCTGACCCTGGATAGTCTTCCTGTGGTGGTCCTGAGACAGATTCCCCAGTTTGTAAGTGACAGGCAGGATCGGTCGATCGTCATTGAGCAAACCAACACTAATCTAAACCGCACCCTGCAGGTCCTTGAAAGCTCATGGCGCGATCTCTCCGCTCTTAGTCAAACAAGTCAAGCTTGGTATGACCTGGCGGTACCTGAGCTATATAAGAATCTTCGGATCAAATTCCGCGACCTTACGAGTCTCCAGCGTGATATCTCAGAGCTCCGCGCAGATGGGTTAGGTCGACATTACCTACGGTATGCCCGGAATCTGGACCTTGTCTGCCTCAAGCAACCATGGCTGGAGACAAAAACGGCTAAGCGTCTCTGGCAAAAAAAAAGACCGGGCGAACGATTTTGTCATCTTCAAGCCTCCGGCCGCTCAAAATACCTTCCTAGAAGATTCGTTGTCGGAGTTTCGTGACTGTTATTTCTCGTTTCTCACCTGGACCAGTGCGTACTATCGGGAGAATGACTGGGAACCGATCATCGCGCTTATTTCGCGGTTAAAGCATCTGCGGGTGCTCAATTATGCCGCAATGAACATGTTCCCCACATGCCTCCATCAAGCATTCGGGCGATTCCACCCAACTTGTCAACTGAATATACGGATAAACCAGTCTCCGTCTCTTGATCTCCCTGGTCTAGGACGCGCCCACCGTTTCGTATCAGAGGGATGTCACCGCGACCAGCCATTTGACATAAGCATCCTATCTACGCCCACGTTACATGCTTTTCAGGCAGTCTACACACTTGACAGGGATTCGGAAGACCGACCGCGATGGGTGCATATTGACGAACCCTTCAGGTTACTCTTCATGGCACCGAACCTGAAACATTTGATCGTCGACCCCAGGTACGGGGATGATGAAAACCCAATCCTGAAGGTCAAAGAAGAATGGCAAAGGTTCATCACCAAATCGAGACCTTCCCCGGTGGCAGTCTCCCTGGACACACTCACTTTCATCGGTGAAGCTTATGAGCCTTTCGAGCATATTCTTCTAAACATTTCAACTTTGGTTGACCTCTCTACCCTTCGCTCCCTTGATATAGGAGTCCATTCGGAACCGAAAATGTTAACTCAAGCAGCTTCAATGTTGGTCGGGTTAGAACGTCTGTACATTCACATGGTTCCAAGTGCTAGAGACTATTGGGATGCCCCATGGGATATTGAAGAAATGATATCAGCCGTGCAAGCATTCCGACCGCTGCGATTCCTGTGTCTACGAGGACTACTTAGCTTTTCTTCGCTGGACCGTATCCTCTCCCACCACTCCACCTTGGAAGGTCTGAGTCTGGAGGCATCTTACCGACAACATGTGACACCACCACCGGGAAAAGACCACAGATACCCAATATCCAACGGCAATCACATCCGGTCCGTGGCAAAGTTGTGTCCGCGACTGGAGGAACTTCGTCTGCCGCTGCAGCGCACTAAGGGCAACGCTCACGAGTGTGACCTGTACCGGGCCCTCGGCCAGCTGTCCCGGTTGCACACCGTCATCCTCGATCTCGACTGTGATCTCCGGCCCACACTGACCGAGGAATTAACCAGCCCTAGGGATCGCAACGAAATACTTCCCAGTCCAGAATATATCCGGGAAACGCTCATCAATGCTACGATCGACGACACGCTTGTCAGGGACATCTTCAATCTCATCCTCTCTCAACAAGCGACGCGGAGGCTCCAACGCCTACGCGTGGATCTCATGGGACCGGACTTCTTCAAGCGGGAACTGGAGCACGTCCTTCGACAGGTCAGTGGAACGTTTCTGGCCACAAGATCGGGTCAGCATGCGGTGGATGTCGACGAAATCGGCAGGGTTGCATGGGAATTGTGGCGCGAGGATGACATTGGTCAAGAGGGATCGATTCATATCCCGAAAGAGATCAAGGACATTCTGGAGGAGTTGTGGCCGCTAAACTCGGACAGGAATCGGAGTAAGAAGTGGAGGGAGATGCCGTTGTTGGTCAAGAGCTTTCCCTTGGCAGATGGTGTCGAACGGGACAGAAATTGAGAATAAAATGAATCAAACGCTCTACATCTGTTTGAGCCTGACAATGCCAGTAGGTTAAATCATAACACATCAAGTAGTAGGCCTAACTGACTGTTTTACCTAGATTATTCAAGTCCAGGCTTGTTCATATTCTCGAGCTCTGAAGAGTAAAATAGAGAAGACATCGAAGACGATGGATAGAAGTTTTAACCACGCCTCGGAATAAGTCACCGAGGCAAGCAAGCATACCACACCACACGCAACGAGCAGGGTGGACGCAGGAGTAGGGATGCTGGGAGCAAGACGATGACCTCACAACAACTGGCTAGCCGGTTACATATCACTGTGACATTTTAGTTAATAGAATATGACTTGACTTGACTTGACTAAAATAGAGGGCATTGCTTGAATCCGCCAGCATGGTCAGGGTATCATTGTTTACAGAAAGTATCTAAGCAATCTTATCCAAGTCAAAAGCTCAATGCGGGTACCCATTCCTGCTTTTCGACACGTGAAAAGTACGGCTATCGGGGAACCATGTAGCCCAAGCGTGTGATACATAACCTCTGATGCAATAATTCTAAGATATCCACCATCTTCTCTTGAAAAACTAGAAAAATAAAAATCTGAAGCGACGGCTGGCCCCCGAGGTCAACCTCGTAGTAGGAACAGCGCTAGTTGCCAAGAAATTACTTCCTGAGGTGATGGCTGACGGGGCAGATGTCACTGTGGCCGAGACAGAGGGCGCTACCGAGGAAACTGTCGAAGACACCGTCGAGGACACCGAAGCACTGCTGGCAGAAATTGTCGTTGAAGTCCCTGTGGACGTGGTTTGCTCCAGGCTGGGATTCGAATAATCCTCCGTCAATTCCCACACCGAATAAGTGTCGCTACCGCCACCTAGTTCCCGCCACCAGTTAGCCATCTCGGGATATCAGTTCGTTTATACAGTTCACACGTACATGTATCCTCGGGATAGCCCGGGCAGTCCTCATCGCAAGTCGCACCGTTCATGCTGTCAAAGGGGGGAGGCTCGCTGCCACACCAGCAGGATTCCCCCTGCAGGGCGAAAAAGTAGCCGTCTTGTTTCTCGCACAGAGTCTGGCACATTCCGGGGGAATTGTAGGTGGATGAGCCCAGGTTCTTCATGTCGCCGGTGCTGGTCATGCAGGCGTATTCGTCCCACTCCAGACCCTGAGCCGCAAGGAACAAGGATGCCAGAGCGCCCAGCGAGGTGTAGGACAGAAGCTTCATCTTGGTTTGAGTATGTGACGCCAGTAAGCTGAAATGGTAAAATCGGGAGGGATATGCTGAGACCGAGATAGTTGGCAGCAAGAGGTTGGATTAGAACTGGACGGGGATTTCAGTGAAATAAACATCCATCGGTGGGCAGTGCAGGCGTCGAGGAACAGGCGGCCATTGCAGGACCCTTCCAGTTTAGTTTCAGCCTAGCTTCCGTCGTTGGGGGCGGCGAGTGCAACTCGACGTATGAGGTCCTGCGCAGCCCTGCCTAGTCGAGCAAACTTAGGGTCCTGGCCCCACCAAACCGTCAGCCTCGAGTCTTGGGAGATGAGATGAACCCCTTTTTTACCGCCTAATTACTCGGTTAGCCCCCTTTTTGTGCCCCACTTACTCGATTGGCCCCGACGCTAATTTAGCTGTACTTTTGCTTCTCCACTTGTTTTGTATGGTATAGCATAAAGATTGAATTACAGAATTAACCTCTCTAGAACCTCTATCTAAGTATTATATCTTGAGAATATTCATATAATATTAAGATTATTAGGGTTATTAGGGTAGTTAGGGTATTTAGGGTGATTAGGGCTATTAAAGATTCTAGTTTTATATTTATATTAAAGTTTTTAGGGTTGTATACTCTATATAATATAGATCAAGAAAGATCTCTCTATATCAAGACTTTAGGGTGTAGAATAGTATTTTATATCATTTTACTTGTATAAAACAAGGAGACTTTACTTTAAAAGGAAAGAGGCTGATCGAGCAAGTGGGTCTTGCAAAAGGGGTAACCGAGTAATTAGGCGCCTTTTTTACACCACGGGTTGGTTCCATGGGCCAGATCCATGCTCGGGTTTGTCGGCAAGTCCGAACAGAACAGGCTTAGAGCTTGGCTGGTGTGGAAATTAGAGGAAGCTAGTCTTCTCAGTGTAGTGTGCCCACCGCCCACTACCCACTGCCCACTGCTCACCGCGGATTCGCCCGAACTTTGTGCCTGAGGCATATGTTTCCTGTTTCACACCAGAACACCACACAACACAACCAACCTCTACCAGGCCATATCTCATACTTAGTGCCTCGGGAAGCCTTGCAGAGTAGTAGGAATAAGTAATGGGTCTGTTTTTATTAGTTCGGTACTTGAGTTTGATCTTAAATAGCGCTCTGCTTGCATAACATAGCAGATATATATAAATACACATATCATGGAGTATGGAGCACTACGTGACTTAGGTGTAGGACGAGGTAGTATTGTCTCTAGTCAAAAACAATGGCAGCCTTGATAACTAACTTCTTTTTCATGGCATTGAGGCAGGCCTCCCACTCGTCCAACGTGAACGTTTTGCTGACAATACCATCGACCTTGATCCGCTTACGATCTGCTCAGCGGATCATTAGTGACTGATTCTGGATACATGCAACTTGAGACTTACCGAGATAATCAATAGCAGCCGGAAATTTACAAGTCTGACTGAACGAGCCAAGAACATGGATCTCCTCCTTGAAGATCATATTTGGCGAAAATGAGACCCGATCCTCATCACCATAAACACCGTACACCACGAGCTTACCCCCCTTCGTCACAAAGTGTATGGCTTTCTCCAGAATCCTTGCACTTCCCGTAGCCTCGACAACAATATCAAAGCCGTAAGGATGCTCAGTTCTCAGCTGCTCCATCCTCTTCGCCGCGGTATCCCCGTCCCGCGGTAACTCCACATACTCATCCGCAGCATCCAGAGACCTCGCAAGCTCCATCTTCAACCCCCCTGGCGCCGCAATGACAGTATGACACCCCCCATTCTGCCGAAGGAGTTGAGCTAACATCAATCCCGTCGGACCGGCCCCGAACAACAGGACCTTTGACCCCATCTGCGGGGCAATCTTATCCAACCCGTGCGCCGCACAAGCAGCCGGTTCCAATAACGTCGCATCGACATCAGACAAGTTCTTGAATTTGAAAACCCGATGGGCCGGATAGGTTGCGTATTCTGCGAAACCCCCATCAACCATGACTCCGTGAGCAATGAAGTTCTCGCAGAAGAGCTCTTTCCCTCGACGGCAATAGTGACAGTGGCCGCAGAGTTCGGAGTTATCGGCGACTACACGATCACCGATGCTGAAGCCAGTGACTTGGCTGCCATAGGCTGCGACGAGGCCTACAGTCTCGTGGCCGGGGACGAGAGGAAACTGTGACCTGGTTAGTCGTGCGGTAGTTGGGTGTTGGGAGACGCTGTACTTGAGCTCCAAATTCACCATCATGAATGTGCAGGTCAGTGCCGCACACACCACAAGCTTTAACCTTTATCTGTAAAAAAAATAAGCATTTTCCTCTTGTTCCTCTTGTAGACAGACATACAAGGACATCATGTTCACGTATCTTCGGAAGAGGCTTTTCAACAATGCTGAACTTCTGAGCCTCCGTGTATTCTGTGTCCACATTGTTATTATTGGGTTGATGGACGTCAATGCCTTGGTATAGGACGGGGACCACTAACCCAAAGCTCGCATAGAGCGGGGAAGATCAAAAGAGTCCATGCTACCCATGTCGGATCAGACAGGTGAGTAGTAGAAGTTTAGAAGGTGGTTGATGTTGGAGACAGCTCGGATAGGATTGAAGGAAAGTAGGATCGATAACTACGGAGTGTCGACTAAATAGTTCTGGGGCAATGTCAACAAAGTGGGGTCACGCAAGATACTGCGCAAGAGAGCATTCTCCAGGGAAGAGATCAGTATTTTGAAGTGACTGAATGTGAGCGGGGTAGATTGATGACCATTAACCCCTTCCGTGTTTGGCATCAGACCCCGAGACGGGGGCTGTCGTACGGGCCTCCACCGTGTGAAATGCTCCGACATGGAAATTCTCCATGAACTCTGTCCTATGGCTAGTGGCTATTACTGTTCCCAATAAGTGGGAAATTATGTATAGCATTTAGTCCTGCACAGCCAGGCATACTATGCATATCGGTACGGCAATTGAGCATTGTGGAGGGAGTATCTCCCCGCTTAGAACCTACCTTTTCAAGGCCTTGTTTGGTAGGATAGACTTGATTCTTGAAGTGAGTCTCACTGATGTTATAGATTTATTTCTGGATACTGTTGAATGATAGTAGGTGATACTGTCTGCAATTAATATATATACCCGACGCGAAGATGTCATTTATATATAACGATGAATAAAATGTTGAGGGGGGCTAATATAGCATATGAAGAGGAACAGATAGATGGTTGCACTGAGAAATTGAAACCTATAGGAAAACTATGACTCCCCCCAATAGTCACAGCACACTTCAAAGGCAAGTGTTCAGACTAGGCTGTCGCACCTTGCGTGTCTTCGAGGTGTTGCGGTGGCTCAACCACGTCCTCTTTAGCCCGAATGACTTGCTCATCTCGAGCGTGGAATCTCTCAGGGCGCTTTCGAGAAATTGCTTCTTTGTCAAGGCAGGCCAGCAGAGGAGGATTCCCACGATAATAGTCATCCATGTCCTCCAAGGAGCGACCTGCAGTCTCTGGATAGAAAGCATAAATGACTGGGACCATTGCTGCGTTCAGGGCGACCCAGATTGTATAAAACCGCCACCCAAGATTCTGAATGCCAATGGGTGTAATCTCCACGACCATGAAATTGAAGATCCAGTTCGTGGCTGCTCCCAGAGCGGCGCCTTTGGTCCGCATTGTGAGCGAGTTGATTTCGGTTGGGTACACTGGACGAGGCCTTAGCATTCTGCAGACAAATGGAGTGTTCCTGACATACACCAAGGCACTCCTTGCATGCCAATCCCAAAAAAGACATAGTACAAGAAGAAGAAACCGACCGATGCCGAAGTCACCTCATGCCGATGTGGATAGCCTGGCATCTCGTTATACCTGATGAGAACGGTGATGAAGATATAGCAGAAACATTGGCCAGCGGGACCAAACATCATCAAGGCTCGACGTCCCCATCGTTCAACATTCGGGATACCGATAATGGAGAAACACAGGTATTGAACACTATTGCAGGCTGTGAGAAGCCTTGCTAGCGATTCGCTCATACCGACAGACTTGGTCAGGACCGTGGGTAAGTAGTAGGAAGTCACATTGATTCCCGAGAATTGTTGCATTGCCTGGGCTCCCATGCCGAGAAGCAGGCGGCGGATTGTCTTAGTGCCAGACCGCTCATGGGATCGTCCACGCAGGATGTCACTGAAGGTGACACTGTTTGCGCATTCATACTCGACACTGTATTGAATCTCGCTCACTTGAAATTGAACATAGGAGTCGCTCCTGCTTTTATCTTCAAGGTCTGCGATAATCTGCACAGCCTCATCTTGGTGACCATGGGCAATAAGCCATCTGCGATAATGCGTGAGCGTTGAGATACGAACGAGGCATATTCATACCTGGGAGACTCCGGTAGCCATGGGACAGTGCAAGCTAGTATGAGAATAAAGATGAACTGAAACGATAAAGGGAAGCGCCACGAGACCGGACCCCCGGCAAACGAGAGGCCATAATTAAGCCAATTTGCGAGGGAAAAGCCCACCAGGACGAGGCAATTCTCCAGTATGACCAATTTCCCGCGCCACTGGACCTTTGATGTTTCAACCTGCCAGATGGGTGCAGTGGATGTATTTAGACCTGGGGTCGAGGTCAGGATCGTATCAGTGAAAATAACGAGGGTGGGTACCGTTGCCAATTCCCGCAATAATCCGACCTGTCATTATTTGACCCACACTGTAGGACGATGCCTGCAAAAGAGCACCGGTTGCCATGACAGTGGTACCTAGCATGACAGTCTTTCTGCGACCCAGCCGCTCTCCAAGCCAGTACGCACATATGGATCCGAAAAAGCAACCCACATCATAGATGGCAGTCACCGTGCCGAGTAAGCTCGTCTTAGATGGTCCTTCAAGGTGGTGCAGTTGAAGGAAGTCCTGGGAAATCACCACTCCACTGAAGACCCCCTAGGAGAGTAAGCCCTGCATCCGTGGAGCTGTTTGTTGAAACACACCTGGTCATATCCGTAGAGGGTCATGTCAGCACCACAGGCCAACGTGATCCAGAATGTCAGCCATCCGCCTCGGAGGCCGAAGTAGGGCTTGCCTGGTCTCAGCATCTTGAGTGAGTTGTCATAAGGAGGTACTCATCCTCCCCGGACTGGGAGGCCATTGGGGCATTATATTCTTCCCCGGCATTTCTCCCGGAGAGGAACCAAATCCGGGGAAGTCCATTGGACTGATTGACCATTTTGACATGGCATACTGGATGATCTCATATTCAGATCCTCGAGACGGCTGTGGATGACACTGATAGGGGTGAATCGAATGCGGGGTAACGCGGGGGATCACGTGGACCCCACCTGGACGGGAAGTCGTCCTCGAGACGGGGACAAACCAGCTTTGGTGCACCAGTCGAGATGGATCCAGCTTTTGATTTCGACACTAGCTGTAGTGAATGGCTCTCTGGCACCGCCACAATGCCACTGACCGCATCTTACAGACGGCCACGCATCCGAAAGTCTCGAGGACGAGGTCTGCGGACGAAGAATGGATGGTGAGCGGCCTACCCCAGCCGTGTCGTTCATGGCTTGACGCAATGCAGCATAACATGTCGGAAACGGCACCTGAAGTGTGACGAAATCAAGCCTGTATGTGGACCTTGTGCGAAAAAGGACAAGGCCTGCGAATATCCTACGTCGGGGGGTGGCGATATCGACTGTCCGGCTTCCGACCGGGCCATTGGTGATGTTGTTCCCGCGTCAGTGCAGGAGGAAGCGACTCCAGCCCACCATACCGATTCCCAATCGGATGGCGCTATTCCAGAACCTGTGCCCTATGAGCCGCATGAGCCCACCAGCTTGTCATGGAATTGCTCTGACGCGGACGTTAACCCCCCGCAGCCGGCAGTGCTGGACCACCTGCCAGGGAGCGACCTGGCTGTTAGCCAAAGCCCTATATCTTTTCCGCATGCCTATCTGTCGCCCTCCAATGCATCATTCGCAGCAGTACGATGGTTCGGGCTCCTCGCGAGTGACGCTGCCAGGGACAGCCCCCAGCTGTCGACTGTACCTAATCCTCATGCGAGCCAGGACACCTCCGTCGACCATTATGGGGCTGGGGGTTTGAAACAGCCCCGATCGCTACAGTATGCGACGCAGATACTGGATAACATTGACCTCGATGCGAGTCATGACGCAGGAGCCAATGCCCCGGGAGGGAGTCCGCTGGAGGAGAAAATATTTTGGCAGTCACGAGAGTCAATCGAGCTCCTGCCCACTGAGCAGGCCTTATTCGAACACTTTGTCAATCAAGTCAGCCCTTGGGTAGGAGCAAGCTCACTATCGCCACATGGACGCGAGGTTAATAGTTTTATAGCTGGACCTTTTTGACCCCACTAGTCAATTCTCCACTTTGGTTGCACATTTAGCAGTAAGCTTATTTATATTTTAGAAAAACAACATTCTTTGAGATGGTTGACTGATCCAGATCCACAATGCCGGGCTAATGAACGCCATACTCGCCCTCGCATTCCGCCATCTGGCATTGAACCATCGCCTAGACAATCAAGATATGCCCAACAAAGGTGAAGCAGCTCTGCAATATTATTACCAAACGCTTCACTACGTGCAAAGAGCCATGCGGTTCTCAAGTTACAAGACAAGTCTGGAGCTGCTTGCAACCGCCCTGATCATTTCCGCATACGAGATGCTCGACAATTCTACCAATGACTGGGAACGGCACCTCGAAGGGGTCTTCCTGATCCAAAGATCCCAGACCATCCACGGCGAGTCGGGTGGTCTGCACTCAGCTGTATGGTGGGCATGGCTCTGTCAGGATATCTGGGCCGCGTTTCGCGAGAAGCGCAAGACGTTGACATTTTGGGTTCCGCAGAAGCCCCTTTCTGCACTGTTACCGCACGAGCTGGCTATGCGCGCCATCTATATCACTGCCAAGGTTATTAGCTATTGCACGGATGCCACAACAGAGGAACATGTACAGCGTCGAATCGAGGATGCAACCAGGCTTCGCGCTATGCTGGACGACTGGCGACAACACCTGACTGTGGAGTTCTCGCCCTTACCGCTCGGTCTGTGCGATAAGTCGACATGCTTTCGACCAATCTGGATCCGGCCTGCTGCATTTGGTATGTACCTCACCCCCTTACCTACGTTGGGAAATATGGATTGACGGGACTGTAGCTTTGGCGGTTCAGTTCTTCAACGCGTCATACATCCTCTTGCTTGTCCACGAACCCAGTATGGGAGGGCTCGATCAGTATTTTGAGCGCCAGAGTGCAATTAAGCGGCACGTTGGGGATATCTGTGGGATTGCCATGACGCTGAAAGACAGTGCGTCTGGATTCATGTCCTCACAAGCGCTATTTATCGGTATGTGATGGTGGTGATCTGCTCCCATAAAGGCTAACGAAGTAACAGCGGGGATGTTCACACAAGAAATACGCGCTCGCGAGGCTATTTTGGAACTACTGGAAGCCTGTCAAGAACGGACTGGATGGCCAGTTAGATCGTTGGGGGCTGAGCTAAAAGAGCTTTGGGGAAGGCATGAGTCTACCAACGGAGCCGTGTGGTCGTATGATTGCAACGATGAATAAGAGATGAATCGTGCAAAGAGCAATACTGGTGTAACCGAGCAGGTGCTGGAATTTCAGGGCATTCCGATGTTCTCTGAGTATCCGACCCATGGACAGCTAGCCTTAGGTGAAAGCCGATCTTCAGCAGAGCCCAGGGGCGAGATGACATAGTGAAAACATTGGACATGAGTATCTTAATCCAACTACCCTGGTGACCTGACCTGTGCAACGAGATTCCCCATTAGCTGTATACCGCATCATGTCTGCCCTCAGTACCAATTGGAATAAGGGCAACTTCTATCCGCTGGAAAGCGTGGCCAATGTCTGAAATCAAAGCATTTTCGTAACGATGGGAGATTAAATATACGCGGGTTGAATCCACGCAGGTTGAACCTACACGGGCTAAATATGCGCACATCAAATCTACGCGGGTTGGATTCATGCAGATTGAACGTAAACGGGTTAAATTCATGAAGGTGGATTAAATCTACACTGGTTAAATCTACGCAGGTTGAATCTACGCGGGTTAGGTTCGTGCAATCTGATTAAATCTATGCAAGTCAAATCAATGTAAGCACACAAAATCTATGTTGGTAGAATAATTCATATAAATAGGTCAGATCGGTCCGGATAACTGGTATTCAGGTATAAGCAGGTATATTAGTTAACTTAAATAATTTTAAATACGAGCTACCCATGCAGATCCAACCTCTCTATCTGCCTATATAAAGCCAGCCAGTGTGCATGAATTGAACCCGCGTAGATTTGACGTGCGCATATTTAACCCGTGTAGATTTAATCTAGACGCATTAATTCAACCCGCGTGCATTCAACCTACATGGATTCAACCTGCCTGCGTACAGCCAGTATAGGAATAAAAGGCGGTGGAATATCAGCAAACCGTGATCAACGCGGTAAAATGTCTTCAATAATAAACTCGCTTTTTCAGTATGGCGGCTATAGTCCGCGGTAGTGCTACACCCAGTCCGGCCAAGCTACCATACGAAAGTTCCTTCATGCCACACCATATAGATCATGTGTAGCCAGACTGCATTTCTACAGGTATATCCAATCGGCAAAATGTCTACATATACAATAGACTTTGTATAGAATTCTTAAACGCGTATCAAAAATTCTCTTACACAGATCTGCCAAATGACTTTCAAAAGCCCTCGTTAGTCTGCTATAGGCCCTCGTATGTTTCCACCAAAAGATACACTCACGTGTGTAGGCTTCATATTAATTTCAGGCGGTAATTCTTAAATTGTTCCAGATCGTGCCCGGTATAAAAACTAGGTCGTTCTAAATATGGTAGGTGGAAAGTGTGGAGAGTGTGGCATTAGCAAACTTTAGTGTGGTGGTAGCCTGGCCAATGTGGCGGTAGCCTGGCCGGTGTGGCTCTACCACTTATTTATTAACCCTCGCATCGTTCCTGACGCCCTCCTTTCTGCTTCCTCATCCATCATCATCTTCATCATGCTCACCATAGATAGCCTTTCAGGAGAGGTTCGAAGACAAATCTCTCTCTTTGTAAGTTTTTGTTTCCCGGACATCCTCAAGAAACAAGACTAAGAACTGCAGGTTGTTAATCACTCCTGGCATGACTTGTCCGCTCTCAGTCAAACAAGCCGGACCTGGTATGACCTCGTGACTCCTGAACTGTATCGGGATTTCCGCATCAAATTTCATAGTCTTTCCAGTCTGCAGGAAGATATCGCCGAGCTCGATGTAGATGGCCTCGGTCGGCAGTATTTGAAATATGCCCGCAATCTCGAACTTGTTTGTCTGGAGGAACCATCATGGCTGGAGACTAAACGGGCTCAGTATCTTTGGCAACAGAAAAAACTGGGCAAATGAGTTTATTAGTTTCAAGTCACAAGCATCTCAAAACGCCTTCCTGCAAGATTCTTTGACCGAGTGCCGTGACCATGACCTCCGGTTTCTTTATAACACAGCTGCTCCTTATCGGCGGAATGGCTATCCGCCGAGTACCTATCGGCCATATGGCGATGAGCGGAATGACTATCAGCAGAAGAACTGGGAGCCGATAATCACTCTGCTTGTGCGGTTCCAGCATCTGCCATTCTTCAATTATGTTGTCAAGGACATCTTTCCCACTTTTCTTTATGAGGCCCTCGAACTATCCCATCCCACTTGCCACCTGAATATCTGGACCTCGCAATGTTTATCGCCCGAGCAACCATTGGACCACATCAACATCCTGCAAGCGCCGACACTCCATACTATAAAGATGGTCTACAAAATGGGTGTGGATTTGCAGGATCGATCGCGATGGGTTCACCTTGACGAGCCCTTCCTTATCATTCATCTTCATGGCCCGTAATCTGAAACATTTGGTTCTCGACACTGAATTTGGACATTATCACAAACCGCTTAACAAGATCAAAAGAGAGTGGCAAGAGTTCACTGGGTCCAATACTAAGCCTTCCCCAGCCGTCATATCCCTGGAGTCCTTGACTTTCGCGGACCCCGACGCAAGGAGACCGCTCGAGCATATACTTCTGAACATCTCAACGATGATAGATCTTTCCAGACTGCGGTCTCTAGACGTCGGGGTGTACGCAGAACCAACTCTGCTAGCTCAAGTGGCCTCGACTCTGACCAATCTGGAACGTCTCTACGTGAATATGGGCTCCCGGGGGCAGTACAAACTTGATGACAACACGAGCGACGTCCAAGAAATGATCATAGCCGTACAGGCTTTTCGACCGCTGAGATATCTCTGTCTGCGTGGACTGCGGAGCCTCTCATCGGTCGTCCGCATCGTCTCCCACCACTGCCAGACATGAAAGGGTCTGCTCCTCGAGGCCTCGGACACCCAACGCCGTGATCCGGACGACGAGGGACGCAAATACCCCATCACAGAGGGGGATCACGTCCGGTTGCTGGCCCAGTCCTGCCCCTTGCTGGAAGAGCTCCGCCTCCCGCTGCAGCGTACGCAGGGAAACGGCCAGGAATGCGACATCTACCGGGCCATCGGCCAATCTTGGCCCCGTCTTCGAATCGTCGTCCTCGACTTCGACTGTCACCCCACCAGCCGACAGCAGGAGCAGCAGGACGAGGAGGAGGATGAAACCACCCCCAGTCCTGCGTATCTGCGAGAGATCCTCATCAACGCCGCTATAGACGAGATTCTAGTCACCAGCATCTTCAACCTGATGTGCTCCCGCCAACCGACGCAAACGCTCCGACACCTCCGCATCAATCTCACGTTGCTGAACCTGTTCACGTCCGCGATGGACAACGTGATCCGGCAAATTAGTCGTTCATTCCTCGTCACAAGACCCGAACTTGATCCCGATGTGGACTCGGGGCTACAGGTACAGGAGATCGGACGCGTCGCGTGGCAGCTGTGGCGCGAATGGAATCGTCTCGACGGGCCAGTCCGGATTCCCAAACAGCTCAAGGATGTTCTGGAGGAGCTGTGGCCGCTCAACTCGGACCGAAACGGCAGTAAGAGCTGGAAGGAGCTACCATTGCTGGTAAAAAGCTTTCCTTTGGAGGATACGAAAGATTGCTAAGATGGTAAAACTTAATGGTGACTGAACACCTACCAGTGTATGTATGTAATAGAGAGAAGGACCTCCGTACGAGAAATTCCGGCGATGGAAGAGAGGCTCTGTGTATCGGAAATGTTTAGTTAAATGAAGTCCTCTCGCCGGGATACATCCATTGCTTCAGTTTCATCTTAGTTTGGTTTAAGTATATGCATTCCCCCTGGTGAGATCGGACCATCCCTTTGGTAACCCAAAAAGGGCGGAACCCCCCTCTTTCTCCCCCCTTTACCCCCTGATTGATTTCCCTTGTTCCCAGTCTTGAACATGCTCAAATCTCCAGGTATGCACGTCCAGCATTTATCAAAAGCGGAGCAATATTGCAGTTTCATATACAGCTCAAATGGTATCGCCGCAAGTTAAGACTTCGCGTACAGTACTCTCGGGCCACCAATCAGAATGTTAATATTCAGGACTCGGTACCACAGGCCCATATTACTCCTACTCCAGTCTCCGTCTCATCCATTCACTGCGAAAAGAAGAATATGAAGATAATGATGTTACTGGAATCCATATTGACAAGCCGGGAAAAATGTCATTTCCACAGCAAAGACTAGCGAAACGCGAAAGTTCAGCATACCCATAAATAGGTATTCAGCAAGCAGTCACCTGGCAATTCGCTCCTCTTATAGAACATCACATCAAATGGAAAATTCTTCGCGTGTTCTATGGATTTATCCTAACTACATACCCTCAAGTTTCATATCCTCTGTTAATTCTCTATCCTTCCCTCATAATCCGAGCAGTGCTCCCTTCACTTCTGTTCCAAGCTGGGCTCTCCATATACGATGCTCATTCAGAGCAAATATCTCGCCGTTTCTCCCGAAACAAAAATTGGCAACCCCACCTTCAATGAGGATTCGGCCCACGAGCACACCTCCTGGAGACCACACATGGATTCCATCTCCACATCCACTGTATACATTGCCATTGAGGTCGCACTTGATTCCATCAGGGATCCCGTGGTCTGCCATGGCGAACAGCCGACGGTTCGTGAGGAATGGCTGTCCATGATACACGGATATATCAAAGGCGTAACTGTATTTGAATCTAATCAGCAATCCAAACAAACAAAGTCAGTGGGTAAGGCACATACATTGTAGATGCCCGTTGATCATCAATCGTGCCATCACCATGCTCTCGATCAGTATCAGTCACGTAAACCACCTTTTCGTCCGGCGAGAAACAAATGCCATTTGGTCTGCCGAAATTATCGGCCATGGCGCGGATTGTTCCCTCCTGTGGACACCATCGATACACCTGGCTCGGTAGACGCGGGGATGGACGAAATCCCTGCTCGAAGCCGTAAATGGGATCCGTAAACCAAATTGAGCCATCGCTGTGCACAACCACGTCGTTGACGGAGTTGAAGGGCCGACCATGGAAATCTCCCACCAGGAGTTCGGATTCGTACGGGGCGGTGGCAGACATGCGATATAATCCTCCTGGCTGGGTCATACTTCCCTGCCCGCAGAAGAGGACATCCTTGCCGTAGTTGACGCCCCCGTTAGCCATGGGAACATCGGTGGCGATCTCCTCGTAGGTGACTGGATTGGTGCTCAAGTCCACGCGGGTGATGTGCACCTTTCGCTGTCCATCTGGTCCGTGGCATCGATTGCTGGTGATGAAGAGGCTGTTCGTCTCCGCAATGAAGACTCCGGCCTCGTGCGCGAAAGGGTAGTCGTGATGCTCTGCGAGTAGTTCCAGGGTTGGTGCTGTGCCAACGATTGCTTCAAATCGCTGCTGATGGGTGTGGAACCCTGTTCCGGTGCTCTTCGTCATGATGGTCCGTTGGTGCACAGATCGGGAAGCTTAGCGAGAAAAACGAGTGAGGAGCCTGGTTTATGACGGCAGAGTGATCCAGAAAGCTGGAAGAAGTGGAGAGTGGGGGGTGAGTCAAGGCAGGGACAATCTCGGGGAAACTCCGCCGGCGGTTCTCCGATGCTCGTCTCGCGGCCACCATCCCCGCTATTCCCTTTTCATCATAGCTCACCACCAAGTCTATAATATGTCCAGCAGAAACAGAACACTAGGGGACATCTTTCGTCACTCAGCTTGATATCACCTACTCTCCAAATGTCCTGGAAAGACGCAAACTGTCATAAGCGCATTCTGCGCGACGCCGAAGCCGGTGGCTACGGTGTTATCGCCGCCATCGCATACAACATCGAACAGGTGCTAGGTCTAGTTCGAGCCGCCGAGACTGCTCGCTCGCCTCTCATCATCCAATTCTTCCCGTGGGCGATCGAGGCCACCGACGGCTTACTCGTGCGAACTGCCGCAGACGCTGCCCGACGCGCGACCGTCCCCATTAGCATTCACCTCGACCATGCACAGTCAGAGGATATCATCAAACGGGCGGCGGATTTGCCATTTAATAGCATCATGGTGGACATGTCGCACTACGAGAAGGAGGTAAACCTGAAGAAGACCCGCGAGCTGGTGCGATACTGCAACGACCGGCAGAAAGCCACCGAAGCCGAGCCGGGTCGTATCGAGGGGGGCGAGGATGGTGTCATGGACACTGCTGGGCTAGAAGCGTGTATGACCACTGCAGAAGAGGCAGACGAGTTTGTCGACACTGGGGTTGATGTGCTGGCTCCTGCTTTTGGGAATGTCCATGGTGAATATGGCTCACGGGGTCCCCAACTGGATTTTGAGCGGTATGTCTGAAGCATTGGTTATTTATCATGCACTTTCTGATGGATATATGACTAGGTTCGAGAGGATCCGCAACCAAGCAAATGGGCGAGTCAATCTGGCGCTTCATGGTACCAATGGGTTTACTCCCGACCTCATGAAGCGTTGCGTGGCTGCTGGAGTGAGCAAGATCAACGTGAACCGACTGGTGTTGGATGACTACTATGACCACCTTCGAGCCAATGTGGGCAAAATGCCACACACCCAGCTGATTGAGGAGGGCATCCAGAAGGTGGCGGACCTGACCATTAATTGGATGGAGATCTGCGGGTCTGCAGGCAAGGCATGAAGCTAGACTTAGAGATAGAATAGATGTGTTGACCTGTGAATGAAAGGTGCCTTCACAAAGGAGTTTCATTGCCCCCTGTGACCATCGTTTATGAATATTAGTGCCACGAGACTGAGAACTTCGTAGTAGGTCACCTCAATACGTTACCACTGTCATGTATGTGGCTTCGTATGGGCATTATTGGAGCCAGACCAGCCCCTGGATACAGTATTGGTAGCTAACCACTCGTCTAAAAAGACTATTATGCAGCTAGATATTGTATGTTCGGGATATGTGGGAACTGTTCTTTGTGAGCCGGGATAGGGCCCAATTGACGATGGGGGGCAACATTTTTCGTAAGTTATTTTCGCTACGTATCTCCCCTATCGTACCTCTCTTTGAAGAAACTACAGCAAAGTTTTCGATTTAGAAGCAGTCTACCCCTTTTGAAGCAACTCCATACAGTCATGATAGTGCCAAATACCAATCTATTGCAGATTACTGAACATCCCCCCATCTGCCAACAACCCCGTCGCATTCACATACTGGCTCATCTCCTCGCAGGCCAGGAACACAGCCGGGCCTGCCATATCTTCCGGACGACCGATGCGACCGAGGGGAATGCGCGCCTCGAGAGCAGCCTTCTTTGTGGGGTTCTTCATATCATGGTCGGCCAGTTGGGTGGCAATGGTGCCAGGCATCAGGGCATTGCATCGAATTTGATCCTTGCCGAGGGAAATTGCCATGGACTGCATCATGGAGAGCACAGCCGCTTTGGTTGGCGTGTAATGGGTCTGGAAGCCTCCCCCGACCAGCGCGCTGACCGAGGATATGCCGATTATGGAACCGCCGTGCCCTTGTTGAACCATCTGGCGGGCGGCTGCTTGACAGGAGTAGAAGCAGCCTTTGATGTTGACATCGATGCTGTGGTCGAGAAGAGCTGGCTGGATTCTGGGTATCTTAGCTATGGTTTTCCAAATTCCCCATCAATAAAGGATATTCTTACTTCAGAAATTCGGCTTGCTTGAACACTCCGGCATTGGCGACGAAGATGTCCAGCTTTCCCCATTGCGATACAGCCTCTTTGATTAAATCGATGCTGGTCTCGGGCGCGGTCACGTCGCCGGGAATCTCCAATATCCTGCCAGCCTCGATGCCCTTTTGTTGGATTGCCTTGACTTCTTCGAGAAGGCTATGGCGATGTACTTCATCCTGAGGGAGGCCGAGATGATTGACGGCGACATTGCATCCCTGGGTGATGTATGCCAACACAATGGCGCGACCAATGCCAGTGGTACCACCGGTGATGGCGGCAGTTTTGCCTTTGAGCAGGTTGCAGGCGGGTAAAACCATTGTGTGAGGATTGGGTCGAATTCAGCAGAAGAGGAAATGAGCTCGTGCTCGATGATCAGTGAGTGCCTGCTTATCAACACGACCCCGCTGCATGAAGGGCCCCGTCTCGAGGGCTTCCCCGCATTTGCCCCCACCTCTGCCGTCTCGCGGACCACCGACTCAAGAGGACTATCAGATGATCATGACCATTATAAAGTCGATCAGAACTGTTCCTGTTGTCCTGTCCATCACCATTCTGATAAATCAACTGTCTGAATAATTCTTCATAATGACCATGGCTCCCTCCGCGACCGCCGCCGAAACCACTACACCCGAGGCCAACGCCGGCCCTCAGACTCAGGTCACCCTGGGAGGAAAGGTCATTGCCAGTAGGTGAATCCGACGGACCCCGGCGGATACCATCTAATTTATCTAATTTTGTCCAGTCACCGGCGCCAACCGTGGAATCGGGCTGGGTATCGCCGAATGCTGTCTCTCCAACGGGGCTGCGAAGGTCTACTCCATTGATATCGGGGAGACCGGGGAAGACTTTGCTGCCTTGGCCAAGCGCTACCCTGACCGGCTCTTCGCTCTCACTGCAAATGTGACAGAGGAGTCTACGATCACCGCTGCAGTCGACCAGATCATCGAAGAAGCAGGCGCTCTCCACGGAATGGTGGTCAACGCCGGCCGGACCCACCACAAGGCTGCGCTGGATTTTACCAAGGAGGAGATAGAGACTCTCTTCAATGTTAACCTCTTTGGTGCCTTTTACACCGCACGCGCCGCGGCTCGGGCCTTTATCAAGCTCGGCATCAAGGGATCCGTTGTCTTCACGGCATCGATGGCCTCATACCGACCCAACAAGGCATGTCGACTCTCCTCTCCTTTGACAATGACTAACTGGCTCACATTAGCGAGTCCCGTCCACTCCGTATGGTGCCTCAAAGGCTGGTGTGCGGAACATGACTCACACTCTGGCAATGGAGTGGGCGCAATACGGCATCCGGGTTAATAGTGTATCCCCGGGCTTGGTCAATACTGCCATGACCTACTGGGTACCTCAACAGCCGGACTGGGAGCAGCAACTGAAGTATTATGGGGGATTCCCGCGGTTGGCAGAGGTGCAGGAGCTGGGTGGTGCCTATGTGTATCTCTTGAGCGATGCCGCCAGCTATACGACCTCGATTGACATTCCCGTGAACGGTGTGATTGGCAGTAAGTGGATGCGATTACCCCGTATGGTACAGGTAGGCTAACATGAACAGTTTGTTAATAGTAGAGCGTATATCGTCACTTTCTTTTACCATAGGCTTTATGTCCAGTTGTCTAATGAAAAATATCCTCACCTATCGCTGGCCGAGTGTTTATGTTGTCCTTTATATATAACAGCCCGGGTGCAACCACGATAGTAAGAAATACAGTACCTAAATGATCACTCATGAGGACGCATTGGGGTAATTGTCGTGATGAAGACTGAAATATCGAACAACTCCAGTGATTTAGATACTAGATAGGAATGTCTTCTCCTGGTCTCTCCTCTATTCCGGTCACTCAGTACACCCAGACTCTATCATGGTAAGATGATTTCATATATTCTCCTTGTACATCGGTCGTTTCTATCTCAAAGAATCGAATACGTGTGCATGCCTTTATCATAATCCATTGTGCAAAGCCCCTAATCCTGGTCCCCAAAATCTCCATTGACGGTCTTGCCAAAAGGGAGAATCTCCAGCTTGGTTATATCGTCTCCTGATGCTCCGTCTCAACCTCCAATCCTTTCTCAACTTGTTCCACGCCGCCATGCCCAACGCTGACACCGAGAGCTGGATTATCCGCCATTAGAGCGTTGAAATTCGCCTCTGCCGTCCAGGCCCAGGGCGACTTGGCCGCAAACAGAAGATCTATTTTCTCGAGTGTGCGGCGGCTGGATTCAGGATAGAAAGCCCACACTGGCTACCTGTCAGCGCAGTCCTCTCAAGAATATAAGGAGATCGGCGACGCACCAATTGGAATAGAGATGAGGTTGACAGCCCCGAACACATGCAATGTATTCGCGCCGACGGAGGCAAAAATATACGGAAGGGCGAGGGTAAGCGACCTGCTTCAATGTTAGATATCCACCAGGGAGCGGGATAAAAGGCATACCCATTGCCCAAACTCCAACCCGCCACTCCCCATGCATTGCCCTTGGCGCGTACCTTGAGCGGGAAGATCTCTGCTGGGTACAGCCAGGGAACTGTGAGCCAGGTCGCGCCGAAAATGAAGGTATACAGGTAGACCATGGATGTGGCAGCAATTCCCCACGGTCCCTGGTTGTCCCGATGGGTCAGCCCACCCTGCGCCAGCCCTCCTGCGAGGAACATTGCAATAGCTTGACCGGCTGCTCCCCACCAGAGGGTCCAGCGACGGCCGATGCGGTCCAATGTAAAGACACAAACAAGGGTGGACAAGGCGTAGAAGATGTCGTTCAGTCCCGAGATCCACATAGTTTTATGGGAGTCAAACCCAGCAATTTGGAAGATTGCTACCAACTGTTAGTCCTTGCAGCAGCGGTAGAAGCGAAGACAAACTTACTGGGTGCGTACATAGTGACTCCGGCAATACCTGACCAGCTCTGCAGAATCTGCAACCAGATCACCAACTGCACCCGTCGAGCGATATGCAAATCTTCTTTGCCAAGCCCAAACAACATGTGAAAGTACGTGATATCCCCTGACTCCTTCTCCATCTCGACAGTAGCTTCTATCTCGCGCATCTCCCGCATGGCTACACCGTTCTCAGTGCCTCGAAGACGCCGGAGTACATACAGCGCTTCATCTCGACGCCCGACCATGCACAGGTAACGAGGGGACTCAGGGAACATCCAGCATCCCGTCACAAGTAAGAGCAGAAATAAAATCTGAAAAGCAATTGGGAATCGCCATTGAAAGTCGGAGTTTCCGTTGTCAATATAGCTAAGTCCGAATCCCAGCCAGTAAGCGACCGCCACGCCAGCTATATTCAACGTGAACTCCATGGCGATAAACTGGCCACGAGACTCGTAGTCGGCGAGTTCGGAGCCATACACTGGCACAGTGGCGTTGAGCACCCCCGTGCCGATGCCGTTGATCAGACGCGCCACGATCATCCACGGGGGGTTCATGGCCGTGCATTGTAAAGCAGCCCCGACGATTCCCCAGGTGGCTCCGAAGCCGAGGGACTTGATTCGACCGTACCGATCACTAACGTGTCCACCGAGGAAACATCCGACCAGAGTGCCGAGATAGTACACGGAGACAATGCCTCCCTGCAACAGGGTATTGGTTACCGTCACGGAGTCGTTGTTCGCATATCCCAATCCCATCCGCTTGACGTACGCGGCGGAGTCGTTGACCCCGCCCATCATGCCTTGGTCATAGCCTGTGTTCGTCAGCATAGGCCAGTATAAATGTGGGATTTTCATGAGAAGCCCGTGGCGACCGACCAAAGAAGAATATGGCGAGCCCAGCAAGACAGTTGATGGCCATCAACAGCGGCTTCTGTTGCAGCCTGCTGGTGATCTTCCACCTCGCCCGTTCATCGTTGTTTATGATGAACATGGTGCAGTTAGGAGATAAAGTATCTCACGGGCCGCACGTTCAAGGAGACATAAATAAAGTCTTTTAGTGCTTTGGGAAGCCTCGAGTCGCACGGGTCTTTGTATGATTATATCCACCACCACTTTGAACACGTCATACCACGAAACCCCAGGTTTGCCCCATGATCTGGGAAGCAAACCCCACGGGGATGGGTTGACACCGTACCTGAGCCAGTCAGCGCCTAGAAACGCACTCGACACGGGGACTCTGGGCGCGAAACGGGGGCTGTCATATCATTGATCTGTGAGTATCAAATCAAACCCCTTGAAATGTGGAGTCGATGACGTCAAGATACAGAAAGGCGTCGGAGGGCTTTGGTCGCATGTTATGTACGCGACTATCTAGAAAGAAAAGGCATGCCGGACAAGACCCGATCCTCGACACGGCGGCCACATCCGGACGATTGGAGGGATCTTGAACGATATCATACTTGACCGGGCGCTCAAATATAAATAGGGTGGTCTATATTGCACCAATTCTGATGCCATGATTACTGACTACATGCCTAGGGAAAGAAACCTTCACAATGGTCCTCTTCAAACCCAACGATGCTCCAGTGCAAAAGCTCTTCGATCTAACCGGCAAGGTGGTTGCAATCACCGGTAGGGACGGCGTACCCATACAGCATACCATATCTGACTTCATCAGGTGGTGCACGAGGAATTGGGTTAACCGTGGCCACTGCCTATGCCGAGGCTGGTGCCCAGGTATGTCCTTCGCAGCAGCTTTCTCCGATATGACTAACTTTGGTAGATTGCTATTCTATATCGCACAACTACATCCGCTCCCAAAACAGCAGAAGACCTCGCTTCCAAGTATAATACCTTGTGTCGCGCATATCAAGCTGACGTCACTGTCCCGGCCGAAATCTCAGCCGTCATCGACGCTGTGGTGCAGGACTTTGGAAGGTTGGATGTGATTGTAGCCAATGCCGGGATTTGCTCCGAGCATGCTGCTGAGGATTATACTCCCGAGGAGTTCCAGGAGATTATGGATGTGAATGTCAACGGAGCCTTCTATACCGCTCAGGCTGCTGCAAGAACTTTCAAAAAACAGGGCTTTGGCAACGTGGTGTTTACGGCCTCGGTCAGCGCGACGCTTGTGAATACGCCCCAGAGGCAGGCTGCAGTATGTTGCTGAGCTTTACCTTTTGATCCATAATGGAAACACATGAACTCATAGAATGATATTTAGTACAATGCCTCCAAAGCGGGAGTCCTGCAGCTAGCCAAGTCACTCGCAGTGGAATGGGTGGATTTCTGCCGCGTCAACTGCGTGTCGCCCGGCTATGTCGAAACTCACATGCTGCAATACGCGTCGCCAGACATGCAGGACAAATGGCTGGGTCAGGTTCCTGCCAAGCGGTTCGCTTCGCCATACGAACTCAAGGGGGTGGGTGAAACCGCAGTTTGAGATTGGATGTGGACTAATTGGCTACAGGTTTATCTTTTCTGCGCTTCGGATGCGTCGAGCTATATGACAGGATCAAATCTGGTGGTTGATGGGGGGTTTACTTTGCCATAACCTATTTGAAAATAGATCAATATGATTAAAAGTCAAAGTTCGAGGCTTCATATGTTGATGCCTGTGATTATTATGCCTGTGTTTGTCTAGCCTGTCTGTGGCTACGTTCAGATTAGCAATTACTCGAATTTCACCCCCTTCGAGTGCACCTGGCGATAGTGAAATATCAAGATAAAGGAGTCTCCCTTCCGGCCTAAAGAATGCCAGGCATTATTCAAGCTCAATACTGACACAGACTACGACTTTTGCTTCTTCCAACCTCAAACCCTGTCTCAGAAAGCATAGCATATATATGGGCATCACAGTTTGTTTCAACACTTTTCAACAGGATTACCTCCATCGTAATCATATTAAAGGCAAACCCTTAAATTGAGATCGGTATTGTAGAAGACGACACCTAGTGTGTTCTCCCCCTCACCGTCCCATCAATGCCCTCCAAATCACTATACAACCGCCACTCATAATCCAAACTCGGATCATTAAACCGCGCCTGGGCATCCAGCGTCGCAATTCGATCCATATCCTCCGGCTGCAGCTCGAAATCAGCAGCCAAGTTCTCCTCAATCTGCCAGTCAATCACACTCTTCGGGATAACCGAACGACCGCTATTAATCCCCCATGCGAGCACCACCTGGACCGGACTCTTGCCGTACTTCTCCCCGATCTCCTTCAAAATCGGCTGATCGATCACCCTCATCATGTGTGCAATCTCCTTGGACCATCCCGTCTGGCGGTAAAAGTCGTTCATGTTTCCCAGCGGACTGAACTGAATGACATGGATCCCTTGAGCCCGCAACCACTCGTTGAATCCCTTCTGCTGAAGATATGGATGGACCTCCATTTGGTGAACAGCGGGGACCTGCACACCTCATTAACCCTACATCTCATATCCAAGGAAAGCGAACAACTCACCGTCGAACTTTCCCTAATCAACCTCTCAATCTCCCCCTTACTAAAATTCGACACCCCAATAGCCCTGACCTTCCCCGTCTCCACCACCCTCTCCATCGCCCTCCACGTATCCACAAACGTCGTCTCCCCATGAACCATCCTCCCCTGACCATCCCTCGGAAACCGCTCCGCCCCCCTCTTAAACGTACACGGATAATGCATCAGCAACAAATCCACATACCCCGTGCCAAGATCTCGAAGTGACTCATCCACCGCACCCTCCACATCATCCGGATGGTAGCTATTGCACCACAGCTTCGTGCCAAGGAAGATGTCTTCGCGGGGAACGCCACTTTTCTTGATCCCGAGTCCGACTTGCTGCTCGACGTCGTAGACTCGCGCGGTGTCGATTAGCCGCATGCCTTTTTTGAGGGCCTGGCTGACGGTTTCTTCTTGCGAGTCGGGGTCTTGGAATGTGCCGAAGCCGAGGGCGGGGATTTTGGCGCCGGTGTTGAGCGTGTAGGTTGTTGGGCGGGTGGTGAGGGTGCGGCGGAGGGTGAGGAGGGGTTTGCGGAGTAGTGAGGCGCGGGTTAGGCTGGATGGAGTGGCCATGTTGGGGGTGGGTTTGGTAGGTTGTGATTTTTTTTTTTTGGTTTGGGTGTTTTTAGTTGTTGATTAAATTGTTCGATGGATTTGGGTAGGGGATGTGTGAATGGTAATTGCAAGCCGTTAATTGTTTATATGCCCTCTATCCGGAGCGGGGGTCCGGCGGGATGGGGGCTCCCGTGTCGGTGGCGGGGAACCGAGACGGGGCCGTGCCAAGGCGATGGTGCATGCAGTGGTTGCGTGTGATGCTTCGGAGCTTTCTATACCACATTGAAGATCAATGGAATTTCTAAGAAACTTGAAGGTTGGTCGAACCAAAAAGGATGATGTGATCGAGGTAGTAAGTAATTGGCATCACAGGAAGCCACAAAGGAGAAGCAAAGAGGTCGGGTGATCTAGCCTGCCCCTTGTCAAGACAGGGTGAATGTAGAATAAAAGTTTAGACTAGAACAACGAAGGATTAATGTGTTTGAAGAAGGGTCGGCATATTGACAGATTTAATCTAAGTGTAGTCCACGAGTATATTGTTATCATTTCCCAACTGGACCAAAAGAGATACCTCTCGGTCACAGGATGACTGGCATGGGAGTAGGTAAATTCCAACAAAAAAGGCCTAAATTTATTCATTCTACCTACGCTACATAGAAATCCCAATACAACCCGAAAAACGTCTGGCATAACACATGTCCCAAAGAAAAGCAGAAAACACCCCGTTCGTGTCTCATCGCGCCCTGGCCTTGCCCTTCCTGGCCGCCGAGCTCGAGCTCTCTCCCCCCGTCGGAGATACCGAGCACCGCTGTCGCTTCTTAGGGGTCGGGGTAGGTGTCTCCGTATCGTACCGGAACGAGCCAGAGAAATTGACTGTTTTGCGAGTCGACCTGTCCAAGTATCTCTTCAAAGCCGCAGTCGCATACTTGACGGCCTCGTCCCGAAATCTGTCGTCCAGACGAAGCTTCCATCGGTAGCTCTCCAGCCTGCCCCAGGTCCGATCCTCGGCCTCCCAGCAGTGCAGGGCATGTCTCTTGAAGCACTCGTATGATCGATGTTGGATCTTCAGCAGCTGGGAACCCTCTTTGCCGGACCAGGAGCGGGATTTGGGCAGGTAGGTGAAGAACCGGGTGAACGTGTCTTCGTATTCCTCGATCATGAGGTCCCGGAGGCTGACATCTAACTATTCAGAGATTGATGTCAGGACATGGACTCGCTTGGCCATGTGCAGGGAAGAATAGGGTAACTCACCAGGCGTCCTCCTTCCGCTATGCTTGCACAACAGGAGCATCTCATCCGCGTGTTGGTCTCCGGGCCTGGCGGAATCAGATGATTGAGAATGTCGGCCATGATGATGAAGCAACCTTGGCAGACCAGGATTTGTTCGGTCATGATCACGAGTTTATCCCTACTGGGAGTTAGCTCTGCATTAAGGGTTACTGGGGACGTACATGTTGACTTGTTGGTGGGGAATGACTTTTGCTGTCTGGAAATAACATAGTGAGACGAAAGACGAGAGAACAGGACACAGGAGAAGATGAACAGAGGAAGGAGTTGAGCAAAAGCAGAGAGAGTAAAAAAGAAAGCTTAGGGAATGTCTCAAGGCCCGGGTAGTAATGGCAGTCGGTGGTCGGGGATGGTGCTGATTGTTGTTCTCAAAGAAAGAAGACCTGGATTGATGGAGGATTAAATGCTTGGAAATTCCATGCTATCACAGCAGCTTGCCAATGTTCTGTGTCGATCTATCATCTGTGCCCTTTCCAGCCTCCGATTTCACAGTTCCCGAGCCCCACGTTGAAAGGGCGAGATCCATGTCTGCCGGAATTGCTTTTTGCGGGAGTTAAGACATGATAAGCGACGGAGAAAACAGGCTGGTTGAACGTTGACCATCGAACTTCACCTTGTTTTTCACTTTCTGTTGACCGATAGGGTTCTTGATCACCGTTCTGGTATTCCCTCTCCAGCACCATTGTCTCTTCATGCATCTACCCATCAAACATCTAAGCAGATACAACTCGGAGGTAAACCTCTGTGGCCGGCAAGTCGGGCTGTCACATCTGATGTATTCCGTTTGCTCAGGGTTAGGGCGAGACGCCTGCATTAGCGCAGGTTTCAGGCAACGCCTGCAGATGCAGCAATCCACAACAGGTAACAAAGCATCTCCAGATCGATCGGCTTCCTGAGCACGGTTCCTACAGTCCTTCTGGCGCGGGAACTGCCGCTTGTGGGATCTAGATTGTTTTTCGGCACCCTTCCCCGGAATTCCCCATTTCTTCATAGCATCATCCGTGCTGTTTACTGTATCGGACTGAAGGCAAATTCCGATCGCGAGGGTAATTACTTCGCCCTCGGCGAATAATCCCAACCTAGGAGACTGGCATCGTATTCGGAAATGCCCCTGACAAGGAACTGTGGAAATCTTCGCTAATGCACCTCACCTGCGGCAGTTGATATCTAAATTGACTGATAGGATGGCCGCGTAATTCCCAGAGGAAACGTCTCTGGTCGCGACCCAATCCAGTCGACGTGAGTCTGGTTCTCGCGTACTGGCTGACCCCTCCATCCCCTATCTCCACACAACCAGATTGTTCACTCGACAGTATCTGAGTGGCATGAGGCTGCTGATATGAGGCAGTGGCAGTGTTGAACGGTCAGGTTTATGGAAGAGCCCAGAATAATTGTGGATGCCGTATGGACTACCTTTACGCTTTTCACCGTATTGAGCGTGGCCTTGTACCTAGCTAGATACGCCAATTGGAATACGGGTATGGAATCCAGTCTAGTACTGCCGTGTCTGAAGACAGGTCGATCCACACCTCGCTTACGCTACAGTCATTGCAGTCACTGCCGTTGTCAACCGCATCGACCAAGATGACAAAGGTTAAAGCCCTATCTCCACCCACTAAACGAAGAGCTTGGATTCCTCTAGTCTCTATCAGATAAGAAGGGCGCTTTTAGTACTTTTCTCCTATCATTATCATGAAAAATGAGACACTGTTCTGACCGCAATAACCGCAGCATTCCTAACAGGTTGGTATACCACATACTTCTGATAAGCCTCAACTAAAAACAACCCCGAATATCTGTCCTTCCGACGTATTGTCAGTTCATAGTATTCTATACGCTAAGCGCCCTCAATGGCGTGTAATAAAGACTTCATCCCATCGTCTTATCTCGCCTGGAATTTCCCGCTCTAGTCAATGTAATAGTGTTCCGGATATTTAATATGATAACAAACGAATGGCGATGTAATAACAGCGCCACTGCCCAGCTTATATCCCTGCTAACTGGCTTCGACGGCAAGTTTCAGCTCACTAGGACGCAAAAGAGGGGCTATCTTTCTCCCCGGCGGGAAGTAACGCAGCAATCATATCCCAAGTTTACCTGAGGCCCAGTAAGCAGTGGATCGATACGGCCCGATAAAAGGCCAACTCATACCCTTGTAATTTGCAAGTCATGATGCTTAAACCGCCCTGTTCATTAATGAAATTATATGACAGTTGGCAAAACTACTTGTGATGATATAGAAGATGAGTTTGACAGTGTGCGCAAGTGGTCAGTGGGAATAGCCGTACTGAAGTACTGACCAATCAGAGATCCTGAAACGTGCGAAAACAGCCAAAATTCCGACCAATCCGAGGCCCTGAAACGTGCGACATTCCGACCTGCGACCAATCAGAGGCCGTCAACCAGGCTTGGCAAGTTACACATTGCTATAATTTGATAATTTGATTACCTTGAATAACACCAGCAACATGACGGCAGAGCGATTCGGGCAATTCTGGAGAGCCATGGTACGAAATCGGACTGCCACAGGCGCATAGAAACCTCCACGATACTTTGTATGCATGTTTGACCGGTATTTGCAGTTTCTGGAGCAGTATCGCGATGGGAAAGGTGGGTCATCTCCATACCAGGGTTTATAGTAGCGGGAGTGGAAAGAACCTGGGGAGTATCCATGCCCAAAACGTCGCTCCTACAACACTCAGGACGAGTGACGAAAAGATTCATGAAGATAAGGAGTTCGAAATAAGACGGGTGATGTACAAATACTCGAGTGGAGGCATCGCCAAGCACTTCTGCTCGACCACTCAAGGGCGGTTGGGCTGGGTTCCTTGGCGGGCCCACCTCGGTGATTGCATCTGCGTCTTTGATGGGGCATCCGTGCCCTGCGTGCTCTGATCAAGGCATGGCCAGACACCTAGTAGGCTTGTAGAGGTATTGGCGCCGTCGATTGGCGGACTATCTCGTACTGCCGGAGGCCAACCAAGTCAGAGTATACACTGGTTGGGGAATGCTATTTCCAGGCGTTATGGAGGGCGAACTAGCCACCAGTGATTGCCGTGAGAGTGAGCTTTTTAGAATCGCATGATTCATCGAATGACTCGCGTCTTTACCTCGTTTCTGAACTCTTACCGTGAGATAGCGACACCACTGTCAGGAATCATCCAACCCCTCCGTGAACAAAACACAACGAAAACATCAACCAGTAATTAGGGCAAGGATCACAGTATACATTCCAACTACAAATACAGCTCAAGTATTATCATTGACTTCCGTCAACGGAATCTCATCCGCAACCACCGTGACCTCCACCTTCTTAACAATGCCCGGGATATGTCGATCAAGAAACTCCCGATCCCCGGCAAAGATATGCGTCGTGATATTCGCCAGGACCTGCCGTTCCAGATCCTCCCCCGACCCGTTTTGCTGCGTATACGGCATGATCCATCGTTTCTTCCAGTCCTGCGTCAGTTGACTGACGTTGAATAATGTGCTTTGCGTGGTATCGGCGTTGTCTGGGTTGTCCATCCTCTGGTGGCGATTCGGGGCGCGCTTGACGAATTTCTTGATCCAGTAGACTACCAGCGGTCGGATACAGGGAATGGAGGCTGTGATGAGCACGACGCCTGCTTCGACGAACATCCACCGGAGAAGCGTGACGCGGTTGGTTCGGGGGTTGGTCGAGCTAACGATGCTGGGGTATTCGAGTGTCTTGACGAGGGAGGCGGCCATGGCTCTGAGAACTGTCAGTTTGATCATGGTGTATGTCATGATGTCATGGTGGCACTTACACTACTCCCAGGCTCAGGAGCGAGATCAAGACCAGCTTGACTTTGACATTCCAGTTGAAGCGCCAGAAAATGTATATGGGGAAGGCGGCGAGGAGGAGATCGCAGGCGGAGTTGAATGCTAGAAGGAAGGATTAATAAGACGCGTGGATAATGCAGCGGGGGAAAAACCTACATCCTTGAAAGTAAGCATAATCGATTTGAACGTCCAACGACATGCAGTGGCTGCTTTGGCTGGGGTTGAACAGCTCGTCCACATGCGTCGCGCATTGGAAGAACAGCAGAAACACGCTGATCACGTTGACGATTACCTGGCAGGGCACCAGGGTCCACAGGATGATGCGGTGCAACTTCCGTGCCGCTAGCAGCTCGATGAGATAGATGATAAAAGCCAGGCGGCCGGCGGTGGCCGCCAGCGTGACGATAGCTTGACTGATGGTGGAGTATCTGAGGGAATTCATAGCGTGGTGCAGTTCCAGCGAGCTGGCGGTCTGTCCGTAGCCATAGTCGACGGCGACACTGGAGAGCACGGCAGCGATGAAGAGCAGGATCTGTGGCGCGTTAGCGACGGCACGGAGGCAGTGGATATACTGACCAAGGCGAAGACCGTGACCAGATCACTGAGCTGAAAGTTGCCAAACTTGACATTTCCGATGGAGCGGAGCGTCACTATCACGATGGACAATGCGCTCATGGTCCACACGGCGGCCAGCAGCTCCGGGCCAAAGTTGATGGAAGACACCGGCTTCGGATACGGGCTGGTCCAGTTGCCGGCGGTGTCATTGCGGTTATGATGCCCGTGGTGGGATCCTCCGGCATCCATGTCCGCGGGGTCCGGGCAATGAGGAGGGATTCATGAGGAGAAAAGGACAACAGCCGATCAAGAGAAACTGTGATCAAGGCACGTCATCGCACGGACCCCAGCACAGCCAAGACCGATTGCCCACAGGGACGGAACGAAGATGAAGCAGGATCGCACGAGGCAGTGATGATAGGGCCAGCGGCACGGAAACTACGCGTCGTTCTTGACGGGCGATCAAGGTGCGTCCGTTTGAACCGTCCAGTGCAGACCATGCGCTCGTGTGGGAGGCTAAAGTGGACGATCCCTGCCCATTGAGCATAGTGGGTGGAGATGGTCCGAGACATGATGAAATGAAATGACGCGGTTGGAGGGGGTGCCACTGGTCGGGCGGTGACTAGGGCTAATTAAGCATATATCCCGACCCTGGGTGGTGGTGGCTCCACCCCCTTAATCTCGCCGACCGTTGGCTCTCTGCCCCGTCGCCCTGGCGGGTCAGGGTTTCGGCCGCAGTTGGAAGCCCATACAAGCCAGGATGCGAGACAGCGGAGCCGGGAAAAATCCCATCCTATCATGGCGGATGGAGGAGAGGAAGGGAACGATGACCCCTATCCTAGTGGACAGTGCGGATAATTAGTTGGAACGGCAACTGGCCGAGTTAAAAATACCACCTCAGCTGATCACGCCCATCTGCAGTGTCAGGATGCTCTATTTATTCTCAAACCAATAACATGGTCATGTTAACGGTCATGGACGGTCCAGCAATTTATCCCCGGCAGATTTTGCACGAGACCAGAAGTGAGGGGAGGGATGACCAATGGAAATCCCCCGGAGCCATCTCCGAGCCGAGCCCTAATGCTTCATCGCAGCAAAGGCCGGCCGCGATCGTCAATCATGACGGGAATATGCTCCATTCCGGGGTAGTGCCATCGATTAAGCTGTCGATAAGCTTAGAAATGAGCTTATTGTGTATCCATCTAAATTAGGCACGGGCTGCGAGTCTCTGCCTGAGGAAGAAAGTCTGGCGATAAGAAAGTATATTTTCAAGAAAAACTATCAGGTTAAGCCTGACAATCTAGCAGCTAACGCGCATCTCTGGCAGATGTTTACCACTCAGCGCAGGGCTCCTCATCTCCAGAAGATCCGGAACCAGCACCGAAGCCGGACTGGGAACCAGACTTGAAGCCAGTCTTCGAACCGGTCGGGGCAGCAGCAGAGCCGACTCCAGCAGCAGAAGCAGAGGCCGTAGGGGCCGATTCCTGAGCGACCGAAGTAGCGGCACTGGTCTCCTCGACGGCAACAGCAGTGGTGGGAGTAGGGGTCGCGTGGGTGGCCTCAGAGGTAGACGAGGCAACGGCAGTCTCGGAGCCCATGGCCGGAATGCTGATGGTGGCGATCTTCCAGACCTTGCCACCCTCGCTGGAGGTGAGACCGGTGTAGGTCGCGCCCGCACCAGTAGCAATGGTGTCGCCGAAGCTGGTGTCGGCGTCGCGCAGGGTGATGGTGGTGTTGATGTACATCTGGGAGGCGACAGTGCCGGTGCAGTCGCTGTCACATTCGGTGCCGGTGCCGTATCTGCGATTTGTTAGCGGGATCGTCCCTCGGAGAGATGGACGCAACTCACCCAGTCATGTAGGGGCCGGCAGCGTAGGAGTAGCTGGACAGGGCAGCACCCGTGAGAGCGTTGGTGACATTCTGGGTCCAGGTCTCGCCATCCGAAGCAAGGTTGTACTCGATGCGAACGTGGTCATCAGCGCTGACAGGGGAGCCGGTGCCGTCCAGCTGGCCGAAGGAGCCGAAGATACTGGCACGGACACACCACTGGCCGGTGGTGGCACCGCACCAGGCGTTGCTGGGCCAGCTCTCGAGTGTGGTCTGGATGAGGTCGCCGGTGCCGTTGCTCATACCGGGCCAGAGGAACAGCTCGCCATTCTGGGTGGAGGGGGCCTCGCCGGGGATGATGGTGGTGACGGCGTTGATGATGTCGGAGGTGGTTGGGCCCAGGGACACACTGCCTCCCCACGAGTCACGCTTGGCGACCTTGGTGGAACTCTGCAGGGCAGCGGGGAGAACGGCTCCCAGAGCAGCGGGCAGAACGGCGAGAGTGCTGAGGACGTGCATGTTGGATGATGAATCGAAGAGAGTGTAAGGAGTGAATCAGTTAGAATGAATGAACGAAGCCACCAGTGGCGTCAACAAGAGAATGTAGAATGTAGTGAATGAACAAATAAGCAATGGATGCTGTCCAGAGTGGTGGCAGCAGTCTATATATCTACGCTTCATCCGGCCTCGGCAACTAGTCATTTCACCGGTTTCAGCTAGCAGTGGGCTGAAACATCCGCTAATGACACCCGCACGCCGAACCAATAAGTGGCTGCTATTGGCAGTGGTGGTGCAATTTCGCTCCCTCAGACCTGCCTGACTCGCCTGTCATTTCAGTCATTTCCTGTTCCAGTAGAAGTGTCCGAGTCCAGAACGTGGATGTGTCGGGTCAAGCTTTGAGGAATGGTCATGTGCATTGCTGTTTCCAACTGACATTATTTTATCCAGGACTACACCAGTAATATAGTGTTGCTATTTTCAGGTTGGTCATCTTAATTGGTTAGTTAAGGGGTGTAAGGGTTCGGTTGCCGGCCCAGCTGCGGAAAATATATTCCCGCCGCATTCAGTCTGCAGATATAGGTCCACTCTACTAATATCGAGGCACATACAGAGTGTTCAATACGATATAGCCCACTCGTCTAATGAGCGACCCTGCCAGGCTCAGGAGTCACCCTATCCAATTCCGGAATTGTGTATCCGCTTATATCAGCTATGCGTGCACAACCCCCTTCCGGACAGTCTGGCTCCAGTCACAAAATCCAAACTCAACCATTCTTTCATTCTGAATTCTCCTATCTTCACCACCTATTGACAACTACATACATGATGATTCCATATACAAACGAGACCAAATCACTTTTGGCAGCTGTTTCCTCAGGCTCACACGGCGATCGCCAAGCGCTCATAAAACCCCACCCCCTGATTCGCCGACGAAATGAGGTCATCGCTGGCTTCGGCCTTGCCGGATCCAAACCGCTTGAGGTTCCATTTCTCGATCCCTTCCACCCCTTTTAAGTCATTGGAGAATGCTCGGAAGAGGTCGGTGTTGAGTCGCTCGTACTCGGAGTATTCCTTGGGCCAGTCGCCTAGGCGTTCCACAGCTAGCTTCAAGAGGTGGAGGTGCTGCCGCACGTGCTTGCCTTCTTCCTCGGTGCCTTCGCCCGGGCTCGAGACCGGAGAGGAGAGGCCTGAGAGGGTACCGGATTCCATTTCGGTGGAGGAGACAGAGGTCGGATCGATGAAGAACCGCAGGGCATTTTCATGCAGCGATGCAGCCTTCTTGTAGTACCGGTATGCCAGTTCGTGCCGGTCTTTCTGGTTCTGGTATCCCTGCGCCACACTGGTGTACATCTGCGAGAGCAGGACGGTCATTTCCACGGTGCTGGCGTGGCGGGGCCCGTGGACTCGAGCGCAGTTGTAGACGATGTCTTCGGCGAGGCGGATCGCCGCCGTGTAGTCGCCGATCAGGTACCGGGTTATCACGAGCATGCGGCCCAGGGCAAGAGTGTAGGTGTATTGCGGCTGGGAGACTTCGTATGCGTCGCGGCTGTTCCAGAGGGAGGTGAGCACCCAGGCGAGGGTGTGGTAGTCGTGTTGTTCGTCCAGGACGCCGATCAGGCTGTTCAGGTTGACGAGGTCGAGTTGGGCCAGGTCGATGTGGTGTTTCTTGAAGTAGTCGAGGGTGTCGCGCATGATGGTCCCGGAGACGCGGAGCATTTCCTTGCGCGTGGATGCGGCAGGCCGGGCCTTGATGTCGCGGCCCGCGATGACGAGGCCGAGCTTGAAGACGAGCTTGAGGGTGGCCTGCGACGAGTAGCCGGTGTGGGCCCAGATGTATCTGAAGGCGGTTAGGGCCAGGTCGCAGGCGGGTTGGTAGTTGTTGGAGGCCAGGAGCTGGGTGGTGCGGTTGTAGCTGGCGATGGCGACGGAGCGGATCAGGTCCTGGGATTTGTGCGTGTTGAAGTAGTCCAGGATGGTTTCGGTGAAGACCTTGGCTTGGTGGCTGTTGACCTTGAGGTTGGCGCCTTCGGTGGCCAGGAAGTAGCTGGTGAATTGCTCGACGACGCGCGTGGCGGCGGCGTGGCGGCCCCGGGCGAGTAGGAAGCCGTGCAGACGCGCCACCGAGGTGGTGACGTGTTGCAGGCTACTGGTCTTGGAGTTCATTTCGGATCGGAACTGCTCGAAGTACAGGGACTCGGTGGTGAGGGTGGAGTAGATTTCGTTGAGGGTGACCGAGGAGTCTTCGCGGGACCGCAGGCTGTACTCGAGTTGGGCCAGGAAGGCCAGGCTCTGGCGCTGGTTGGATGTCACGTCGAAACCGTAGGAGCTGACGTTGGACGAGTCCTTGGCAACGACCTGGCGGTAGATCTCCTGGCTCAGGCTCTTGGCCCGTTCGACCTCGCCTGATGCGATGTAGCTGGACGCGATGCTCTTCGCGGCGGCGGTCAGCCGGGTGGATGAGGTTTCGGAGGAAAGGACCTGCGCGGTGGCTTCCTGGAGGAGCGAGGCGGCGGTATGGGTCTCTCCGCGCTTGGAATACAGAGATACAATCTCCTGCATCTGGGAGAGGGCCTCCTCGTGGGCCCATCCCTGGGTGGATCGGATGGAGGACAGGCGTTTGGTGCGAATAGACACCCAGTTCTGCGCTTCCTGGGTGCTCATGGACTCAAACTTGGACGAGGTCACCAGGGCGTTCTGTTCCTCGTAGATGGCGTCCAGGGTGGCGCGGATGTCCTGGTGGTCGATTTCGACCTCGCTGGACTTGGTGCGGAGGAGCTCTTCATACAGCTGCGTCGCCTCTGCTTCATAGCGCTTGGACTCCTGGCAGATGTTGGCCAGGATCTTGGTGGCCTGGATGGTGACGGACGCGGTGGCGCCGAAGAGACTGATGCACGACTTGCGGTACTGGACGGTCACATCGTGGATCGAAGCCGCGTCGCTGTGGACCATGCGCAGACAGTGCACGTAGCGCTCGTAAATGGTCTGGATAAAGGCCTGATCCTGGAGTTTCTGGCTGATCTTCGGGTTCTGCATGGTGTTGAACAACACGCGGCATGGCTTCATGGCATCCGAGTAGCGTGCTTGGTTGAGCAGCTCGGTGGCCACGATGAGCAGGGGCTCGAACGCATCAGGGTGGCATTTCTCCGAGTCCTTGTTGAGGATGTGCACGATCTGCCGGTAGTAGTCGACGGCGACTGGCCGGGGGCGCGTGAGCTCCGCGAGCGTCCAGAGCTGTTTGAGGACCGTCGGGTGATCCGTGCCGAAGCGCTTGGTGTAGGCGTTGAGGATGTCTTGATGGACGGGGATGGCCTTGTCGGTCTGCGAGATGCGCTCGTAGACACGCAGCAGGCTGGTGGTCACTCGGTCCAAGATCTTGTCGCCCGCCGGACGGTCCCGGCGAACCGCGCGGTACAGACGAAGTCGCATGTCCTCTTCCTTGGCATGATGCCGTCGGGAGCGATAGCAGTTGCTGAGGCGCTCCGCAAGCTCAACCGCGTACTCCACGTTGGTGGACGGAAGCACGACATCGTCCAACGACGGGGCAAACAATGCCGGCCAGATTCCACGCAGAACCCGCTTCAAGGTCTTGGTGGCGTCGCGCCACCGGTGCTGCGCCAGGTACATCTCCACCAGTTTGTTGGTGGCTGTGGTGGATACCTGATCGGTGCTGGACGAATTGTGGACCATCTCTACCAGAGTCGACTCGGTCACCACCGATGTGGAGGACGAGGCCATGCGCATCACCTCTCGCGAGGTGGACTGGATGTGCTGCTCGGCTTCCTTGTACGTGGAGCTCGTCCGACTGCTGTTCTGGGTGCAATGCTTGAACACGTTGAGGGCCAACACGCACATGCCGACGGATTTCATGACCTTGGCGACGTCGAGGAAGTGCGACACCACGGCCTCCGAGCTGGAGGTGCTCTGCTCGTACTCCTCCCAGAAGCCCTCCAAGATGGAGGCCGCCTCGTTCTCGCGCCGGTGCGACTTGAGGAACTTGGAGTAGGTCAGCACCGCCCGCAGGTTTCTCAACTCCCACTCCATGGACCGGGTCAGGCGGTACTCCTTGCTGGCCTGCTGCCAGAGCTCCACGTAGGCGTTCTCGGCCTCTTTCATGTGGCCCGCAGCCACGGCCTTTTCGGCCTTGGAAAAGAGACTCTCAAAGTCGACGGACTCGGTGATCAGCTCGTCCGCCTCGACCCCATCCAGGGCGAGGGCTGTGCCGGCCTCGATGTCTTGAGGGCCGCGGAGGTGGACCAAGAGCGATTCATCAATCTGGCGGGATCCGCTCCGGTGGTGATGACCTTCCATGCTGGTGCCTTGAAGCAGGGTGGTGATCTGCTGTGCCTTTTGTTCCTCCTTGATCGAATGATAGTGCTCCTTGAGCTGGGTCAGAGTGGAAGTGACCATGGTGCTGGTGGCGCCGTAGTGGATCTTGTAGCATTCCACCAGCAGCTCGAGCATGGCGACCCGTTTGGTCATGATCTCGGTCTTGGAGTCGGAGGTCTGGTCCGCGGTGATTTCCAGGAAGTACTTGGTCATCTGCATGGTGATGAGGTGCCGGTCGGTGAGCACCCCTTTACTGATATTGGCCGCGTCGTAGAAGATCTGGCTGATCTGCGCGGGCAGACTGTCATGGATGCGTCGGTAGAAGAGGGCCTGGCAGAGGATGGCCTGCAGCGTGGTGGGGGAGTTGATCGTCGAGGTCTGGCGGTAGAGACGCGTCTGGATTTCGTGCAAGGAGCGTAGGGCCGGGGTGGACTTGGCGTCCCACACGGTCATTTCCAACAGGGGAATGGTTGGGGAGTTGGGGAGAACCGATTGAAGCTCCTGGCTGGCCGTGACGATCTCCTGGTCGGTGGTGCAGCCAAAGGCAATCTTGGCATGATTCACCCAGTACCGGAGCGCAAAGTCCAGCAGAGGATACTTGTCCAAATGGGTCTGGACGACGCTGTCATCCAACGGGGCTAGGGATGGATCCTGGCTCTCCGCCACGCTCTGCTTGGTGTAGAGCAGTAGTCGCTGCGTCAGATCGCTGTTGCGGTTCTTGATGCCAGGCAGGAACTTCTCTTTGGCGAAGATGTCCAGAACAGCGACACGGATTTGCCCGTGTCGGAGACAGACCAAGTTGTTCTGGAAGAAGATCAGCGCTTCAACGGGCTTGAGGACGTGTCGGAGATCGACCTCGCGCTCGGTGATGGAAGCCTTGTCGAGATCGGTGGACAGGAGAGATGTCAACTCCCGCTGGCTGAGAGGTCGAACTGCAGTGGCCAGCCAGGTGACCATCTTCTTTCCATCCTCAGAGAGCTTCGAGTGCAGCGTCTGGGACACCAGATCGGTGATGGAGTATCCGGCCTTGGCCACGCTCTCGATCGACTTGGTCAGCCCATCAGCATTCGATGGATGCTCCTCCCGAACCCGCTTCGTCGCAAGCTTGGCCCACAAGAACGAGCCGTGCGATGCTTCGGTGATCCGAGTAACGTTGATCTCCTGGTCTTCCTCGGACATGGAGGAGAAGGTGTGGCTGTGCTGTAGAATCTTCCGAGACACAGCGGCGATGTCATCGAAGACCAGCTCCGAGGTAATGTTGACGGTGGTTTGAGAGACACTGGAGGTCTGCCTGTGAGAGCCGAGGGTGATCAATTTGACATTTGTTGCATTCTGCGCAGAATCATGCAGTTTCTTCAACAAGACGGTCTCGCCGCAGCTGGCCTCGTCCACCCCGTCGACCACCAGGACGAGTTCCTTGGCACCCTTGAGACTAGCCTTCAGGGCGCTGCCCAGGGCGATCCAAAGCACATCATCGTAGTCCTCTTCCTCGATAATCTTCTGGCTGCGGGCATATGCATCCGCGAGGATCTGATACAGCCGCACATTGCCGATGCGCTTGCTGAACAGCTGAGACAGGATGGTCTTGGCGATGGCGCGGGGGGTAGTATTCGCAGGGATGCGAGTATCTGCTGCTGTTAGCCCATGTAACACACTGGGATGGGGCACTGACTAATTGGGGCAAAGATGGATTTGTAGGACACGCCTCCAATGGGGTGCTGGAGATGATCGTGGATGACCGTGGACAAGATGGATTTTCCCGAGCCTTGCTTGCCCACGAAGGATAGGACCTGCTGGTTGCTTTTGAGGAACCGCGTGAGGTATTGCGTGGCCCAGAGACAGGTGGATTCTTCGCGCTCCTGGGCGAAGTGGGCGGTGGTTTCGGTGATGTTGGCGAGAACGGGGTCTTCGGGCTCCAGCCAGTCTCTGATCGTTTTGATCTCGGTCACTGACTCGTTAGCAGAGGTCTTCTGTGATGGGTATCCACTCACCTTTATCCCCGTTGAGGCCCTCCCGCATGAGCTGGTGCCTCCACATCAACTCGGAGACATGCTCGCAGCGACCACGGAAGCTGTCAATGGGACCGGGGAACGTGCTGCAGATATCGATCGACACCGACTCCGAGGTCAGCAGGGCCCGGTGGAAGTGTCCTGCAACTCCAACGACTAGCGTGACAAGGTCAGCCAGCGCCAAGATGAGCTGGTCTTTGATATCCTGCGACACGGTAAACAGCTCTGCCCTGTCCAGCAGGTTGCCGAGTCCGATCGAGCAACGGTAGAAGAACCCAAAGAGATCTTGGAGGGCAGGAGCATTTTGCTCGCCCAGCTACACTAAGTCAATATCATCCCTCTCGGCTGAAAGGAGGCATACCTCGAGCAAGCTGGCACAATGCACGTAGGCCAGCTGCGCAGCCATGTGGCTGTCCCCAGCGAATTGCTCGATCGCCGAACCAAACGAATGCAACCGCTCCACAAACAAGGTCACCCAGACCAGGGCCTTGTCATAACTGCTGCCCTCGGGCGGGAGCTTGCGCATGCGTTCGGAGCGAATCCATTCCAGCAGACTCGCGTAGTCGGCGTCGGTGATTCTCGAGGTGAGCATGGCGTCGCTGCTGCGGCGCGCAAGAGAGTTGACCACGTCCGCGAGGGTGGAATTTCCGCCGCTAGCTTTTCTCGATCCGCGTCGGGAACTGCCAGCTTGGAAGACGCTATTTGTGTAGTTTTCCTGCTCGAGGATGTCGGAGGCTCGACGTGGACCGAAGAGAGAGGTGGGAGAGAGAGGGGACCCGAAGGTGTAATGGACATTAGGTTGGAAAGAGGTGGCCATTCTGGGCTATCACTGATGTCACCGGGGCAAACCAAAGTAGGGAGTATTAGACAGTTAGGGAAGAGTTAACAAAATATCATTGGAAACGCTTGTATCTTTAGATCAGCACGCTAATAGGTGCGAGTTCATTCACATCAGTCGTCAATCTTGATGTAGATAACTTGAAACATTAGCTATGGACAGACATTTTCCTAAGCTGGATCATTGCATGTGCTTTCTTTATATCCCCATACTTTGTGTGCAATTCTGCTGCAGAATGCAAGACGTCAAGATGAGGTAGCTCAACTCAAAGCAGCCTCCAGCCATCCAAAGACCTGCGAGATGAGCTGTGGTGAAGACAGAAGCCCCACTCAGGATCACCGATCGATGGGAATCCGCGGGGATTATTCTCCATCGATAGAATGATCGTATATTGGTTAGGAGCAGCCTTTGATCGATGGTACCCATGGTTCCGCACGGTGAAGCCGAACCTGGGGGCTGAAGCTATGTGGCTGGGTGACCACTGATCACGCGGGTGGCTGCTATTTGGATCATCTACTACAAGGCTCGATCTAGATGGGCCAATGGTGATGACCCAGGATGGACAAGCTTGCCCGGAAACGATGAGGCGAATTCGGGTGGGTATCCGAGTCTTTCCCAAGGTCAGTATAGGGACAACGTGCATGATGAGGAATACAAGCATCACTATCGTCCTCCAGTCTTGTACATCTGGCATTGAATGTCGTTATTAACAAGGGCTTAGCAATTTAGCGTGCCATTGTTCAGCTATGTTGCTCCTTTATAATTTGTCGGATGTAGAGCTATATGCCAAGGAGGATTCAGCGAGGGATCAGTGCAATAAACCTTATCCCCGCCATCATATGCTTACAGCGCTGCCAACGTCACCAGCCAAGTGCATCGAATCGGGGTCCCGCGGGAGCGATAAAGTTAGGGTTTGGTGGAGATTCCCGCATGCGGCGGGATTCCCCAGCATGACAAGGACACTGATGTGGCTAGCTGGTGAGCTGCGGAGCCATTGGTTCGTATTTAGCTTTGTTTGGACTCCGGGGGTCATGGACTCGAGCTTGCTGTCTTGTACATGTGAGATATTTTCCTGAACTCTGCAGCTGCGCTGAACTTTGTTCTCCCAGTCCTATTGCTGGCTTGTGCCCGGTTGGCTAGGCGATTCCGCGGAAGTTTATTGATGCTTATGAAGGTCGGTCGGTTGCTGTTGGGCTGCCGTTGCGTGTATGGCTTGCATGCCTTTGTGCTTCGGGTTTCTAATCGTGGGTCACCATCTTGCTTCAGTTTGTCAGATATTCCTGGACAGGATTTTGCAGAATGTTGGGGATCGTGGCTCAGGGTAACGGAAGAGATGATGTGGAGGATGAGATGATCCAGGTGGCTCGCAGGATCACGGAAGCCACAACAACGCGAAGACGAAGAATGTGGGACATGTGATCCTCGCCTACCAGCCAATCAGGTGTTCAACACAGAATAATGCCATTGTCATTGCAAGGAGTCAATCTGTTTGCTGATTGGAATCAAGTACAAAATACATCATTCTGCCTTCCAGTATGTCCCATTCCTGTCTCAAGCACATTTACCCAGCTTAATATGTCCAGGTCGCTGCTAATTCGGACCTCACCATAGCTCAATGGGCCGACGATTTCCATCGACGCTGAACTTTCAAATTAACCTCCTTCGGCTCATAAAACCAGTATGACATGTTTTCCAGTTCCTCTTCCGGGGCAACCAGCTCCAGATGGAAGGATCGGAGCAATTCGGGGATGACCTTGTAGAGCTCGCACATGGCAATCTTCATGATTAGTGAGTAGTGAACTGCTGACTACGGAATCGACTTACATGCTTGCCCATGCATGTCCTCGATCCCGCGCCGAACTATGATAGTCAGTGTCATTCACATTACTATGCAGCAGACAGACCTGGAGGATGTACTGGTTCATCTCATCCGCTCCAGGGACAAGCCACCGCTCCGGATTGAAGGTGTCTGCATCCTTCCCAAAGACAGAGGGATCCAGCTGCATAACAGCAGGGTTGATGCCGATACGAGCATCCCCTGGGATCCAACAGCCCGCGACCTGTCTGCCCTCCTTGGGAACTAGCCGCGGGAGCGACAAGCCCACACTGGGATGGAATCTCATTCCCTCCTTGATGCACGCGCTGAGATAGGGAAGCTTGGCTACCTCGTGGTAAGTGAGATGGGGAACACTCCGGTTGCCGGCGTTGGTCGCTTGGTCGATCTCCTCGACTAGGGTGTTGTAGATGTGTGGGTTCTTGATGATATTATACAACGTTGCAGACAACGCGATCGCAGTGGTGTCGCTCCCTCCGAAGCTAGCTCGGTCAGTGACTGACATTGTCAGGAATGGGCAGCATGTCATACAACGCGCCAAAAGCTTCCATCTTCACATCCACGAGGTTATAGTCCAGCTTCTCTCCCTGCTCATGATATACCTTCAACACCTTGGAAAGGATATCGGGCTTTTGCTCATCGCCGCGCTTTTCGGCCAGGACACGCTCCTCGACCGCAGCATCCGCAGCCTGGGTAAGGGTGCCTAGGGCGCTGATCGCCTCTCTCATGCGGGAGAACAGGATTCCACCGAATGTGCAAATCGGGCGGATGTATGCTGGCATAACGCCCGCCACAGCCATGACTGGGATGATCGTGTCTTCTGACTTCATATAGCCGAGATGGTCGTGTCTGTTTTCAAGAAATCCCAGCATGCGACCGAAGTAAAACTCGCCCACTACATCGTACGCATACCTGGACGATGTTAGATTTGTGGTGGACTTGGGTAGATTACTTGCATGCGAGCCCAGTAAAAGATGTCCACAGTGGCCTTGTTATCGGCAATCTCTCCGAGCCGTTGCAGCAAAAGATCGGTACACTTGTCGACGTACTTTTCCCCCTGCAGGATACTCGTCATGGAATATAAATTGTTCACAATTCTCCGACGCTTTGCATGGGACTTTTCATCGGTAGCAGTGAGGTGATCCGGATATCTCGCTGGCTCCGTCAGTCCTGTTCATCCAACCGGCAGGGCTCTTACCAAAAGGGGATCGAAACGGGAGGTAGAAATCCGTCTTCCTGGTTAACCTCTATCCATCTAATCTTGGTTCATGCTACTTACCTTGATGAAGCGTGAGTTCACGCCATAGATAGTCTTGACTGCCCGCCGGTCGCTGATGATGAGCTCGTTGGGGGCAATACGAACGATAGGGCCTGATGCGTCAGTCAGCTATGCTTCGAAGCTCGGATATACATACCATATTTCTCATGCAACTTTCTCTGCTCGGTTTCGGCCTTTCCGCGAGCGACGTGCAGGACCACCCAGAGTCGGGACACGGCAGCCAACCAAGGCCCCGGGAACTGGGCCAGGGGGTGGATCCATTTGGTATAGAAGATCCATCCCACCCAATACAGGGTGAACAGGGCTGCCAGGGCGCGGATAGTACCAGGTCCATCCATATTCAGTCAGAGCTGTCGTCCAGAACAGCAGTGGATTGGTGCGGAATCAGAGGAAAGTGAAGACTGTGTTGGCAACAGATAGCTGGCGCCAGCGAGATGTGTGGCTGCCCCACCTGCACACCGGAATTGCTCGTGTAACTAAGAAACTCCTCACTCGTCTGGCGGTGAATTGCTCATATTTATCAGGGCTCGAAGGATAGACTAATGCACATGGCCAAAGCCCGCACCGACACTAGTAGCAGTAGACTCGGTCTCGGGTGGAAAGGGTGTCCCACCACCAATCATCGCGTCGCTATAGATAACGCCAGGATCGGGACTCTGTCGTGCGCAGCGACCTGCTTCGGAATGGGAAGGGATTTGATCTTCTGTTTGGGATGATTGTTGATATGGTAACTGTTGGGAACGCTAGGCAGAGGAAACAACGTGATATTCGTAAGTGGTAACTAGAACGGTTCTGCCTATGTAACTAGATGAAAACAACAATTCCATAGCCAATATAACTGTAGGTTATATAATACTCACCTACTAACTAACTACTTGTTCCAACACGGTCCCCTAGACAAGCAGAAGTTTAAAATAAATAAAATTAAAATTAAATAAGTTTTTTAATCAGGTAATAAAATATTATATTATATATTTTATAATATTTTTTTAATAATATTATTTAATATTATCTTTAATTTTATAATTACTAGACATGTTTTTATATCTAATAAGTCTTTAAATATCTAGAATATTTTAATTTTTAATAGTTTAGTATGAGATGGCCGTTCAACACAGCAAAATGAGATTATATTGGTGCTAACTACTCGAGGACTTTGAATGTAAGGAGGAAAAAGAAAAACAAGAAATATTATAGGCGCTCACTTAAAAAAAATAATAGTAAAATAAATAAAATAAATATAATCACGTAATCCTGGACAACACTACTATTATATTATTCTTTTATTTAGACCTGACTGCCCTCAGTCAGGAGAATATTATTATTATTATAATTTATAATAAATTTATTATTCTCCGCGGTTGTAATCCATATAAAAAATTATTTAAATAGTCTAGAATAATCTGGATATCAGATATGAAAATCACGTAAATAAAAAAATATATTTTTAAAATTACTAACAGGATACTATTCGCGGTTATTTTTATTAAAATCTATTTATTTAATGTAGTATTATAGAATTCTTATCTATAGATAATTTTTTAAAATTTATTCGACTTCCCACTTGGTATAGTTATTAATCTTAATTAAGAAAACTTAATCTAAGATTTATTTAAATAATAGTTCCAAGGTACCGCGAAGGCAGAGTTTATTAGAATAAAAAATAAGATAGACTTTTATACTATTAGATAATTAAATTTAAAATATATAATTAATTTTTTTAATAATAGTTACTAAACCGTATTAGTTTTTTAATAATTTTTAAAATAGTTACTTTTAATACTAGTTTCTAGTATCCATATAAATCTTATTTTTAATATTAAAATTCATGGGTTGACGCTGTTAGTTAACTATATAAATCTAAATTTATTAAATAATTTATATATCTTTTTTTACTAGCTCTTATATTTATTTTATATAGTAAGCCAGGACTTGGACTTGCTATTAATTAATAATATCTATAATAGAATTCTGGGGAAGTATTTAATTAAAAAAAATATAAAATTTATATTCTTACTTAATTATAAAAAATAATAATCATGTGAATTCCTGAAGTAAGATTATAAAAGTAAATTTAATTAATAATAAAAATTTTAACTAGTTATCTTAATAATAATTTATAAAAAAAATAAGTTTTTACACTGTGTACTGGTTTATAATTTTAATTTATTTATTAATTTAAAAATAATATACTATTAAAAACTTAAGTTTTATTTATAATATATAATATAACTTATTCTAGAATTCTAATATAAATTATTTTTTTTAATTTAATATAATTATATTTAGAGATTTTAATTAAGAATATACTTACTCTAGAAATAACTAGGCCATGCCTTGTATAAATATAAATTTTATATATAAAATTAAAATAATTTACTTACTTAGTCAGTCTACTATAATAAATATAATATTAAAATTATAGTAGTCTTTTGAGTGAGATGGCCGTTCAACACAGCAAAATGAGGTTATATTAGTGCTAACTTATTCGAGAACTTTAAGTGTAAGGAGAAAAAAAGGAAAATAAAAAATATTATAAATACTTACTTGAAGAAAATAATAGTAAAGTAAATAAAATAAATATAATCATGTAATCTTATATAAAGCTATTATTATATTACTTTCTTATTTAAGCCTGACTGCTCCCAGTCAGAGAAATATTATTATTTTTATAATTTACAATAAATTCATTATTCTTTACTACAATGATTTATATAGAAAATTATTTAGATAATCTGGGGTGGCTCAGATAACAGGTATAAAAATTATATAAATAAAAAGATATATTCTTAAAATTGCTAGTAAAATACTATACATAGTTATTTTTATTAGAACTAACTTATTTAATATAATATTATAAAATTTCTATTTATAAACAGTTTTTTAAGATCTATTCCACCTTCTATTTAGTATAATTATTAATCTTAATTAAGAAAATCTAATCCAAGATTTATCTAGGCAGCGGCTTTAAAGTACTATAAAAACAGAGTTTATTAAAATAAAAAATAAAATAAACTTTAATATTATTAGATAATTAAACTTAGAATATATAATTAATTTTTTTAATAATAGTTACTAAATTATACTAGTCTTTTAATAACTTTTAGAATAGTTAATCTTAATACTAGTTTCTAGTATCTATATAAACCTTATTTCTAATATTAAAATTCATGGATTAACGCTATTAATTAGTTATATAAATCTAAATTTATTAAATAATTTATATATCTCTCTTTACTAACTTCTATATCTATTTTATATAATAGGCCAGGGCTCGGGCTTGCTATCAATTAATAATATTTATAATAAAAATTTAGAGGAATATCTAGTTAAAAAAAATATAAGACTTATATTCTTACTTAATTATAAAGAATAACAGTCCTATGGATTCCTGAGATAAGGCTGTAAAAATAAAATTAATTAATAATAAAAATTCTAATCAGTTATCTTGATAATAATTTATAAAAAAAATAAGTTTTTGCGCTGTGTACTGGTTCATGATTTTAATTTATTTATTAATTTAAAAATAATATATTATTAAAAACTTAAATTTTATTTATAATATATAATATAACTTATTCTAGAATTTTAATATGAATTGTCCTTCTTAATCTAATATAATTATATCTGGAAATCCTGACCATGGATATATTTATTCTAAAAATAACTAGACTATATCTTATATAGATATAGATTTTATATATAAAATCAAGGTGATTTGTTTACTTAGTTAATTTATTATAATAAATATAGTATCAAAATCATGGCGGTTCTTTAGAAATATTTAAAAGTCTATTAATAGATACTAATCTAAACAGTTTAGAATAAATAAAGATTATAAAAGTTTTAAAAATAAATTTTATTTTATATTTTTTTACTTATAGATTAAATAGTTATCTAGATAATAGTATATATCTTAATTCTAAATATTTTAATAATATTAATATTTTACAAGATCTAGTATCTTTGTTTAACTTGGATAAGTAAATAATAATTAATAATAAATTTTATCTAGTAATTAAATATATAAATTTTTATTATTCAGGACTACTAATTGATTATTAAAAAGTAAGAATTTATCTTCTAGAATATATTTATTTTTATTATAATAAATTTATTTTTTATAAGATTCCAGAGAGGAATTATCCTAATTAATTATTAAAAAATAATTTATAATCTATAAGTATTTCTTCAAGGAAGTGAAGACTACTAATAATTTAAAAATTATTAGAAAAGAATATACTCTATTTTTTAAATATTTTAAAAGTAATAAGATTTATTTATAATATTATATTAGGATTTATTTATTACTATTTTTATAAATTAGTATATTTATTAAAATATTATACTTTCCAGAGCAAAATTGGATTAAAAAATAATATTAAAAGAGGAACTTAGTTTATTATATTTAATAAATATTTAATTTTTTAATAATTATAAAATATTCTAAGACTTAATAATTAATTAAAATATTAAAATAATTTATACACTGGAATCTTTCTAACTCTAGTTATTATTTTTTTAAGGCATGAACGATCACTAGTAGTTCTTTATTATAAATATTATAATTATATTTTATAGAAGATATAATCTTGAAGTAAGAATTTATTAAATATTAAATTTTATTTACTAGCTATAAAAGTATTCTTATAATAATTTTATTAATAGTATCTATCTCACTATAAATAAAAAACATGGAATTATAATAAATAAAAATAAAAATTAAGATTAATACTTCTTTAAGTATTTTAAAGACTTTAATATAAGTATAATCCTAGTTAAAGACAATATTTTTCTAGATTAATCATGTTAGAAATTATATTATTCTATTATAAATTTTAATAAATCTTTAATAAAAATTGCAAAAGTTTAGGAATAATTAAATTCTTTATATAATTATTAAGATTTTTTATTTAATAATAATTATAATCTTTATCAAGTCCACACGGATACTATTAGTAATAATAATAAATTTAAAAAATTTAGTCTTTGTAATATGAAACTTATATTTATAAATCATAGTTTATAAATCTATGATTTATAATTTTTTAAATATTAATTATACATACAACTCATGCTCCGCTGTATTATTATTATAAATTAATATATTATTAATATAAGCTATAATAAACTTATCTAAATATTTTATTAAAATTTTATTAATAAATTATTAGAAGGTAGTAGATCCATTAATAAATTTAAATAAAAGAATTTAATATTTAAATAAGTTATATCATGTTCTGAAAGTAGTAAAATCTTTTAAAACAAGATTTATTCAGATTTAGTAAAAGTCTTATTATATATTAAATTTAATAAAGATTCTAGTATTATACAGGTAATCTATTATTTTATTAATAAAAAATAAAGAATATAGGTCCTTTTTAATTAAAATATTTAATTTTTAATAATTTATATAAAAATAAAGACCTCCTCCAGGCTTTCAGGCTATTAAAATAAGGAATATAAAGAATATAAAATTTAATATAATAAATCTTTTAACTAAGTTTTTTATAATATAATCACGGGAGGCCTGCAGTTTTTTTATTATTATTTTATAAAAAAAAATAGTATTTAGAGGGTTTTTATTTTTTAATTAAATTTTATAATTGTAGTGCTGGGATGGAGATAAAATATTAAATTTTTTTTTAAAAAAGATATTTATTAAATTATAATATTATTTAAAAAGAATCTTTTTAACTTGATTCTTTTTACTTATAGGTAGAATCTTTGATTTTTTTATAAGAATTTTCTTAATAGTATTAAATAAAATAATAAAAGTCTTTATCTTTAAATTTTTCAAATATTATTAGAAACTAGTTATTTTAATAAAAATTATTTCTTTATAAAAAAGTCTAATTAGGATAAGCTTTAGTTTAGACTTTAAGATTTTAGAAAAAGAGTGATACTAATAAATTTTTTTATTTAAATTATATTTTATTTTAGCTAGAGTCTCGCACAGGCTACTTTAATTAATATAAAAAAAAATTAATAATAATTATAATAATTTTAATTATTAATTTTTTAATTATATCTCATAATCTTTTTAAACTATATTTTATTGATATTTATAATTTACTAGGAACTATTCTAGGATAATTTAAAAAATATTTATAAAAAATTTAATTTTTATTTTATTTTTTAATATTAACTAGCTTAACTAGATTAGTTAATAATTCTAATAATCTAATAAAATATTATATTTATTAAACTATATTTTTTTAAGGATAGTATCATGTCTTTTTAGATCTAGTATAAAAAAAGAAGTATTTAGAAATTAATAACTATTAATTATAAGATTTAATTAGATTATATATGTTAAATTAGTAGTCTGTTTTTTATTAAAATTTGTGATTAGAATTACTTTTCTTAGAAATAATATTAGAATTTTAAAATATTAGATTATTTTAATAATAAATTAAATATTTATTACTGAGTAAGCATTAGCTCTAGAATTAATAAATATATAAATAAAAATAATAATACTATTTTTAGAAAATAAAGTAATAATTATAAAATTATTATTATTTTTTTCTAATAAATCTTATAAATTTATTATACTTATTTAAATTTCTAGCTTGTTTAGAATAGAGATTTTTTTTAAATATTATTTTTTATTAATTTAGATTTTTCTACAAGAGTTTCTAGAGCTTTTATTTATATAATTTTTTTTTAGAATATTCTCTATTTTAATAGCTAGACTTCTTATAATAGAAATATTTTTTTTTATTAAGATATTCTTAATCTCTGGTTCTATATTTAAAATATAAATTAAAATCCTGGAAATAGTATTCTTAGAGTTTAAAATACTAGAGAGGGTATAAGGATTATAAGATTTATTATAATTATTAATAGTAGTAATATAATTTCTAGTATAACTTTTTATTAGATTATTAATTAAATTTATAAAGTTTATATATTTTTTTATATAATTATTAAAGAAATAATATTTATTATTAAAGCTGTGTATAATAGATTTCTTAAATTTAAAAAATAATTTATTATATAAATTTTTTTTTTAAAAATTCTTACTGATTCCAGCTTCCACTGCGAAATAATAAAAAATAAAGATAAAAGTATAAAACTTATTTTTAATTTTTATTTATAAGTTCTGATACTAGTATTAAATATTATAGATTTTATAAGAATTAGTAAAGATAATTTCTAAATATTCTAGTATATTATTAATATTATTATAGAGATTAGTTATATTTAAATAGAGTCTAGATGTTAAATATCTTTTTATATTATTTTTATAATAATTAATAATATAAGTTTTATATATTACTAGAATAATAAACTAATTTATATTAGTTTTTAATTTTTAATGTATAGCTAATATCTAGTTTTTAAAAGAGATATTCTTTTTATTATTAAATAAAGATAGGTCAGGGATCTTTATTACTTTTTTAAACTTAAAAATAATAGTATTTTAAAAAATAATCAAAGCTTGATAAATGATTTATATTATAAAAATATCTTTCTTTTTAGTGATATTATCTTATTTCTAAGTAAGAATAATTATTTTTTAATTTTATTAATTCTATTTATTAAGAAGATTGTCTCTTTCAATCTCTAGATTATTAAAAATCTTTAGAAGAATTTTAAAAGTTTATTTTAAATCTTTCTTATATTAGTTATTAAATTTAGTCTGATTAAATCTATTTTTCTAATCTAGTTTATCAGGTAATATTATAAAAAGTTATTAATTATTTTTAAAATCTAGATTTAAATAGTTTTCCTTAACTATTTTATTTATTTTATTTAATTAATCAAGTGGGTTTTTTAGTTGTTAAATATTATTAAAAACATGGAGTAAAGACTATTAATAACTTAATAAAAACTAGCCATGTATAATAGTAAAAAAAAAAAAAATAATATTTAAAATTATAAAATAGCCGTTTAATACAGTAAAATAAGATTATATTAGTGTTAACTTATTCAAGAACTTTAAGTATAAGAAAAAAAAAAGAAAATAAGAAGTATTATAGACGCTCGCTTAAAGAAAACAATAATAAAGTAAATGAAATAAATATGGTTATATAATCCTACACAGAGCCGCCGTCACATTGAGAATATTCTAAAATCTATTAATAAATATTATCCCGGGTGGTTTAGGATTAGTAAGAATTATAAAAATTCTAAAAAAAAATCTTATCTTATATTTTTTTATTTATAGATTAAATAATTATTTAAATAATAATATATATCTTAATTCCATGTATCCTAGTAGTATTAGTATTTTATAAAATTTAATATCTTTATTCAGCCTGGATAAGCAAATGATAACTAGTAGTAGATTTTATCTAATAATTAAATATATAAATTTTTATTATCTAGGACTATTAACTAATTATTAAAAAATAAATTTTTATTTTTTAAAATATATTTTTTTTATTATAACAGGCTTGTTTCTAGTAAGACTCTAGAGAAAGATAGTTCTAATTAATTATTAAAAAATAATTTATAATCTATAAATATTTCTTTATAGAGGTAAGGACTATCTATAATTTAAAAATTATTAAAAAAAATATATTTTATTCTCTAAATATTTTAAAAGTAATAAAATTTATTTATAATATTATATTAAGACTTGTTTACTACTATTCTTATAAATTAATATATTTATTAAAATATTATATTTCCCAGGATAAAATTAGATTAGAAAGTAGTATTAGAAAAAAAACTTAGTCTATTATATTTAATAAATATTTAATCTTTTAGTAATTACAAAATATTCTAAGACTTAATAGTTAATTAAAATATTAAAATAATCTATATACTAGAATTCTTCTAGCTCTAGCTACTATTTTTTTAAAACACGAATAATTACTAATAATTTTTTATTATGAATATTATAGTTATATTCTATAGGAAATATAATCTTAGAATAATAATTTACTAGATACTAAATTCTATCTACTAGCTATAAAAGTATTCCTGTAATAATTTTATTAGTAGTATTTGTTTTAATATAAATAAAAAATATAAAATTATAATAAATAAAAATTAAAATTAAAATTAATATTTTCTTAAGTATTCCAAAGACTTTAGTACAGATATGATTCTAGTTAAAGATAATATTTTTTTAAATTAATTATATTAGGAATCATATTATTCTATTATAAATTTTAATAAATTTTTAATAAAAATTATAAAAATCTAAGAATAATTAAATTTTTTATATAATTATCAGGATTTTTTATTTAATAATAATTATAATCTTTATAGAGTTCACACGGATATTATTAATAGTAATAATAAATCTAAAAAATTTAATCTTTATAATATAAAATTTATATTTATAAATAGTAATTTATAAATTTATAATTTATAATTTTTTAAGTATTAAGTATACATGCAATTCATACTCCACTATATTATAATTATAAATTAATATATTATTAATATAAACTATAACAAACTTGTCTAGATACTTTATTAAGACTTTATAAATAAATTATTAGAAAGCAATGGATCTATTAATAAATTTAAATAAAAAAATTTAATATTTAAACAGCTTATATCACGCTTTAAAGATTATAAGATTCTCTAAAATAAAATCTATTCAGATCTGGTGGAAGTTTTATTATATATTAAATTTAATAAAGATTCTAGCATTACGCAGGTGGTTTATTATTTTATTAATAAGAAATAAAAAATACAGATTCTTCTTAATTAAAATATTTAATTTTTAATAATTTATATAAAAATAAAGGCTTCCTCTGGGCTTTCAAGCTATTAGAATAAGGAATATAAAAAATATAAAATTTAATATAATAAATTTCTTAATTAGATTTTTTATAATATAATTATAAAAGACTTGTAGCTTCTCTACTATTATTTTATAAAAAAAAATAATATTTAAAGAGTTTTTACTCTTTAATTAAATCTTATAATTATAATACCAGGATAGAAATAATATATTTAATTTTTTTTTAAAAAAATATCTATTAAATCATAGTATTACTTAAAAAAGATCTTTTTAATCTTATTTTTTTTATATATAAATAGAATCTCTGATTTCTTTATAAGAGTCTTTTTAATAATATTTAATAAAGTAATAAAGATCTTGATCTTTAAATTCTTTAAATATTATTAGAAACTAGTTACTTCTATAAAAGTTATCTTTTTATAAAAAAATCTAATCAGGACAGGCTTTAGTTTAAATTTTAAAATTTTTAAAAAAAAATAATACTAGTAAATTTTTTTATTTAGATTATATTTTATTTTTATTAAAATCTCGCACGGGCTGCTTCAATTAATATAAAAAAAAATTAATAGTAGTTATAATAACTTTAATTATTAATTTTTTAATTATATTTTATAATTTTTTTAAATTATATTTTACTAATACTTGTAATCCACTAAAGACTATTCTAAGATAATTTAAGAAATATTTATAAGAAGTCTAGTTTTTATCTTATTTTTTAATATTAACTAGCTCAGCTAGATTAGTCAGTAATTTTAATAATCTAATAAAATATTATATTTAATAAATTATATTTTTTTAAAAATAATATTATACCTTCTCAGGTCTAATATAAGAAAAAAAATATTTAAAAATTAATAACTATTAATTATAAGATTTAATCAGATTAAATATATTAAATTAGTAATTTATTTTCTATTAAAATCTATAACTAAAGTTACTTTTCTTGGAAATAATATTAGAATTTTAAAATATTAGATTATTTTAATAGTAAATTAAATATTTATTACCGAGTAGATATTAACTCTAGAATTAGTAAATATATAAATAAAAATAATAATATTATTTTTAAAAAATAAAATAGTAATTATAAAATTATTATTATTATTTTTTAATAAATTTTATAAATCTATTATACTTACTTGAGCTTCTAGCTTATTTAAAATAAAGATTTTTTCTAAATATTATTTTTTATTAATTTAGATTTTTTTATAAGAGCTTCTAAAATCTTTATTTATATAATCTTTTTTTTAAAATATTTTTTATTTTAATAATTAGGTTCCTTATAGTAGAAATATTTTTTTTATTAAGATATTTCTAATCTCTAGTTCTATACTTGAAATATAAGTTAAAGTTCTAGAAGTAGTATTTTTAGAGTTTATAATACTAGAAAAGATACAAGAATTATAAGATTTATTATAATTACTAGTAATAGTAATATTATTTTTAATATAACTTTTTATTAGATTATTAATTAAGTTTATAAAATTTATATATTTTTTTATATAATTATCAAAGAAACAATGCTTGTTATTAAAATTATGTATAATAGATTTCTTTAGTTTAGAAAGTAATTTATTATATAAATTTTTTTTATAAGTTTTTACTGATTCTAGCTTCTACTGTGAGGTAATAAAAAGTAGAAATAAAAATATAAAACTTATTTTTAATTTTTATTTATAAATCCTAGTACTAGCAATAGATATTATAAATCTTATAAAAATTAGTAAAAATAGTTTCTAAATATTTTAATATATTATTAGTATTGTTATAAGAATTAGTCATATTTGAATAAAATTTAAATATTAAATATTTTTTTGTATTATTTTTATAGTGATTAGTAATATAAATTTTATATATTATTAAAATAATAAATTAATTAATATTAATCTCTAGTTTCTGATATATAATTAATACCTAGTTTTTAAAGAAGATATTCTTTTTATTACTAAATAAAGATAAGTCAGGGATCTTTATTATTTTTTTAAATTTAAAAATAATAACAGTTCAAGAAGTAGTTAAAGTCTAATAAATAATTTATATTATAAAAATATCTTATTCTTTAGCAATATCATCCTGTTTTTAAGTAAAAGTAGTTATTTTTTAATTTTATTAATCTTATTTATTAAGAAAATTATCTCTTTCAGTCTCTAGATTATTAAAAATCTTTAGAAGAATTTTAAAAATTTATTTTAAATCTTTTTTATATCAGTTATTAAATTTAATCTAATTAAATCTATTTTTCCAGTCTGGTTCATCAGGTAATATTATAAAAAGTTATTAATTATTTTTAAAATTTAGGTTTGGATAGCTTTTTCTAATTATTTTATTTATTTTATTTAATTAGTTAGATAAGTCTTTGGTTGTTAAACATTACTAAAAATATAAGATAGAGATTTTTAACAGCTTAGTAGAAGCTGGTCATATATGATAGTAAAAGAAATAAAAAAAAATATTTAAAGTTATAAAATAACTATTTAATATTATAAAATAAGATTATATTAGTGTTAACTACTCGAGGACTTTAAGCATAAGAAGAAAAAAAAAAAACAAGAAGTATTATAGGTGCTCGCTTGAAGAAAACGATAGTAAGACAAACGAAACAAACATAATCACGTGATCCTGGACAGCGCCGCCGTCACATAGTAAATTTGTTTATAGAATTAATATTTTTAAAAATATAAAGTATCTTAATAATATTTTTTAATAGAATTTATTATAAATAAATAGTAGTTATTAAAGTAGCAGGTAGACTAGATAAAAATATTATAATTAAATATTTTAAATAAATTAATAGTATTATTAAATATAAAAATTCTTTTATTTTTAAAGATTTTAAAATTAAATACTAATATTAATTTTTTTATATATAAAGCTTTTTTAGCAGCTATATTATATATATAATATTTTATAATAGTTAAAAATAACACTATAATAAATTATTTTTTGGAAAACTAGAAAATAAAATCTCTAGTAAAAAAAATAATATATTTTTTAATTAATTTATTATTTTTATAATCTATATAAATAATATTTATATATATCTTAATATTTTTAATATAATTAAAAACAAGTATAATACTTAGATTCTTTATATTTTATATATATTAATATACTAATTTTAATACTCTAAAATCAGTAGTTATAAGTAAATTTATGTATTTTTATAATTAAAAAATAAATTATTATAAATAAGATCTTATTTTAATTACTAGTTAATTTAAACAGCTTATAAGATTTTAATATTTATAAGTATTAACTCTTTTAGATATTATTTTTAAATAATTCATTTTATAATATAATAATATTATCAGAGAAATAATTTTTATATAATTTTATATATTTATAATAATTAAAAATTTCTTTATATACACTTACTAAAATAAAAAGATTAATTTTTTTATAGTTATATTATATATTATAATTAAAAAACCTTTTAATTTACTAAGTTTCTTTAGATTAAATACTTGATTGAGATATTATTTAATCTTATTAAAAACATTTTAATATAGATTTGTGATAATTAAATTATTTATATAAATTATAAAATAAATATTAAATTTATAATAAATATAAAGATTCTGAGATAAGATAATAAAACTAATTTTTTATAATTTATTATTAAAAATATAATATTATAAAAATATAGTCCACTAAAGATTATATAATATTTATTTTAATTTATAAATATTATTTTTTGGATTTTTATAATATCTAATTAATTATTTTATAAATATTTAACAATTCTTTATCTGAGTAAATGAATAAATATATATAATATTATATTATTTTTAAATAAAATTCTTAATTATTATTATAATAAAAAATATTTTAATAATAATCTTACTAGTAACTAGAGTAAAAGATTAATTATAATTTTTATTTAATATTTAATAATTTCTATATATAATCTAATAAATATAAAATTAAATAATATAATTTTTTATATTAATTTTTAAATTAAATATTTATTTATTTAGGATCATGTAAGCGCCGGAAGATTTTTTTATAGTATTATAAATTCTTATATTTTTAATTTTATTAATTTATATATTTATTATTTACTTTTAATATAGTATTAAGAAAGATTTTATAGCTTTAATATATATTATTAAAATAATAATTTTATAATATTTCAATTTTAAAATTATAATATTTTAACTAACTAAGACGAGTTATTCATAATTTAATTAAATAAATAATTTATTTTTAATAATTTTTTAAAATTGCTTTACTACTAGAACATCTTTAGATGATAAAATATTAATAGTTTAAAAATCTTAAATTAAATATTTAACTAATTTAGTCTCGTATTCAATAGGATTTTTAATAAAGAATAATAGATATTCATTAGTTAATTTTATAAATGTAAAAATTATTTATATTTTATTAGTAATAATATTAATATCTTTATTAATATTTATAGTATTTTTAATATTAAAAATATTTTAATAAAGAAAAATATTATTTAGTCTAACTAATCTTTTACATTCTAGAAATAATTCTTTAAATAATAATTTATTAATTATACTACTAAAATTTTTATAATTATTTTTATATATTTTTCCTTTATAGAATGAAATATTTTTAAAATATTTAATCTTATTAATTTCTAATATTTAAATATGATAGATATAATTATTATTTTTATTAAAATTAATAAAATATTCCACTACTACACGGGATTCTATTTTTCTAGATATTATATAATTTTTAATAAATATATAAATATATAAATAATAATTAAATATACATAAAAAATGAAGCGAGATATTAGAATTTAAAAAATTATTAAAAAAATAATATTTATATATAAAAAACTTCTTAACATCACTTTTAATAGATATAAAATATTTTATAATTTAAGTAATAAGATGCATAGTATATAATTAAAAATATTTTAATAAATTTAAATCTATTATTATAATTTTATTTATTTAATTAATTAAATTATTATATCTTTTTAATAATCTGTTTACTTGAGATATTCAGAAAGATAAAATAATAATATAAATTTTATATTTTTTATAAAGTATTCAATTTTTATAAATTATTTAATTTTTAAAAAAAATTAAATTTTTTTATTTTTATTAAGATACCACGCTCTAATGTAATAGTTAATAATATTTTTATATTTAATATTTATTCGAATAAATTCTTCAATAGTATCAGATTTCTGTTTTAATAAAATAATATAAATAAGATAAGTTATTTTATTAATTATAATTAAAAAATAATTTAATAGAATCTTGTATAGTTATATTATTAATATAATAATAAAAAAGTTTAATACTACTATATCCATTCTAGGATTAATAATCTTAATAAAAAATATTTTTTATAATACTTATATATAATTAATAATTTTATTATTATTTATAAAATATAATTTTTATTAATTTTATAAATATTAAAGTCCTCATGGAGGTATTAAATAAATAATAATTTATAAAATAATTTAAATTAATAATAAATCTTGATATATAATTTTATAAAATATCTATTTATTTTAATGAATATTATTATATAACTTATTATTTTAACTTTAATAATTACATTTTCAAAAATATTATATAAATAATATTCATATAACTTTAACTTATAAAAATTAGTAAGTAAATTATAATTTAAAATAAAATATTAAAAATTATTAATATTATATATTTAATAAAATTTCTAGTTAGAAAAGCCCTCGATTACTATACTATTAAAATCTATAATAAAAATATTATTATCTATATCAGAATTAATAATTATAATTATATAAAATCTAGTAACTAGTTCTATTATTTATTTTAATATAATTAATAAAATCTTTATAAAAATCTTAGATTTTAATAATTTAATATTCTTTTTATTTCTATAAAATTAGATATTATGAATATAGAGAATCTAGTTTTTAAAATAAAGATTAAAAATAAAATATTAATAATATAAAATATAATACTACTGCTTCTTATAAAAACTGTAGTTTTTATTAATATTATTTAATAATAAATTTAATATTTTTTTAAGTATTTTTCTATATTTTAAGTTTTCTTAAATAGATTATCTTCTTCTACCAATTCTTCGTAGAATCTAATTTAGTAAATAATTTAGATTTTATAATAAATATTATAAAGTTAATTTAATTAAATTTATCTTCTTTTTTTATAATATTTTTATAATAATCAAAGAATTCTGTTTTCGTAAGGACTTTAGTAGTATTATTAAAAAATTATAATTTAATATTAATAATTTAATTTAATAAATTAGAATTAAATTATTTAAATAATAATAATAAAGTATAATAAGATATTAAAAAATAATCTAATTATTTTAAAAGTATAAATACTTATTTAAAATTATTAATAAATTATAATATAATAGGAAAATCAGATTATTTTCTTTATAAGATTAAGGAATATTATCTAGTAAAAAATATAATTATAATTAGAAATTAAATAATAAATTATTTTAAATATATTATTTATGTATTCTTTAAAATTATTTAATATTATAAAATATTTAAGAACTTTCTTTAATAACTAATATACTAATTAAGTTTATATATTAATTAAAATACTGTACTAGATAATGTATGATTTATATATTAATAAAAATCTAATAAATATTTTATCAATTATATTTTAAAATCTAATATTTTTTAGTGCGTGTCTCATTTTAAAATATTATATTTTATAATCTTTATATTTTTTTAATAATTTTAATATATTTTTTAAGCTCTTGGATAGTTTCTGTGACAGCAACTGTATCTAGAATCACATAATTATGTTTATTTTATTTATTTTATTATCATTTTCTTCACGTAACCATGTTTATTCTATTTATTTTATTATTATTTTCTTTAAGCAAGCACTTATAATACTTCTTATTTTTTTTTCTTTTTATACTTAAAATTCTAGAATAATTAGCACTAATATAACCTTATTTTACTATATTAAATAGTTATTTTATAACTTTAAATACTTTTTTTATTTTTTTTATTATTATATATAATTAATTTTTACCAAGCCGTTAGTAGTCCCTATTTATATTTTTAATAATATCTAATAACTAAAAGATCTATTTAATTAATTGAATAAAATAAATAAAATAGCTAGAGAAAGCTATTTAAACTTAAATCTTAAAAATAATTAATAATTTTCTATAATACTGCCTGATGAACTAGACTAGAAAAATAGATTTAATTAAATTAAATTTAATAATTAATATAAAAAAAATTTAAAATAAACTTTTAAAATCCTTCTAAAAGTTTTTAATAATCTAGAAACTAAAAAAAATAATTTTTTTAATAAATAAAATTAATAGAGCTAAGAGATAACCACTCTTATTTAAAAATAAAATAATATTATTAAAAAATAAGATATCTTTATAATATAAATTATTTATTAGATTTTAATTATTTTTTAAAATACTATTACTTCTAAATTTAACAAAATAATAAAGATTTCTAATTTATTTTCATTTAATAATAAAAAAAATATTTTCTTTGAAGACTGGATACTAGTTATATATTAAAAATTAAAAATTAATATTAATTAATTTATTATTCTAGTAATATACAAGACTTATATTATTAATTATTATAAAAATAATATAAAAAAGTATTTAATATTTAAACTTTATTCAAATATAATTAATTTTTATAATAATATTAATAATATATTAAAATATTTAAAAATTATTTTTATTAATTTTTATAAAATTTATAATATTTATTACCAGTACTAGAAGTTATAAATAAGAATTAAAAAATAAATTTTATATTTTTATTTTTATTTTCTATTATCTTACCATGGAAGCTAGAATTAATAAAAATTTTTTAAAAAAAATTTATATAATAAATTATCTTTTAAATTAAAAAATTTATTATATATAATTTTAATAACAAGTATTATTTTTTTAATAATTATATAAAAAATATATAAATTCTATAAATTTAATTAATAATTTAATAAAAATTTATATTAAAAATAATATTATTACTACTAGTAATTATAATAATTCTTATAATTTTTATATTTTTTTTAATATTCTAAACTCTAAAAATACTATTTCTAAGATTTTAATTTATATTTTAAATATAAAAACAGAAACCAGGAACACTTTAATAAAAAAAATATTTTTATTATAAAAAATCTAGTTATAAAAATAGAAAATATCTAAAAAAAAATTATATAAATAAAAATTTTAAAAACTTTTATAAAGAAACCTAAGTCAATAAAAAATAATTTTTAAAAAAATTTTTATTTTAAATAAACTAGAAATATAAATAAACACAATAAATCCATAAGATTTATTAAAAAATAATAATAATAATTTTATAATTATTATTTTCATTTATATATTTATTAATTTTAAAATTAATGTTTACTTGGTAATAAATATCTAATTTATTATTAAAATAATTTAATATTTTAAAATCTTAATATTACTCTTAAGAAAAGTAATTGTAGTTATAAATTTTAATAAAAAATAAATTATTAATTTAATATATATAATCTAATTCAATCTTATAATTAATAATTATTAATTTTTTAATATTCTTTTTTTTATATTAGATTTAAGAAAACATGATATTGTTTTTAAAAAAAATATAATTTATTAAATATAATATTTTATTAAATTATTAAAATTATTAATTAATCTAGCTGAGCTAGTTAATATTAAAAAATAAAATAAAAACTAGATTTTTTATAAATATTTTTTTAATTATTTTAAAATAATCTCTAGTAGATTACAAGTATCAATAAAATATAATTTAAAAAAATTAAAAAATATAATTAGAAAATAAATAATTAAAAATTTTATAATTATTATTAATTTTTTTTATATTAACTAAAGCAGTCCGTACAAGATTTTAATAAAAATAAAATATAATCTAAATAAAAAAATTTATTAATATTATTTTTTTTAAAAATTTAAAAATTTAAATTAAAGCTTATCCTGACTAGGCTTTTTTATAAAAAAATAATTTTTATTAAAATAGCTAGCTTCTAATAATACTTAAAAAACTCAGAGATAAAGATTTTTATTATTTTATTTAATATTATCAAGAAAACTCTCACAGAGAAATTAAAGATTTTATATATAAATAAAAAAAATAATATTAAAAAAGTCTTTTTTAAGTAATATTATAATTTAATAAATATTTTTTTTAAAAAAAATATTATATACTATTTCTATTCTGATATTATAATTATAAGATTTAATTAAAAAATAAGAATTCTCTAAATATTATTTTTTTTATAAAATAATAATAAAAAAACTATAAGTCTTACATGGTTATATTATAAAAAATTTAATTTAAAGATTTATTATATTAAGCTCTGTATTCTTTATATCCTCTATTCTAATAGTCTAAAAGTTTAAAGGAGGCCTCTATTTCTACATAGATTATTAAAAACTAAATATTTTGATTAAGAAGGACCCGCTGCCTGAACAGGGACAAGCCCGGTCAGCTATTTGGAACTGGAATATTATATATTCTAGTTTATCTGATTCTAAGACTACACTAGAAGAAGTTAATAAAATAGAAAATCTTTAAAAAGATTTTTCATGAGAAATATAAAAAAATAATTATAAAATAATTAAAAAAAAATGAATAATTAGATTTTATTTATACTAGATAGTTTTTTTTTTAGTGAATTAACTCTTTTTAAACTAGATTTTATATTTAATTTGTTATAGTTTTTTAGTTTTTTATAATTTTAATTTATTCTTCTTTTTTACCATAACATTGGAATAAAAATAATAGTTAAAAATAATAAAGAACTAATAACTAATATATTAAATAATCATAGAAACTTATTTTAGAATAAATTTATTAAATAACTAGTAAAGTAAGTCCAGGAGTTATTAATATAAAATATAAAAATATAATATATTATCATATAGTAGGATAGTATAATAGATAATAAAATTAAAACTAGTTTTAAATATATTAAAAAATTTATTAATAATTAGATTCTATTTTTTTAAATATTTTTATTAATATTTTATATATTTTATTTAACTCTTTTTAAAAGATCTAAAGGTATGAAAAAATCTAAACTTTTTATTTTTATATTTTCTAATAGGAAGGATAAAAGCAAATTTCTATAATAATTTAATAATATTTAAATAAAAATTAAGATTACCTAGAAATTTATTAACAGTCTAAATAATTAAATTTAATATATTTTTTTACTTCTTAATAAAAAAATTAAAATAAAAATTAATTTATAGATTAATACCATGCATAAAATTGAGATGGCTGTTCAACACAGTAAAATGAGGTTGTATTGGTACTAACTACTCGAGAACTTTAAGTGTAAGAAGGAAAAAAAATAAGAAATATTATAAATACTTATTTAAAGAAAATAATAATAAAATAAATAAAATAAATATAGTTACATGATTTTAAATAAAGTTATTATTATATTATTTTTTTATTTAAACCTAACTATCTCTAGTTAAAAAAATATCATTATCTTTATAATCTGTAATAAATTCATTATTTTCTATTATAATAATTTATATAAAAAATTATTTAAGTAGTCTAGAGTAGTTTAAATAATAAATATAAAAATTATATAAATAAAAAAATATATTTTTAAAATTATTAATAAGATACCACACATGGTCATTCTTATAAAAGTTAATTTATTTAATATAATATTATAAAGTTTTTATTTATAAATAATTTTTTAAAATCTGTTCTATCTTCTATTCAGTATAATTATTAATCTTAATTAAGAAAATCGGATCTAAGATTTATTTAAATAATAATTTTAAAATATTATAAAAATAGAGTTTATCAGAATAAAAAATAAAATAGATCTTTATATTATTAAATAATTAAATTTAAAATATATAATTAATGTTTTTAATAATAATTATTAAATTATATTAATTTTTTAATAATTCTTAGAATAATTAGCTCTAGTATTAATTTTTAATATTTATATAAATCTTATTTTTAATATTAAAATTCATAAGTTAATACTATTAATTAATCATATAAATCTAAACTTATTAAATAATTTATATATTTTTTTTATTAATTTATATATTTATTTTATATAATAGGCTAGGGCTCGGGCTTACTATTAATTAATAATATTTATAATAAAAATCTAAGAAAATATTTAATTAAAAAAAATATAAGATTTATATTTTTATTTAATTATAAAAAATAGTAGTTTTATATATTCCTGAAGTAAGATTATAAAAATAAAATTAATGAATAATAAAAATTCTAATTAATTATTTTAATAATAATTTATAAAAAAAATGAATCTTTACATTATGTACTAGTTCATGATTTTAATTTACTTATTAATTTAAAAATAATATATTATTAAAAACTTAAATTTTATTTATAATATATAATATAGTTTGTTCTAAAATTTTAATATAAAATATTTTTTTTAATTTAATATAATTATGTCTGGAGGTCTTGATTAAAAATATATTTATTTTAAAAATAATTAGATTATATTTTATGAAAATATAAACTTTATATATAGAATTAAGATAATTTATTTATTTAATTAATTTATTATAATAAATATAATATTAAAATTATAGTAGTTCTTTAAAAATATTTAAAAATTTATTAATAAATATTAATCTAGATAATCCAGGATTAATAAAAGTTATAAAAATTTTAAAAAAAGATTTTATCTTATATTTTTTTATTTATAAATTAAATAATTATTTAAATAATAATATATATCTTAATTCTAGATATTCTAGTATTATTAATATTTTATAAAATCTAATATCTTTATTTAGTCTAGATAAGTAAATAATAATTAATAATAGATTTTATCTAATAATTAAATATATAAATCTTTATTATTTAAAATTATTAATTAATTATTAAAAAGTAAAAATTTATTTTTTAGAATATATTTATTTTTATTATAATAAATTTATTTTTAATAAGATTTTAGAAAGAGATTATTCTAATTAATTATTAAAAAATAATTTATAATCTATAAATATTTTTTTAAAAAAATAAAAATTATTAAAAAAAAATATATCTTATTTTTTAAATATTTTAAAAATAATAAGATTTATTTATAATATTATATTAGAGCTTATTTATTATTATTTTTATAAATTAATATATTTATTAAAATATTATACTTCCTGGGATAAAATTAAATTAAAAAATAATATTAAAAAAGAATTTAATCTACTACACCTAACAGATGTTTAGTTTTTTAATAATTATAAAATATTTTAAAACTTAGTAATTAATTAGAATATTAAAATAATTTATATATTAGAATTTTTTTAGTTTTAATTATTATTTTTTTAAGATATGAATGATTACTAGTAATTTTTTATTATAAATATTATAATTATATTTTATAAAAGATATAATATTAAAATAATAATTTATTAAATATTAAGTTTTATTTATTAGTTATAAAAATATTTTTATAATAATTCTATTAATAATATCCATCTCAATATAAATAGAAAGTATAGGATTATAATAAATAAGAATAAAAAGTAAAATTAATATTTTTTTAAATATTTTAAAAACTTTAGTATAGATATAATTCTAATTAAAAATAATATTTTTTTAAATTAATTATATCAGGGATCATGTTATTCTATTATAAATTTTAATAAATTTTTAGTAAAAGTTTTAAAAATTTAAAAATAATTAAATTTTTTATTTAATAATAATTATAATCTTTATCAAGTCCACATGGATACTATTAATAATAATAATAAATTTAAAAAATTTAGGTTTTATAATATAAAACTTATATTTATAAATAATAACTTGTAAACCCATGACTTATAATTTTTTAAATATTAAATATATATATAATTTATATTCTATCATATTATTACTATAAATTAATATATTATTAATATAAATCATAATAAACTTATCTAAGTATTTTATTAAAATTTTATTAATAAATTATTAAAAGATAATAGATTTATTAATAAATTTAAATAAAAAAATTTAATATTTAAATAGGCTATATCACGTTTTAAAAATTATAAAATTTTTAAAAATAAGATCTATTCAGATCTAGTAGAAATCTTATTATATATTAAATTTAATAAAGATTTTCATATTATATAAATAATTTATTATTTTATTAATAAAAAATAAAAAAATATAGGTTTTTTTTAATTAAAATATTTTATTTTTAATAATTTATATAAAAATAGAGACCTCCTCCAGGCTTTTAAATTATTAGAATAAAAAATATAAAAAATATAAAATTTAATATAAAAAATCTTTTAATTAAATTTTTTATAATATAATCATAAAAGACTTATAATTTTTTTATTATTATTTTATAAAGAAGAGTAGTGTCTAAAAAATTCTTATTTTTTAATTAAATCTTATAATTATAATATTAAAATAAAAATAATATATTAAATTTTTTCTTAGAAAAAATATCTATTAAATTATAATATTATTTAAAAAAAAAATTTTAATCTTAATTTTTTTATTTATAAATAAAATCTTTAATTTCTGAGATGGCCGTTTAACACAGCAAAATGAGGTTGTATTGGTGCTAACTTATTCGAGAACTTTAAGCGTAAGGAGGAAAAAAAAAATAAGAAATATTATAAGCGCTCGCTTAAAGAAAATAATAGTAAAATAAATAAAAAAAATAAAATAAATATAATCATATAATTCTATATAAAATTATTATTATATTATCTCTTTATTTAGACCTGACTGCCCCCAGTTAGGAAAACATTGTTATCTTTATAATTTATAGTGAATTCGTTATTCTTTATTATAGTAATCTATATAAGAAGTTATTTAAACAGTCTAGAATGGCTTAGATAGTAAGCATGAAAATTATATAAATAAAAAAATATGTTTTTAAAATTACTAGTAGAATATCATGCATAGTTATTTTTATTAAAACTAATTTATTTAACATAGTATTATAGAGTTTTTATTTATAAATAGTTTTTTAAGATTTATTCCACCTCGCATTCGGTATGATTATTAATTTTAATTAAAGAAGCCTAGTCTAAAATCTGTCTAGATAATAATTTTAAAGTATTACAAAGACAGAGTTTATTAGGATAAAAAATAGAATAGATTTTAATACTATTAGATAATTAAACTTAGAATATATAACTAATCTTTTTAATAATAATTACTAGATTATACTAGTTTTTTAATAATTTTTAAAATAATTAGCCCCAGTACTAGTTTCTAATATTTATATAAATCTTATCTCTAATATTAAAATTCACGAGTTAACGCTGTTGGTTGGTTATATAAATCTAAATTTATTAAGTAATTTATATACTTTTTTTTATTAACTTCTATATCTATTCTATATAATAGACCAGGACTCGGGCTTGCTATTAATTAATAATATCTATGATAAAGATCTAGGGGAGTATCTAATTAAAAAAAATATAAAACTTATATTCTTATTTAATTATAAAGAGTAATAGTCCTATAGATTTTTAAAATAAGACTATAAAAATAAAATTAATTAGTAATAAAAATTCTAACTAGTTATTTTAGTAATAATTTATAAAAAAGATAAGTTTTTACACTGTATACTAGTTTCTAATTTTAATTTATTTATTAATTTAAAAATAATATATTATTAAAAATTTAAGTTTTACTTGTAGTATATAATATAACTTATTCTAGAATTCTAATATAAATTATTCTTCTTAGTTTAATATAATTATATTTGGAGATTTTAATTATAAATATATTTATTCTAGGAATAACCAGGCCATGCTTTATATAAATATAAATTTTATATATAAGATTAAAATAATTTATTTATTTAATTAGTCTATTATAATAAATATAGTATTAAAACTATAGCAGTCCTTTAGAAATATTTAAAGGTCTATTAATAAATACTAGCCTGGATAGTCTAGGATGGATAAAGATTATAAAAATCCTAGAAATAACTTCTGTCTTATATTTTTTTATTTATAAATTAAATAATTATCTAAATAATAATATATATCTTGATTCTAGATATTCTAGTAATATTAGTATTTTATAAAATCTAGTATTTTTATTCAGCCTAAATAAGTAAATGATAATTAATAGTAGATTTTATTTAATAATTAAATATATAAATCTCTATTATCTAGAATCACTAACTAATTATTAAAAAATAGAAATTTATCTTTTAAAATATATTTATTTTCACTATGATGAACTTATTCTTTATAAGACTTTAAAAAAGAATTATTTTAATTAACTATTAAAAGATAATTTATAACCTGTAAATATTTTTCCAAGAAAATAAGAATTATTAATAATTTAAAAATTATTAAAAAAAAATATATTTTATTTTTTAAATATTCTAGAAATAATGAAATTTATTTATAATATTATATTAGAATTTACTTGCTATTATTTTTATAAATTAGTATATTTACTAAAGTATTATATTTTTTAAGATAAAATTAGATTAGAAAATAATATTAAAAAAAGAACTTGGCTTATTATATTTAATAAATATTTAGTTTTTTAATAATTATAAAATACTCTAAGACTCAGTGATTAGTTAGAATACTAAAATAGTTTATATATTAAAATTCTTTTAACTCTAATTACTATTTTTCTAAGATATAAATAATTATTAGTAATTTTTTATCATAGATATTATAATTATATTCCATAGAGAATATAGTTTTAAAATAATAATCTATTAGATATTAAGTCCTATCTACTAGCTGTAAGAATATTCTTATAATAATTTTTATTAATAATATTTATCTCAACACGAGTAGGAAACATGGGATTATAATAAATAAAAATAAAAACTAAGATTAATATTTTCTTAAGTATTTTAAAAATTTTAATATAAATATAATTCTAATTAAAGATAATATCTTTCTGGATTAATTATATCAGAAGTCGTGTTATTCTATTATAAATTTTAATAAATTTTTAATAAAAGTTATAAAAGTCTAGAAATGATTGAATTTCTTATATAATTATTAAAGTTTTTTATTTAGTAATAATTATAATCTTTATTAGATTTACATAGATACTATTAATAATAATAATAAATCTAAAAAACTTGGTTTTTATAACATGAAACTTATATTTATAAATTATAATTTATAAGCTTGTAACTTATAATTTTTTAAATATTAATTATATATATAACTCATACTCCGCTGTGTTATTACTATAAATTAATATATTATTAATATAAACTATAACAAACTTATCTAAGTACTTTATTAAAACTTTATTAATAAATTATTAGAAGATAGCAGGTCCATTAATAAATTTAAATAAAAAGATTTAATATTTAAATAAACTATATCACGCTTTAAAAATAATAAGATTTTTTAAAGTAGGATTTATTCAGATCTAGTAAAAATCTTGTTATATATTAAATTTAATAAAGACTCTAGCATTATGCAGGCGGTCTATTATTTTATTAATAAAAAATAAGAAATATAGATTCTTTTTAATTAAAGTATTTAATTTTTAATAATTTATATAAAAACAGAGACTTCTTCTAAGTTTTTAGACTATTAAAATAAGAAATATAAAAAATATAAAATTTAATATAATAAATCTTTTAATTAAATTCTCCATGATGTAATCACGGGAGGCTTATAATTTTTTTATTATTATTTTATAAAAAAAATAATGCTTAGAGGGTTCTCATCTTTTAATTAAATCTTATAATTATAGTATTAGAATGGAGATAACATATCAGATTTTTTTTTAAAAAAGATATCTACTAGATTATAATATTATTTAAAAAAAAATTTTTTAATTTTATTTTTTTTACTTGTAGATAAAATCTCTGATTTTTTTATAAAAATTTTCTTAATAATATTAAGTGAGATAACAAAGATCTCTATTTTTAAATTTTTTAAATATTATTAGAAACTAGCTACTTTAATAAAAATTATTTCTTTATAAAAAAATCTAATTAGAGCAAGCTTTAGTTCAAATTTTAGAATTTTAAAAAGAAAATAATACTAATAAATTTTTCTATTTAAATTATATTTTATTTTAGCTAGAACCTCGCACGGGCTACTTTAATTAATATAAAAAAAAATTAATAATAATTATAATAATTTTAATTATTAATTTTTTAATTATATCTTATAATTTCTTTAAGTTATATTTTATTAATACTTATAATCTACTAGAGACTATTCTAGAATAGTTTAAAAAATATTTATAAAAAGTCTAGTTTTTATCTTATTTTCTAATATTAATTAGCTTAGTTAGATCAGTCGGTGATTCTAATAATCTAATAAAATATTATATTTATTAAACTATATCTTTCTAAGAATAGTATCATGCCTTTCTAGATCTAATATAAGAAAAAAAATGTTTAGAAATTAATAATTATTAATTATAAAATTTAATCAGATTATATACATTAAATTAGTAGTTTATTTTCTATTAAAATCTATAACTAGAGTCACTTTTCTTAGGAGTAATATTAGAATTTTAAAATATTAAATTATTTTAATAATAAATTAAATATCTATTACCAAGTAGATATTAATTCTAGAATCAGTAAATATACAAGTAGAAATAGTAATATTATTTTTAAAAAATAAAATAATAATTATAAAATTATTATTATTATTCTCTAGTAAATCTTATAAATTTATTATATTTATTTAAACTTCTAGCTTATTTAAAATAGAGACTTTTCCTAGATATTATTTTTTACTAACTTGGATTTTTTTATAAAAGTTTTTAAAATCTTTACCTATATGATCTTCTTCTTAAAATATTTTTTACTTTAATAGCTAGATTTTTTATAATAGAAATATTTTTTTTTTATTAAAATATTTCTAGTCTCTAGTTCTATATTTAAAGCATGAGTTAAAGTCCTAGAAATAATATTTTTAAAGTTTAGAATACTAGAGAGGATATAAAGATTATAAGATTTATTATAATTACTAGTAGTAATAATATAACTTTTAATATAATTCTTTATTAGATTATTAATTAAATTTATAAAATTTATATATTTTTTTATATAATTATCAAAGAAATAATACTTATTATTAAAACTATACATGGTAGATTTCTTAAGTTTAAAAAATAATTTATTATATAAATTTTTTTTTTAAAAGTCTTTACTAATTCCACCTTCTACTATGAGATAATAAAAAATAAAGATAAAAATATAAAACTTATTCTTAATTTTTATTTATAAGTCCTAGTACTAGCGACAAGCGTTATAAATTTTATAAAAATTAATAAAAATAATTTCCAAGTATTCTAGCATATTATTAATATTATTATAAAAATTAATTATATTTAAATAAAATTTAAATATTAAGTATCTTCTTACATTATCTTTATAATAGCTGGTAATATAAGTTTTATATATTATTAAAATAATAAATTAATCTATATTAATTTCTAATTTTTAATATATAACTAGTATCCAGTCTTTAAAGAAAATATTTTTTCTATTATTAAATAAAGATAGATCAGAAATCTTTATTACTTTTTTAAACTTAAAAATAGTAATATTTTAAAAAATAGTTAAAGCCTGATAAATAGCTTATACTATAAAAGTATTTCTTTTTTTAATAATATTATCTTATTCCTGAGTGAGAGTAGTTATTTTTTAATTTTATTAATATTATTTATCAAGAAGATTATCTCTTTTAATCTTTAAATTATTAAAAATCTTTAAAAAGATTTTAAAAGTTTATTTTAAATCTCTTTTATATTAATTATTAAATTTAATTTAATTAAACCTATTTTCCTAATCTAGTTCATCAGGTAATATTATAGAAAGTTATTAATTATTTTTAAAATCTAGATTCAAGTAACTTTTCCTAGCTATTTCATTTACTTTATTTAATTAATTAAATGGGTCTTTTAGTTATTAAATATTATTAAAAATATAGGATAAAAACTACTAATAACTTAGCAGGAGCTGGCCGTGTATAATAATAAAAAAAAAAAATAATATTTAAAATTATAAAATAACCATTTAATACAGTAAAATAAGGTTATATTAGTGCTAACTTATTCAAGAACTTTAAATATAAGAAGAAAAAAAGAAAAACAAGAAGTATTATAGATGCTTACTTGAAGAAAACAACAGCAAAACAAATAAAACAAATATAGTCACGTGATTCTACACAGAGCCGCTGTCACAATTTCTTAATAAAAGTCTTCTTAATAGTATTAAATAAAATAAAAAAAATCTGTATTTTTAAGTTTTTTAGATATTATTAGAAGCTAGCTATTTTAATAAAAATTATTTTTTTATAAAAGAAGCTAATTAGAATAGATTTTAGAATTTTAAAAATAAAATAATATTAATAAATTTCTTTATTTAAATTATATTTTATTTTTATTAGAATCTCACACGGGCTATTTTAATTAATATAAAAAAAATTAATAATAATTATAATAATTTTAATAATTAATTTTTTAATTATATTTTATAATTTTTTTAAATTATATTTTATTAATACGTGTAATCTACTAGAGATTATTTTAAAATAATTTAAAAAATATTTATAAAAAATCTAGTTTTTATTTTATTTTTTAATATTAACTAGCTTAACCAGATTAGTCAATAATTTTAAAAATTTAATAAAATATTATATTTAATAAATTATATTTTTTTAAAGATAATATCATGCTTTCCTAGATTTAATATAAAAAAAAATATTTAAAAATTAATAATTATTAATTATAAGACTTGATTAAATCATATATAATAAATTAATAATCTATTTTTTATTAAAATCTATAACTAAAATTATTTTTCTTAGGAATAATATTAGGATTTTAAAATATTAGATTATTTTAATAATAAATTAAATATTTATTATTAAGTAAATATTAGCTCTAAAATTAATAAATATATAAATAAAAATAATATTATTATTTTTAAAAAATAGAGTAGTAATTGTAAAATTATTATTATTATTTTTTAATAAATTTTTTAAATTTATTATATTTATTTAAACTTCTAGTTTATTTAAAATAAAGATTTTTTTTTAAATATTATTTTTTACTAGTTAAAATTTTTTTATAAAAATTTTTAAAATTTTTATTTATATAATCTTCTTTTTAGAATATTTTTTATTTTAATAACTAGATTTCTTATAGTAAAAATATTTTTTTTATTAAAATATTTTTAATTAATAATTTTATATTTAAAATATAAGTTAAAATCCTAGAAATAATATTTTTAAAATTTAGAATATTAGAAAAAATATAAAAATTATAAAATTTATTATAATTATTAATAATAGTAATATTACTTTTAATATAATTTTTTATTAAATTATCAATTAAATTTATAAAATTTATATATTTTTTTATATAATTATTAAAGAAGTAATACTTATTACTAAAATTATATATAATAAATTTTTTTAATTTAAAAAATAATTTATTATATAAATTTTTTTTTAAAAAACTTTTACTAATTCTAGCTTCTATTATAAGATAATAAAAAATAAAAATAAAAATATAAAATTTATTTTTAATTTTTATTTATAAATTTTAGTACTGGTAATAAATATTAGAGATTTTATAAAAATTAATAAAAATAATTTTTAAATATTCTAGTATATTATTAATATTATTATAAAAATTAATTATATTTAAATAAAATCTAGATATTAAATACGTTCTTATATTATTTTTATAATAATTAATAATATAAGTTTTATATATTATTAAAATAATAAATTAATTTATATTAATTTTTAGCTTTTGATATATAACTAATATCTAGTTTTTAAAGAAAATATTTTTTCTATTATTAAATAAAAATAAGTTAAAAATCTTTATCATTTTCTTAAATTTAAAAATAATAATATTTTAAAAAATAATTAAAATCTAATAAATAATTTATATTATAAAAATATTTTATTTTTTAATAATATTATCCTGTTTCTAAATGAGAATAATTATTTTTTAATTTTATTAATCTTATTTATCAAGAAAACTATTTTTTTTACTTTTTAAATTATTAAAAATTTTTAAAAGAATTTTAAAAATTTGTTTCAGGTCTTTCTTATATCAGTTATTAAATTTAATTTAATTAAATCTATTTTTCCAATCTAGTTTATTAGATAGTATTATAAAAAATTATTAATTATTTTTAAAATTTAAGTTCAAATAACTTTCTCTAGCTCTTTTATTTTTTTTATTTAATTAGTTAAATAAGTTTTTTAATTATTAAATATTATTAAAAATATAAACTAAAAATTACTGATAGTTTGGTAGGAGCTGGCTGTGTATAATAATAAAAAAAAATAATATTTAAAATTATAAAATCACTATTTATAATAATAAAATGAAGTTATATTAGTGCTAACTTCTCGAGAATTTTAAATATAAAAAAGAAAAAAAAATAAGAAGTATTATAGACACTCGCTTGAAGAAAATGATAACAAAGTAAATAAAATAAACATGGTCACGTGATTCTAGATAAAGCTGCTGTGACAGAAATCATGGAATTTATAATTAATATTATTATGAATTATTTTAAATTTATTTATAAAGACCCCGTGTGGAAGAAAAAAGTAATTAATAAATTATTTATTTTTGAATAAAGAGTCTATATAGTTAATAATTTTATTATAGAAATTAATAACTTATTGATTAGGACTAGAAACTATAATTAAAATAATTTTAATAAAGAAAATTTATTATATTAAGTTTTTAACCATAATATCCACCAGTAAATAATAGATATAAAATAAAAATTAAATTTTAAAAATTTCTACTATTAAGTAAAACTACTAATAAATAAATTAATAAAAATAAATAAATTTTTAAAAAATTAATCAGGATATACTAGTACCTAAACTAGAAATATAATTAAAAAATAAATTTTTAATAATAATACTATAAACTAGAAGTTTTTAATAATAAATATTAAATCTATCTATTAAATTAAATAAGTATTAAAAAAAGAGATAATAAAGTATTAAAAATTTAAATTTTATTTATATTATGAATTTTTTAAATATTATATTATTAACTATTTTAACTTATTTATATAATATTTTTAAACGCTCCGAAAGATTACTAGAGAGGAAATATTTTAGATTATATTAAAAAATAATTTTATAAGAAATATTATTTAAATTTAAAAAATCTAATAATTTTAGATAATCTTAATTATTTAAATTTAAAAAAGAATTAATTTATATAATTTAATTAATTATAATATCTCTAGATATTAATAAAAGTCTGTAAGAAAATATATATTTTTATATTTTATTATAAATTTTTAAATATAATATTATATTAAGACTGCCCTGGATAAAATACTAGAATATAATAATTGAAAATTAAAAATTTTATACTAGATATCTAAAGTATAAAAATAAAAATATATTATAAATAAAAATAAGATTATAATCTTATTTTTTAATTTATTTTAACCAACGCTTAGTATACTTGAAAAAATTAAAAATAAATTAATAAAACTTTTTTTTATTAATTTTATTAATATTAATAAGATATTTTATAAATTTAATTAATTAAAAGATTCCACGGACATGGAAAAAATTATTTAAATATTATTAAAATTATTTAAATATTATTAAAATTATTTAAATATTTTTAATAAAATAATAATAAATATTTTATTTTTATATTATCCAGGAGTAGACTATGTTATTAATTTTATAAAAAATATAAAAAATAAAAAATAAAATATATTTTAAAAATCTTTATATTAAATAAATTACTTAAAATTTTTAATATTATAAAAGACTTTAATTAATTTATTAGAAAAAAGTTTTATCTAGATAAATAATTTTTTAATAATTATTTTTATTTTATTTATTTTAAATTCTAATGGAAGTCTATAGTTTTATATAAATTATTAAATTTTTAATTAAATAATAATAAAAGACTATTATTCTTTATTATTAATTTAAAAAGTTTTTTAGTATATCTTCTAGACTTGTTTTTTTATTAAATTTAATATAATTCAAGTCTTCTACTACATTCGGGTTAAGAAAGAAAATAAATAAAAAATAATATTTTAAATTTATTTTAGATTTTTTAAATAATTAATTATTTTTTCTAAACTTATTAACTATTCTAGTATTTTTTAATAATATATTAACTAGATATTATAAAAGTTTTTAAATAAATTTTACTTTATTTATATTAATACTATTCTTATTTTTATAGATAAAAATTTATTATAATATTATTTTTAAATCCAGAAGGTCCTAGAATCATTATATAAAATAAAATTATAAATAAATATTAAAAAATATAAATTTAAAATAATTTTCATTAAATATCTTAGATTTATTATTAAAGTAGAAAAAAAAATTAAAATAAATCTTATTAAAATCTAGATTTTATAAAACTAGAAAGCCCTGAAGAATGTTTAAAAAATTAAAATTTATTAATTTTTATCAATAGTTTTTCAAAGACTAGAGAATTTATTTAAAACTTTTAATTAAATTTATATAAAAAAATATAAAATTTAAATAAATTCTAAAGATCTAGAAGACTTTTAAGATTTTTAAAAAAGTTTTTAGTATTATTTTTATTCCAGTATATTAGAATCTTAAATAAAAAATATTAATTAAAATTAATTTCTTTAACTAGTATACCGGGGGAGTATTATTTTAATAAAATAATTAAAATATATTATATTTTATAATTTATTTCTTTAAAAGAAATCTTTTTATTAAATATAATTATTAAATCTATAATAAAAAGCTACTTACTATTATTTAAATATTATAAAAATAAAAGTCTGAACTAATTATTTTTCTTTATTTTAAGATTTTGAATAATTATTAAAATTTTAAATATTTAATAATATAATGCTAGTTTATTAAATAATAAATATATTAAATATTTTTTTTAAATTATTTTAATTTCTCTATTAACTATTGCCTGGAGAGAATAAATACTAGATTAAATATTTTATTAAAAAAATTTTAAAATATATTAAATAACAAAAATAAATATATTATTAATTAAAAAAACTAATTATTTAGTTTTATTTAAAAAGACTTATTTAAGAAATATATTTATTTAATATTTATAAAAAAGTATTTAAAAAATTAATTTTAGATAAGTTCTAGGCCTAGATAAAAAATATTAATAAAAATCTTAAAAAGTATTAAAAGATTATAAGAAAAAAGTTTATATTTTTAAAAAAAATTTAAATTTAAGATTTCTATTATTAAATACTAATTAGACTTAAACAAGTATTTATTATTTTAAAAATAAATCTAGATTTTTAATTTTAAATTTCTATAAATCTAGATTATTTAAAAAATTTATGATAGCGTGGTTACTAGATATCTAGAAAAAGATTAGATATATAAGATTATTATTTATTATTATTATTAGTCTAATATAAGTAATAATATTTATTAATTTTATTATAATTATAATAATTACCAGGCTAACCAGATCTGGTAAAATTATTATTAATCTTTAATTATTTATAATAAAATATTATTATTAACTTTCTAGTAGACCTCCCGGAGTTTAAGAATTATAAAAATATTATAATTATTATTAATTCATTAATAAAAGAAATTATTATTAAAATAATACTAAATATAGAAATAAAAGATTTTATAATAATATTTATCCAGATATTTTAAAATTATTATAAAATATTATAATTTATAAATAAATTATAAAAAATTCTGTATAATACTTTAAATATTAAAAAATATTTTTTTATTATTTATTGTTTTAAAACAGACAGTGCCACTGAATGAAAAATTATAATAATTAAAATTTTTTTAAAATAATTTATTAACTAGTAATAAAATAATTAGAAAAAATTATTATTATTAATATAATTAATTTTAAATAAATAAGATTTAATATTAATTAAAATAAATTTTTTTTTTAATATAAGTTTCACATGAAGCTTTTTAATTTAAATATTGAAATTAATTTTCTAGAAAACTACTAAGTAAAGAATTTATAAAAATAAATTAAAATAATTTTTAAAAAGTTCTAAGAAACTTAAAATATTATTAATTTAATAATAATTTTAGTTTAAAAAATTTAAAAAAAATATATTAATTATTATTAAAATCTTGTTTCCTGTTACTAACCATGAAATAAGATTTAATTTAATTTAAAAAATATATTTATTAGTTAATTAAATAAGAAATTAAATTAATAAAATATTAAATTTATTATATTTAAAAATATAAATATTTTTATCTATAAATTAGACATACTTAAAAAAATTTATTTAATTTTTTATATAAATTTATTTTATCTGGCTGTTATTAATCCTCTATTATTCTAAAAATTAATAGATTAGTAACTAAACATGGTTATTATAAATAATAATATTGAAAAATATATTATTGAAAAAATTATTAATGAAAAAAATATTTTTAAAAAGAAGTATTATTATAAGAAAATATTTTTAATTAAATAAATAAAATTTAATATTCCAATATAGGAACCTGTATAATATTTTTATAATATAAAGATTTTTAAAAAATAATAAATAATTTATTTTTATAATTTTTTTTATTTTTTTTTAAAATTTTATTATATGATTCCGCCCACGATCACACTATTTAAAATAAATAGTTAAAAAAAATTAAATCTAATTAATTATTTAGAACTAGAATATTATATATTTTAATTTATTTAATTTTAAGACTATACTATGAAAAGCTGATAAAATAAAAATTCTTAAAAAAGTTTTTTATAAGAAATATAGAAGAATAACTACAAGATAATTAAAAAAAAAGAATAAATAATTAGATCTTATTTATACTAGATAATCTTTCTTCTTTAGTGAATTGACTTTTTTTAAACCAGACTTTATATCTGATTTATTACAGCTTCTTAGCCCTTCACACTGCCTTCTAACAGCTTATTAATAAAGTCTGAATAAAGTACTTAAACAAGTTCGTCATAGCCTATATTAATAACGTGTTAATTTACAGTAATAATATAATAAAATATAAATTATATATATATTTAATATTTAAAAAATTACAAGCCACAAGCTTACAAGCTATTATTTTTAAGTATAAGTTTTATATTATAAAAACTAAGTTTTTTAGATTTATTATTACTATTAATAATATCTATATAAATTTAATAAAGATTATAATTATCACCAAGTAGAAAATCTTAATAATTATATAAAAAATTTAATTATTTTTAAACTTTTAAAACTTTTACTAAAAATTTTTTAAAATTTATAATAAATTAATATAATCTCTAATATAATTAATTTAAAAAAATATTTTTTTAACTAAGATTATACTTATACCAAAGTCTTTAAAATATTTAAAAAAATATTAGTTTTGATTCTTATTTTTATTTATTATAATTCTATGTTTTTTATTTATATTAAAATAAATATTATTAATAAAATTATTACAAGAATATTTTTATAATTAATAATATAAATTGAATATTTAATAAATTATTACTCTAAAACTATATTTTTTATAAAATATAATTATAATATTTATAATAAAAAATTATTAGTAATCATTCATACACTAAAAAAATAATAATTAAAATTAAAAAAATTCTAGTATATAAATTATTTTAATATTTTAATTAATTATTAAATCTTAAAATATTTTATAACCACTAAAAAACTAAATATTTATTAAATATAATAAGCTAAGTTTCTTTTTTAATATTATTTTTTAATCTAATTTTATCTTAGAAAATATAATATTTTAATAAATATATTAATTTATAAAAATAATAATAAGTAAGCCCTAATATAATATTATAAATAAATCTTATTATTTTTAAAATATTTAAAAAATAAAGTATATTTTTTTTAATGATTTTTAAATTATAAGTAATCTTTATTTTTATAAAAAAATACTTATAAATTTTAAATTATTTTTTAATAATTAATTAGAATAATCCTTTCCTAGAATTTTATTAGAAATAAGTTTATTATAATAAAAATAAATATATTCTAAAAAATAAATTTTTATTTTTTAATAATTAATTAGTAGTCTTAGATAATAAAGATTTATATATTTAATTATTAAATAAAATTTATTATTAATTATTATTTATTTATCCAGGTTAAATAAAGATACTAGATCTTATAAAATATTAATATTATTAGAATATTTAGAATTAAAATATATATTATTATTTAAATAATTATCTAATTTATAAATAAAAGAATATAAAATAAATTTTTTTTTAAAATTTTTACAATCTTTACTAATCCCGGATTATCTAGAATAGTATTTATTAATAAATTTTTAAATATTTTTAAAAAACTATTATAATTTTAATATTATATTTATTATAATAAATTAATTAAGTAAGCAGATTACTTTAATTTTATATATAAAATTTATATTCATATAAAATATAATTTAATTATTTCTAAAATAAGTATATTTTTAATTAAAATTTTTAAATATAATTATATCAGATTAAAAAAAATAATTTATATTAAAATTCTAAAATAAATTATATTATATATTATAAGTAAAACTTAAGTTTTTAATAATATATTATTTTTAAATTAATAAATAAATTAAAATTATAATCTAGTATATAGTATAAAAACTCATTTTTTTTATAAATTATTATTAAAATAATTAATTAAAATTTTTATTATTAATTAATTTTATCTTTGTAGTCTTATCTTAAGAATTTATAAAATTATTATTTTTTATAATTAAATAAAAATATAAATCTTATATTTTTTTTAATTAAATATCTTTCTAGATTTTTATTATAAATATTATTAATTAATAGCAAGTCCGAGCCCTAGTCTATTATATAAAATAAATATAAAAACTAATAAAAAAAGATATATAAATTATTTAATAAATTTAAATTTATATAATTAACTAACAACGTCAACCCGTGAATTTTAATATTAAAAATAAGATTTATATAAATATAAAAAATTAACATTAGGACTAACTATTTTAAAAATTATTAAAAAATTAATATAATTTAATAATTATTATTAAAAGAATTAATTATATATTTTAAATTTACTTATTTAATAATATAAAAATCTATTCTATTTTTTATTCTAATAAACTCTATCTTTATAATATTTTAAAGTTATTATTTGGGCAAATCTTGGACCAGGTTTTTTTAATTAAAATTAATAATTATATTAAATAAGAGATAGAACAGATTTTAAAAAATTATTTATAAATAAAAACTCTATAATACTATATTAAATAAATTAGTTTCAATAAAAATAACTGTATATAATATCTTACTAGTGAGATGGCCGTTCAATATAGTAAAATAAGGTTATATTAGTGCTAACTATTCGAGAACTTTAAATATAAAAAGAAAAAAAGAAAAAGAAGAAATATTATAAATACTCACTTAAAAAAAATAACAATAAAATAAAGAAAATAAATATAGTTATATAATCTTAAATAGAGTTATTATTATATTATTTTTTTATTTAAGCCTGACTGTCCCTAATCAGGGAAATATTATTATCTTTATAATTTATAATAAATTTATTATTCTTTATTACAGTAATTTATATAAAAAATTATTTAAACAGTCCAGGACAGCTTAGATAGTAAATATAAAAATTATATAAATAAAAAAATATATAAATTTAAAATTAGTAGTAGAGTACCACGCGTGGTTATTTTTATTAAAATTAATTTATTTAATATAATATTATAAAATTCTTATTTATAAATAATTTTTTAAGATTTATTCTATCTTTTATTCAGTATGGTTATTAACTTTAATTAAAAAAGTCTAGTTTAAGATTTATCTAGATAATAGCTCTAAAGTATCATGAAGATAAAGCTTATTAAAATAAAAAATAAAATAGATTTTTATATTATTAAATAATTAAATTTAAAATATACAATTAATTTTTTTAATAATAATTACTAGATTATAGTAGTTTTTTAATAATTTTTAAAATAATTAATCCTAGTATTAATTTCTAATATTTATATAAATTTTATTTTTAATATTAAAATTCACGGGTTGATACTGTTAATTAATTATATAAATCTAAATTTATTAAATAATTTATATATTTTTTTTATTGATTTTTATATTTATTTTATATAGCGGGCTAAGGCTTAGATTTATTATTAATTAATAATATTTATAACAAGGATTTAAAAAGATATTTAATTAAAAAAAATATAAGACTTATATTTTTATTTAATTATAAAAAATAATAATCTTATAGATTTCTGAGGCAAGATTATAAAAATAAAATTAATTAATAATAAAAATTCTAATTAATTATTTTAATAATAATTTATAAAAAAAATAAATTTTTATATTATATACTATTCACGATTTCAGTTTGCTTATTAATTTAAAAATAATATATTATTAAAAACTTAAATTTTATGTATAATATATAATATAATTTATTTTAAAATTTTAATATGAATTATTCTTTTTAATTTAATATAATTATGTTTAGAAATCTTAACTAAAAATATACTTATTTTAAAAATAATTAGATTATATTTTATATAAATATAAACTTTATACATGGAATCAAGATAGCTTATTTATTTAATTAATTTATTATAATAAATGTAATATTAAAACTATAATAATCTTTTAAAAATATTTAAAAATTTATTAATAGATACCAATCTGGACAGTCTAGAATAGATAAAAATTATAAAAATTCTAGAAAAAGATCCTGTCTTATATTCTTTTATTTATAGATTAAATAGTTATTTAGATAATAATATATATTTTAATTTTAAATATTCTAGTAGTATTAGTGTTTTATAAAATCTAATATTTTTATTTAATTTAAATAAATTAATAATAATTAATAATAGATTTTATCTAGTAATCAGGTACGTAAATCTTTATTATTTAAAATTATTAATTAATTATTAAAAAATAAAAATTTATTATTTAAAATTATTAATTAATTATTGAAAAATAAAAATTTATTTTTTAAAATATATTTATTTTTATTATAATAAATTTATTTCTAGTAAAACTCTAGAGAAAGATTATTTTAATTAATTATTAAAAAATAATTTATAATTTATAAATATTTTTTTAAGAAAGCGAGGACTGCTAATAATTTAAAAATTATTAAAAAAAATATATATTTTATTTTTTAAATATTTTAAAAGTAATAAGATTTATTTATAATATTATATTAGAATTTATTTATTATTATTTTTATAAATTAATATATTTATTAAGATATTATACTTCCCGGGACAGAATTAGATTAGAAAATAATATTAAAAAAAAAATTTAATTTATTATATTTAATAAGTATTTAATTTTTTAGTAATTATAAAATACTCTAAGATTTAGTAATTAGTTAAGATATTAAAATAATTTATATATTAAAATTTTTCTAATTTTAATTATTATTTTTTTAAGACATGAATAATTACTAATAATCTTTTATTATAAATATTATAATTATATTCCACAAGAAACATAATCTTAAAATAATAATTTATTAAATATTAAATTTTATTTATTAATTATAAAAATATTTCCATAATAACTTTATTAATAATATTTATTTTAATATAAGTAAGAAGCGTGGGATTATAATAAATAAAAATAAAAATTAAGATTAATATTTTTTTAAATATTTTAAAAATTTTAGTACAAGTATAATTTTAATTAAAAATAAAATTTTTTTAGATTAATTATATTAAAAATTATATTATTTCATTATAAATTTTAATAAATCTTTAATAAAAATTATAAAAATCTAAAAATAATTAAATTTCTTGTATAGTTGTTAGAGTTTTTTATTTAATAATAATTATAATTTTTATTAGATTTATATAGATATTATTAATGGCGATAATAAATCCAAGAAATTTAATCTTTATAATATAAAATTTATATTTATAAATTATAATTTATAAGTTTATGATTTATAATTTTTTAAATATTAATTATATATATAGTTTATGCTTCACCGTGTTATTATTATAAATTAATATATTATTAATATAGATTATAATAAACTTGTCTAGGTATTTTATTAAAACTTTATTAATAAGTTATTAGAAGATAATAAATCTATTAATAAATTTAAATAAAAAAATTTAATATTTAAATAAATTATATTATATTTTAAAGATTATAAGATCTTCTAAAGTAGGATTTATTCGAATCTAATAGAAGTTTTATTATATATTAAATTTAATAAAGATTTTAATATTATATAAATAATCTATTATTTTATTAATAAAAAATAAAAAATACAGATTCTTTTTAATTAAAATATTTAATTTTTAATAATTTATATAAAAATAGAGGTTTCTTCTAGACTTTTAAATTATTAGAATAAGAAATATAAAAAATATAAAATTTAATATAATAAATTTCTTGGCTAGGTTTTCCATAATATAATTATAAAAAACTTATAATTTTTTTATTATTATTTTATAAAAAGAAATAGTGTTTAAAAGATTTTTATTTTTTAATTAAATTTTATAATTATAATACTAGAATAGAGATAATATATTAAATTTTTTTTTAAAAAAAATATTTACTAGATTATAGTATTACTTGGAAAGAATCTTTTTAATTTTATTTTTTTTATTTATAAATAAAATCTCTGATTTTTCTATAAGAGTTTTTTTAATAATATTAAGTAAGATAATAAAAATCTTTATTTTTAAATTTTTTAAATATTATTAAAAGCTAGCCACTCTAATAAAAACTATTTTTTTATAAAAAAGTCTAATCGGGGTAGGTTTTAATTCAAATTTTAAAATTTTAAAAAAAAATAATATTAATAAATTTTTTTATTTAAATCATATTTTATTTTAACTAGAATCTCGCACGGGCTATTTTAATTAATATAAAAAAAATTAATAATAATTATAATAGTTTTAATTATTAATTTTTTAATTATATTTTATAATTTTTTTAAACTGTGTTTTATTAATACTTATAATTTATTAAAAACTATTCTAGAATAATCTAGAAAATATTTATAAAAAATCTAGTTTTTATTTTATTTTTTGATATTAATTAATTTAACTAGATTAGTTAGTAATTCTAGTAATCTAATAAAATATTATATTTAATAAATTATATTTTTCTAAGAATAGCATCATGCTTTTTTAAATCTAGTATAAAAAAAATATTTAAAAATTAATAATTATTAATTATAAGACTTAATTAGATTATATATATCAAATCAGTAGTTTATTTTTTATTAAAATTTATAATTAAAATTATTTTTTTTAGGAATAATATTAGGATTTTAAAATATTAAATTATTTTAATAATAAATTAAATATTTATTATTAAATAAACATTAACTCCGGAATTAATAAATATATAAATAAAAATAGTAATATTATTTTTAAAAAATAAAAATATAATTATAAAACTATTATTATTATTTTCTAGTAAATCTTATAAATTTATTATATTTATTTAAACTTCTAGCTTATTTAGAATAGAGACTTTTTTTAAATATTATTTTTTATTAATTTAAATTTTTTTATAAAAGCTTCTAGAGTTTTTATTTGCGTAATCTTTTTCTTAGAATATTTTTTATTTTAATAATTAGATTTTTTATAATAAAAATATTTTTTTTTATTAAAATATTTCTGGTTTCTAGTTCCATACTTAAAATATAAATTAAAATTTTAAAAATAATATTCTTAGAGTTTAAAGTACTAAAGAGAATATAAAGATTATAAGATTTATTATAATTATTAATAATAATATTATTATTTCTAGTATGACTCTTTATTAAATTATTAATTAAATTTATAGAATTTGTATATTTTTTTATATAATTATTAAAAAATAATATTTATTATTGAAATTATATATAATGAATTTTTTTAATTTAAAAAATAATTTATTATATAATTTTTTTTTTAAAAATCTTTACTAATTCCAGCTTCCACTGTGAAGTAATAAAATAAAAATAAAAATATAAAATTTATTTTTAATTTTTATTTATAAATCGTAGTACTGGTGATAAGTATTATAAATTTTATAAAAATTAATAAAAATAATTTTTAAATATTCTAGTATGTTATCAGTGTTATTATAAGAATTAATTATATTTAAATAAAATCTAGATATTAAGTATCTTCTTATATTACTCTTATAATAATTAATAATATAAATTTTATATATTATTAAAATAATAAATTAATTTATATTAATTTCTAATTTTTAATGTATAGCTAGTACCTAATTTTTAAAAAAAAATATTTTTTTTATTATTGAATAAAAATAAATTAAAAATTTTTATTACTTTCTTGAATTCAGGAGTAGTAATATTTTAAAAAATAATTAAAATTTAATAAATAATTTATACTATAAAAATATTTTACTTTTCAATAATATTATCTTATTTTTAAGTAAGAATAATTATCTTTTAATTTTATTAGTTTTACTTATTAAGAAAGTTATCTCTTTTAATTTTTAAATTATTAAAAATCTTCAGAAGGACTTTAAAAATTTATTTTAGATTTCTTTTATATTAATTATTAAATTTAGTTTAATTAAACTTGTTTTCTTAATCTAGTTCATTAAGTAATATCATTAAAAGTTATTAATTATTTTTAAAACTTAAATTTAAATAGTTTTCTCTAGTTATTTCATTCATTTTATTTAATTAGTCAAGTAGATCTTTTAACTATTAAATATTATTAAAAATATAAAATAAAAACTGTTAATAATTTAGCAGGAGCTAGTTATGTATAGTAATAAAAAAAATAATATTTAAAGTTATAAAATAGCTATTTAATATAGTAAAATAAGGTTGTATTAGTGCTAACTATTCAAGAACTTTAAATATAAGAAAAAAAAAATAAGAAGTATTATGGGCGCTCACTTGAAGAAAATAATAGTAAAACAAACAAAACAAACATGGTCACATGATCCTAGATAGAGCCGCCGTTACACTAGTAATTTTAAAAATATATTTTTTTATTTATATAATTTTTATATTTATTATCTAAACCGCTCTAGGCTGTCTAAATAATTTTTTATATAAATTATTATAGTAGAGAATAACAAATTCACTGTAAATTATAAAGATAATAATATTCCTTTAACTAGGAGTAGTTAGGCCTAAATAAGAAAATAATATAATAATATATAATTATATTTATTTTATTTATTTTATTATTATTGTCTTCACGTGATTATATTTATTCTATTTATTTTATTATTATTTTTTTAAGCAAGTATCTATAACACTTCTTATTTTCTCTTTTTTCTTCTTATACTTAAAGTTCTAGAATAATTAGCACCAATACAACCTCGTTTTACTATATTAAACGGCCATCTCAGTTCCTTTAAAATATAATTTATTTAGATTATAATAGTTATTATTATAGTATTTTTTTATTAATATATAAAAAAGAAATAGATCCGCTTCTCATAATTATTTTTATAATTTTAATATAGATTTGATTATAATTCTAACTAGTAAAATAGTATGTGAGTTTAATAAAAATAAAAATTAAATACAATTAATAAAATGAAGAAAGTTTTTAAAAGTAATTTATAGAGATAAGTATATATTATACACGTTTTTAATATTTAAGAATTATTATATTAAAAGAGCCCTATCTTTTAGCTTATAAAAATAAAGATATTTAATTAAATACTTAAAAAAATATTAAAATAATAAAAATAATAGTATCTTACAGTGAGTTACTAGGTTTATAATCTATTAAAAACACTAGATAGAGGAAATAACATTATATTTATAAATAGTAACTAGAATGGTTCTGTCTATATGACTAGATGAAAACAACAACTCCGTGGCCAACGTGACCGCAGGTCATGTGACGCTCGCCTACTGACCAACCACCTGTTCCAACAGTAACTGACAGGTAGCAGGCTTTGCAACCAACAACAATATGATATCAGATGAGTCAACATGACGCCACCCACCAACAATATATAATCACATGACCCCAGGAGATAGGTACATATCATAACTGAAGTACTAGAGTTCCAAGTTAATTACATATCTCCAAGGACTTTTCCAAGCGCTACTGTGTCACACTCTTCATGGTAAATCCACCATGACTCGTGACATCGCCCTCCTCAATAACAAAGCTCGATGTCCCGGTATAATATGCAGACCCCTCCACTCGCACAACCACCGCATCTCTCCCAGGGCCATTCTCGCCCTCAACGCGCAACCCAGTCTTAACAATCTCACCCACAAACGACCCAGTCTGGAAATGATTCGACACAACCGAGTGATACGCCCACCGCTGCCCAATCGCTCTCTCCCCCTTCGCATACGCCAGCGCCATCCGAGCAGTCACACACGATCCCGTAGGCGACCGATCAATCTCATTATCAGCGAAGAAACACAGCCCTGTTTCTGCCCCGTCCACGCCCTCAGGCCTAATCCCAACATCCGGATCGACTACCATGACGGAGTACAGGAACGATAACCGCTTATCCTCCGGATGCTGACACGCTGCCACAATATCGGGATGGGTCTCGAGATGTTCTTTCAGCTTGGCAATCACTGGCGACATACCATCTAAGTCCACCTTTCCCAGTCCCGTATTTTGGAACCCTAACTCTCGCACATTAACCAGTGCGTAGAACGCTCCTCCATAACTGACGTCGAGTGTGATGCATTCGCGCGTCCCCAGCTCAGCCCAGCGCAGTTCCGGAGGGATATGAATCGTCAAGTTCGTCGCAGCTGCGTAAGCCGGGGTCGAAATAAACGACACCTGCCGAGAAGGATCGGATTTGAATCCATCTCCAGTGCGAGTAACAGGGACCGTGACATGGACTAATCCGCACGGTGCGTGCAGATTGACAGCCACTGTCTGAGAAGCCGCATCAAGAACCAACTCATTGCGCTTCGGGAAAACAGCCACGTCCCGAGTATCCACGAGGAAGCGACCGAGCGCGATAGTCGCGTGTCCGCACATGGTGGAAAAGCCTCCGTTATGGGTGAAGAGCACGCCGATGTGTGCATGGCCGGACTCGACCAGCTCGGTGGATTGTCGGAGAATAGCCCCATACATGTCGTAGTGGCCACGGGGCTCGAGCATGATTCGCTGGCGGATGTGGTCGTATTCATCGCGGGCTTGGTCTCGTTGGGAGAGCAGTGTTTGCCCGGTCAGGGCGGGGAACCCCGCGTAGACGATGCGGGTGGGTTCCCCGGTGGTGTGCATGTCGATGCATTTGACGACTTCGCCGGAGGTGGATTCGAGGGATTGGAATATGTCCATGGTGGATGATGACAGATATCCTAGTGTGTAGTTGAGTAGTGGGAGTCGAGTGAAAATCGGGGTGTTTATGTATCTTTTCAGCATGGGTGGGGCTGGGCTCGGATGGAATTCCCAGCTGAGGGGTGGGGTTCCCTGGATCAGTCGTATTGGATCTGGTTCCTACAGCGCCACGATGCCATAATACTGTTTCCTATTGGATATAACGACTTGATGCGACCAAAATGTATCCGGTATCCTCTTTTGGGGGTATTTACTTTGTACACCACCAGGGATGTATTTTTCTCTGATCGCTTTGAACAGGAGGGGAGTGGAACCAGCTGCATTACCTTGCGGCGGACTATCGTGGTCATCCGGAGAGAAAATGGTTTTTTTTTTTTTTTTTTTTCATATTTTGCATTTTGCATTTTGTATCTTACCGCCTGATTCTGCCGTCGCCGTTGAATTTGTGCCAACCCCACGTGAAAAAAAAAAATGATTGGTGGTTGCAATCGTTGGACTCATCACGTGCCATTCATGAATGCCAAGGCCACGCCCTGTCGGGGACCGCTCCCGAATGTCTTACCAGCCGAAGTTCAGCTATATTCAACCCCCTTGGATAACAGGGGATCTGACGTGTTGGATTCACTTCATCAAGGCCGGTGGCGGGGACCGACGGGTACATGTGCCCGGTTATGCACCATAGAGAGCCAAGTTCATCCTATTCATTTATCCTCAGAGACACTCATCACGAAGAGTGTAATCCGATCTAGGGGGAATGGACATCGGAATAATCGGTGCGGGCGTCATCGGTCTTTTGACCGCCTATACGTTGACTGAGGCGGGATGGTTGCGTTTCGTCTCACCGTCAACGCCGGTTTATGAAAAAAAAAAAGCAATGGGAACAAATAATTAGTCTATTGTCTCTCAACGGCATCGGCCATCTCTCCCAAGGTATCAAATCGCCAATCATAAAGATTCTCCGCCAGGTTCCCCATCGTGGCCCCCGGTCGCTCAATCCACACGGACTTCAATCCGACCTTGCGCGCCGGATGGTGGTCATGAAACTGGCTCTGGGCAGTCGGCAGCACCTGCGCCGGGTCGATGTCAAACTTGTCCTTCACGGTGTTGAGCATGTACTCGAAGTTGCGGAGATCCGGCTTGTAGGAGCCCACGTCCTGGGCGGTGAGGATCAGATTGAAGGGAAAGCCCTGCAGACTGCCGGCATTGGTTTTGGCAAACGACGCCCGGTCGACATTGGAGAGCACCACCAGCTTGTAGTGCTGGGACAGTCGCCTCAATGCGTCGACGGTATCTGGAAAGGCGGGCCAATGGCCGACCGACTCGCCGAATTCGAGGCTTTCTGCCACCGTGGGCACGGGCAGACCGAGACGCTCTGCCCAGACGGGATGCACGGTGGCGAGGAGCTGCGCGTATGGCATATCGGGTGTCTTTTCCTGCTGGTCTCGCTCGAGCTCGTGGTACACGGTGAGGAGGTGCTCGCGGGTGAACTGGGCGTTGGCTTTGACAAGGATGGGTTGAAAGGCGGCTAAGATGCCCCCTTCCCAGTCCACCAGAGTGCCGTAGACATCGAAGCTGAGAAGCCGGTAGTCGGAAAGTTGAGCCATGGTGGATGCAGACAATAGATGGACATGGGTTGGGGAAGGAAGAAGAGGGGAGGGGGACGGAGTTCCCCTCCTGTCGCCCGCGGGAGGAATGCGGGGCAGGCGCCTTCCGGGAACAGCCTCCCGGCCAGCTGGAGCCACGGCACCACGTGAGGTTATTCGCCTTCATTTGGAGCGCGTGGGAGTTCCCGGCTGGGCCGGTGAATTTCGGATACACATCTGCCGTTGCCTGAGGCAGGACGGCAGACAATGCTGAGCACCAGGGGAATAGTTCAGGTCGGATTTCTCTACAAGTCCCCGAACCGTAGGAATTGATATAGTATACTACACACACTAATTATGGTGCAGAGCTAGTTGCCTGTGTCAGAGCATATCCCGGCCATGACACTCACACCAGCCATGAGGCCCTATCGGCAGGACGACCTCCACAGGCAGCATCGACACACCGAGCCAGACTGCCAAAGTAGAACTTCCGGCCCGTCAGGCCAGGGCCGTAGTGGGCATATTTCCCGGAATTCGTCATGATGGCGTGGTTGGATGGGGGAACAAGGGGCTCCGTAATCATGCACCAGCAGGTGTCCGTGACAAACCGAACCCCAAACATCTCCAGTTCCTCGACGAGCCCAGCCTGACAGGCCAGACCATACGTTGCTCGGCCACAGGTTACCGTCACCGCTATATTCTCCTGTTTGGTCCGCCCGCGACAGAGGGCAGCTAGCCTGCGGATCTCAGGCAAGGAAAAGTGTGGGTTGCCCAGAGACACCAGGTCGACTGGCTGCGAGTCGCGGGCACTGTTCAGCGTGTCCCAGCATGGGATCAGGTCCTTGATCGGCACATCAACCGAGTGAGTATCCGATCCGGGACGGATAGCAGCCTCCAGCGCCTTTGCTTCAGGGGTGACTCCCACCATGTGGAACATCGGCGCGCTTGATACGGTCGCAAATGCCGTCCCAAATGCTTTCAGGTCGTCCTGATTCGGAGCAAGTATTTCCAGGCCAACAATCACCGGGATCTGGTTCGAGGCTAGGGCTCCGACGTGATAGCCGAGCAAGGGGTAGAATGAGTCATCGACATGTTGCAGCTCCTGGACGTCCGGTACTCTGACGATGAGCGACGCCCGGCGATTGCGATCGATATGAGGCCCCCCATTGGGGGCGCGGCCCGTGAGAGCAATGGCGATGTCGAAAAAGTCGGGATACTTCATGGTGCGCGCCCCAAGCACACTGTTGGAGTACACAACGGCATTCGACTCCGCCCAGGCGACTTGCTCACCCACTTTCGGAGCACTTTCCAGCTGGTATGGACTGCAAGTGAACGTCGGCCGCGCTCCCATATCCGTGTAAGCCCTTGCCAGTTTCTCGGCCGCCTCGCCGAATGCCACATCCACGCCTTGGGCGCGCCACCGCTGTTGATCGACGGAGATGGAATTGAGGGACGTCGGTACGCGCACCTTGCCCCCTAGATCTCGGAGTCGCTCGGCAAATCGCAAAGATCCTGGTCCGGTGTAGATGCAGCCATCCACGTGAACCTGGGTGACGTGGATGAGGTCGCGAGCTCCGAGCAACTTGGACATTCGAAGGACGATTCGCATCGCCACGCGAGCGGCTTCGCCGCATTCGCCTTGGATCATTCTTCTGTCACCATCGGAGAGGTGTACGTCTAGAAACGTCATAGCCTGATCGCGGTCATTCTTGGACAGGTCGCGACCGGTCTCGGGTACCCCATGGTCGAAGATGTCCCCATCGGCGACAGAAATACAACGGCCATTGAGATCCAGCACCCTGCGGAAATCTTCCGGATTCAGTATTACGACCGGGATTGCCGTTCCAAAGATCTCTTCCGCGACCATCACCCCCAACGTCAGAATATCCTCGCGGCGTTCGAAGAGTACCGCCGTGGGTCCTTGGTGGTTGAGCAGGAGTTCCAGCATGACCCCGCTTCCCGAGCATGAGCCACGACCACCTGGAATGGCGAGGACGCGACCCTGCAGAGACTGGCCACGCAACGGGTGGTGCTGATCAATGACCTGGCCGGTCTGGGGGTCAACGCCCCCCCAGAAACTCAACTCCAGGGGGCTGGCAATCAGCCGACCCGAAGCCCGGCCCTGGACATATGGGACTCCGTGGTAGATGGGCCGCATACTTGTCGGGGGTGTCATGTTTATCGATATAGAGGGTGCTGTGAATGCATTTCTAACTATTTGAATTGGCCGGGGCCGGGACGGGACTATGGAGGGCGCTTATCAGGCCCCGCTCGGGAGGGGCACCCGAGATACCCCTTTATTAGCTGACTGGTGCGCCCGACGCCAGTCATCTACTTTTCATACTCTCGGCTAATGGGCATATCGCCGGATCCCTTATCCGGTCCAATCGGTCGATCGTGGTCGATCGGGGGATCGCCAACGGACTTTCTGTATGCTGCCTGGTTGGCTACAACTCGGGATCGATCAACACGAGACCAGGCGGTAGCGGATGGACGAGTTTAGCTCAAAAGGCATCTTGAGAATGTGCAGCAGACACGATTCGAGAATGTCTCCCGGAGACAGGTGGGCCTGGTGAACATAGCGCTTTTCGTACAGGTCCAGAAAGGCGGGCAGGCCTGACTGCTCGGCTGCCGTCGTCATGATCGAGTCGGCTATCTCATGGGACAGATTTCGCGCATCTCCAGGAAGAAAGCTGTCGCTCTTGCGGGCCATAGCCATAACAAAAGGAGGGACGAAGCCCTGCGACATCTGCTCCAGGTAGGTGCGATCCGCCATGGGGATGGGATCAAGGTCGCTTCGCCCCAAAGCTAGCAGGGACCTGTCTGGATCAGTGATGCTCATAGGGGGATGAGATGCATGGCATACATGTATAAGAAATCGTCCGATTCCGGCGACAGGTTCGCCTCGTCCCTGCTTCTTAGCGTGATTCCGATCCGTGGCAGGGGGGCACTCACTTGGGGACCTCGACTACAACCAAGGCCGGGATCGAGACATTGCGCAGCAATGTCTCGACGAACATCCTGGCCGGCAGATAGGGGCATGGCTGATCATCCACGGTCACACAGCTGCCATGGACAAAGTGATACTGGGCCGAGGGGCGACCGGGGTTCTCCTCGAAGACTCTGCCGATGATTAGAATGATGGCTTCCGCTGCGCTCCGAAGGCGAGGCCAATAGGAACACGAATTGCGAATGACCTACATCTCTCCCTGGCGATTGAACAGGATGACCTTCCCCTCGATGTCCGCCTCGGGGTGGTTGGTGGGGGCGTGGTTACCATGCAGAAAGACATAGCGCAGGGATCCCTTTCCCCCGGAGGCATAGAGGTCTATGGCCGAGGGAGCCTCTGGCAGGTCTGGCAGGTCTGAGGGAGAGGACATGGGGACGGACAGGAAAGGAGGGAGACCACGTCGACATGGGGACTGATCCGGGGCTGCCCCTCGTTGCACCTCGTGGGACGCGCCCAAACCCCTCTCACCGCCCGCCCGCCGAGCTTCGGCCGGAAAAACTCCTCGGTAGGATGGATGCTTATTTTAGCAGCAGCCCATCCGCCTTTACGTCATCACTCTACGGGGCAAACACAGGGTTCAGAGGATGATTTTTCCCCTGAAGCAAGAAAAGAACAGAAAACAGGGAAACACGTATGTTGCAGAATCACTGAATATTTCCCCCTCAAAACCAATATGTTCCCGACCTGAAACAAGAGCCGTCCACCGGGCAACCCAACCCTCGTGGCTCCTCCCCGAGCGTCCGAGGCCCCGACCCGACCAGCCGGCATCCTGCACATCCTGCACATCCCCCAACAAACTTTCAAGCCTCAAGAATCACCAATCACTAATACACAGTGGTAATCCCTATATAGTCATCAACCTACGGCACCAAAACCACCCGGTCCCCCGGCCCAGCCCGTTCAACCGCCAGATCCAATGCCTGCTGCCACTGTGCCAGGGGAAAGGATCCCACGGTGCGACTGCCGGCCTCCCGCCCCAGTTTCAGCACCCCCGACTCCACCATCCGGATCAATTGCAGGACCTCGTCGCGCCCGTACATCCACTGGCCGCGAATCGTCAGGTTCCGACGCATCACCGGCCCCGTTGGAATTGCCAGGTCGCCTTTCTGACCTCCCATCAGGACGGCCCGGCCGGAATGCCGCAACGACAGAATCGCGCTCTTGACATGGGTGGACCCGGTGGCCTGCGGGGGGGAGACGTCGAAGAACACATCCGCCGGGCCAAATCGCCCCAGAGCGGCAACCTCGTCCTGCACATCATTGGTGATGGGCACCGTCTGGATGCGATCCTCCCCATACTGCCGCGCGAAGAACGATCGGAGCCTCTCCAGGACCTCACCATTTCGGCCCATGGCGATGACACTCGCCCCCATCGCCAGAGCAATCTGCACCGCCGCACCCCCGAAGGAGCCGGTGGCGGGACTGATGATGACGCGGTCCCCCGCGCCCACCCCGACAGCACGCAATCCCCCATACGGCACCAGCTGAACCGCCATGTACATCAGATCGTCCAGGGCATATCCGAGACCCCCATCCGAAGGCGATCCAAGCAGCCGCCTCTCATCCACGGCAAAGCAATTCTCGAGCGGTACTCGGGCATATTCGGCGTAGGTGGAATCGCGCCATTCGGACCCCATCAGGCGCTTACTGGCGGGAGTAGGGCCGTCCGATATGCCCGACAGAGCGGCCGTCGTGGGATCATCCCGACTCCGGACCACTGCATCCACGATAACGAGGTCTCCGGGCTGCAGCTTGGTGGAATCCACACCGACCCCGACGATGCGCCCAATGGCCGTACAGCCAGGGACCGATGGAGTGGGCAGCTCGTATTTGCGACTTCCATCGTAGATGTCCCGTGAGTACGAGAGAATTCCGGCGACGAGCACTCGGACGATGGCAGATCCGGGGGTGACAGTGGGGGTCGGGCGTGTCTCGAGTCGAAGGGGTTGACCGATGGTGTCGAGAACCAAGGCCTGGTGGGTCTCTGGGAGAGAATGCGCCATGACAATTGCACTGCCGTGTCAGTTGTTCCTGAATCAGCCGTGTCTTGGGCTCTGTTCTCACCGCGACCTCCAGGGATTAAATAGGCTGGAGGACAGGCACTTCACGTACAGTGAGCAGTACGTATACTCACCTGCCCCTTAAGTCCGTTAAACCCGCAGGTACAACAATGAAAACGGACATAAGCGGAAATAGACATGGAGCGCGTCCATCTGAGTTTCCTACTTGGTACAGTCAGAGGCCATCTGTTGCTGCAGGACGCCCTACCTACTGCACTCTCCAAGTGGTGTGGATGAGGCTGGGCCCGTTCACCCACACGGCAGACCCACTGGCCGGCCGTCCTTCCAACTATCCCATCTCCGGTACACTCGTGCGACGCTAAGGGCATCAGAAGACGTAGGTTTTACCTCATTGGCGTCGTAACTCGCCGTCTCTTCCATGCTCCGTGCGAGATATATGATGAATCTGATTCTGCTCATAGTCTTCGCGTGACTTCCAAGGCACCACCCATGTTATTCAGCAAGTGTTTCAGATGATTCCCATGACATACGCTTTATCAAATTTCGCGACACGGCATTCCCGAGACCATGTTCCACTTGGGTGGGACTGCGGGTATTTTCCGATCCCAGCTGGCCAGATGACATGAGTAAGACATCTCCGAGGATGGTCTCGGTCGGGGAAATGGTAGAAAGGCGCTCCGTCGTCCGTGAAAATCAAGAAAGCTGATCTGGGTCAGTAAACGGTTAATATTGGGTATTAAGTCGCAGAGGATCGCCGGGTTCCGGAAGGCTCTTATCTCCCCAGAAATGGTTCAGCCTTCTGGCAGGCCCGTGCCCAGTTTTAATTATCGATCCCATTTCCCAGGTCTCAGAACCATTAAACTCACCCCAGCACTAGCGGAACAGACTTGAACCCGGCCAATCAAGGCCGGGCGTATATCAACGGTCGCTGGAAGGGGCTTAGGCCAGGCCCCCGTGGCTGCTAGTCGGTCGCGTGGCGCTATTTTTAATGTGGTGACACGAACATGAGATTGAGCCAAGAATGCTACTTAATCCTCCCGGAGCCCAGTTGCTGCTCTCCCAGTCCCACGCCCACTGTCACTCATTATCCAACTCCCCGTCACTCGTTTGATTTTGCTCTACCATTCTTCCGACTTTTTTTGGCCTTCATTTTTAACCAATCTCGCATCCGGCTCGGACGAAACATGCATCTCTCCACCCCCCTGGTTTTCACCCTGGCGTCTCTGGCGTCGGCCATCAGCATCACGCAGCCGGCGTTGAACGCGTCCTACCCGGCCGGTTCCACCATCACGGTCAACTGGACCACCGTCGACACCGACCCAACCTACTTCAGTCTCTACCTCTGGAACTTTGTGTACTGGCCCCCGACCTACGTGCCCCTGGCGATCGACATTCCCACCGCCGATCTCTTCTACCCGGTGCAAATCCCCTGCGACACCACCCCGGAATGGGGCTACCAGATCAGCGGCATCAACGGCACCAACGTCTACATCATCTACGCGCAGAGCGAGAAGTTCACCGTGTCGGACGCGATCAACGGCACCACCTGTGTTGATACCACGGCCTCGGCCTCCGCCTCCGCCTCCACCTGCGGGGCCCCATCGACCGTTTTTGTCACGGTGAGCCCTACCGCGTCCAGCTCTCCTTTATTCCACCACTCCACCCATCTCATTCCGACTCCTTCACCCTCCACCACTCCCTCGCGCTCCGTCAAGCCAGGAATTGTGCCTAAGACTATTGGTTGGTGTTCAGACTATTCCCACCCTGTGACCCTGGACAAGGTCCCGACCCCGACGGATGTGCCGGACTCCTCGGTGACTTCCGTGGCACGCGTGACTTCGATCCCGACTGGAGCTCCGGACGTGGTCATCCAGACTGTCACTACCACCCTGGGTGTCGCTGCTGCGGATGACGGATGCCCTTTTGCTTAGGCCTTACTTTCGCCTTGCGATGTTGATGTAATTAAGATGGGCTCATTCTATCTATATTATGCTTCAACGGTCGTATTATTGCAACTTTTGTACAGTATTGTCCAGTGGTAGCTACAATGGATATGTAAGATTCGTGGCCTGTTGTTGCCTGGAAACCGGGGCGGGATGACGCACACGACGCGTCGCGGGCCACGTATGCCTCAGGCTGCCGCCCCTGCCTACGTATTCTTTCTCTTTTTCTTTGCTTTTTTATCCTCCCCTTCAATAAAAGAGAGGAGAACGATCCTTATGGTGGCTTGGACAAAACTTGGCATTGCAAATGTTCTCTAATTTAAATAGAAGGCTGTTCAGTGGTGATGCGGTGCACTTTCATTCCATGGTCTGACCCGCAACAATATATATTCCACCCACTGTGGTATACGTCAACACCGTGACGCGGATAGCACGAATGAAACTTCGAGGGGTTCACTAGTATCTTTAAATATTCCTCGTCAATTCTATGATCACTCTGGATAAATTATTGATACCGTGAACTAGTACATGTAGAAATGGGGAAGCAGGATCATAATTGCATTAGAGTTGACATGCAAGCACTGACCATCACCCCCAGGGGTTAGTCTAGTTGACTAGCTGTGAGAGCCTAGATAAGTGGAGAGGACCGGCTAGATCACATGAAAAAGAAGTATCCCTACAACTCTAAACAGATTAGATTTCCGAGGCTCCTCGACATCCTGTTTCATGTAATCGCCAGATGCAACCGGATGCTCACGGATTGCTAACAATGTATTAAAATCTTGATAATTCAGGTATCTGACATGAGTAACCTGTTATACCCAATGAGGGGCCCTCAGCATGACAACAGATAAGTAAACAAAGTAAAGGCATGATAAGACCGCCATAGGTATTCTACACCCATCCACATTCAACGCACACTGTACCACACGCCACATCCATCATAGTTAGCTCTACTCCAACCCACAAATATGCAGACCTTGACACAACACGCTTATCAACAACATAAAATCTCCGGTCACTCGGATATCACGGATGATCACCATTGCCTGGCCTGGGTCTTCCCGCCAGAACCAAGAATCTCCCCCGAGCCCTCCGAGGTCCCGAACAACGAGCCTCCGCTGCCTGTACCGTCACCCGAGATGCCTTTGGAATTGCCTCAGCATGAGCGGCACTTCATCCGAATCACCCACTGCGGGTATAAAAGCGGCTCATCCTCCATGATCAAGGCTCATCACAACACCAACCTACTCGTCCATCCACAACCTTCACCAAGCCATCATCATGTCCGATCACTCCTCCTTCAGCGTGGACCACTCCTTCCGCGCCTTCGTCGAGGCCCTGCGCGCCGACAATGACCTGGTCGAAATCAACTCCGAGATCGACCCCCATCTCGAGGCCGCCGCCATCACCCGTCTGGTCTGCGAGACCGACGACAAAGCCCCCCTCTTCAACAACCTCAAGGGCATGGGCAAGAAGGGCCTGTTCCGCATCCTCGGCGCCCCCGGCTCTCTCCGCGCATCCAACAAGGACCGCTATGGCCGTCTCGCCCGCCATCTCGCCCTCCCCCCCACCGCCAGCATGAAGGAAATCCTCGACAAGATGCTCTCCGCCAGCACCCTTCCCCCGATCCCCCCCACCATTGTCCCCACCGGTCCCGTCAAGGAGAACTCCCTCACCGGCGACGAAATCGACCTCACCGCCCTCCCCGTCCCCATGATCCACCAATCCGACGGCGGTAAATACATCCAGACCTACGGCATGCACGTCGTCCAGTCCCCCGACGGCTCCTGGACCAACTGGTCCATCGCCCGCGCCATGGTCAAGGACCGCAACCACCTCACCGGCCTGGTCATCGAGCCCCAACACATCTGGCAGATCCACCAGATGTGGAAGAAGGAGGGCCGCGACGTCCCCTGGGCCCTCTGCTTCGGTGTGCCCCCCGCCGCCATCATGGCCTCCTCCATGCCCATCCCCGACGGCGTCACCGAGGCCGACTACGTGGGCGCCATGACCGGCCGTCCCCTGGAGCTGGTCAAATGCGACACCAACGACCTGCAGGTGCCCGCCAACGCCGAGATCGTCATGGAGGGCACCCTCTCCATCAGCGAGACCGCCGACGAGGGCCCCTTTGGCGAGATGCACGGCTACGTCTTCCCCGGCGACACCCACAAGTGGCCCGTCTACACCGTCAACAAGATCACCTACCGGACCAACCCCATCATGCCCATGTCCGCCTGCGGCCGTCTGACCGACGAAACCCACACCATGATCGGCGCCCTGGCTGCGGCCGAGATCCGCAAGGTGTGCCAGAATGCCGGCCTCCCCATCACCGAGGCGTTCTCCCCGTTCGAGTCCCAGGTGACGTGGGTGGCGTTGAAGGTGGACACGGCCAAGTTGCGCGCGATGCAGATCGCCCCGAAGGACTTTCAGAAGCAGGTGGGCGATGTGGTGTTTGCGCACAAGGCCGGATATACCATTCACCGGTTGGTGCTGGTGGGCGATGACATTGATGTCTACAATGGCAAGGACGTCATGTGGGCGTTCTCGACCCGGTGCCGGCCGAATGCCGATGAGACTTTCTTCGAGGAGGTCCGCGGCTTCCCGCTCATCCCGTACATGTCGCACGGCACCGGCATCCCGAACAAGGGCGGCAAGGTCGTTTCCGATGCCCTCATGCCGACCGAGTACACCACCGGGGCCGACTGGGAGGCGGCCGACTTTGAGAACTCTTACCCGGATGCGCTCAAGGCCAAGGTCCGGGCTAACTGGGAGGAGCTGGGATTCCGCAAGTTGGACTAAGCATAGCCACGCAGCATCCTGCTCTGTACTTATTGTAAATAGACTATAGACATAGACCATAGAGCTGTCACTGCGTTATTATTCTAAATTGATGTTCTACTATTTCAATAGACCATTGGGCCTGCACTGCCTTTATATCACCTAACAAATCACCATCATTTAGGTTTTGAATCAGGTATTTTATACTAACACCTTGTTGATCTTGTTTGATTATTTTTCTACTCTTGGAATTCATCTTCACCATGTCAATACATCGAGTAGATCACTACAACTAGTAGGGTTTATTACACATCAAAACTGCCGTAACTCATTCTCAACAAAAGAAACTCATCTATATACATCTTGACACAAGCTCACTGCACTCCCGCAATCATGACCTTGAACACATCCTGTCTCCCCGCCTTGACCAACTCAAACGCCTCCTCGGACTGTTCAAACGGGAACCGGTTGGTGATCAACCGCTTGACATCGATCTTGCCCTTGGAGATCAGATCAATCGCCGCGGGATAGCACCCCGTCAGGTACCGGATCGACCCCTTGATGATCAATCCGCGCGTGCACACCGCCGTGATCGGGAACAGGATGTTCTCCTTGCCCATACCCGCCTGCACGAACGTGGCGCCCCGGCGCGCAGCGTAAATCCCCAGCTGCACGCACGGCTCGGCCCCAGAGCACTCCAGCACCACGTCCGCCCCCTCGCCCAGTCCCAGCTCCTCCTTCATCTGCGTCGCCACCTTCTCGGCATGCACCATCGGGTCCGCACCCGGCTCCACACGGGGAGGGGTGTAAACGTAGTCGGTGCCGTACGACTTGGCGACTTCCAGTCGGGACTGGACGACATCCACGCCAATGACGGTCTTGGCTCCCGCGGCCTTGGCCACGGCCTGGCAGAGGACACCGATGGGGCCGCAGCCCAGGACCAGGACGGTCTGGTGGGCTTGCAGGTTAGCCGTCTTGGCGATGGCCACGGCGACAGACACCGGCTCGACCATGGCGGCCTCCTCGAGGGACATGTGGTCGGGGACCTTGTAGCAGAAGTCGGAGGCGTTGACGTAGTACTTGGCCAGCGTGCCGTCCCACGGGGGAGTCGCCGCGAAGATCATGTCGCCGCAGAGGTGGTACGAGCCCCCCCGGCAGTAGTCGCAGCGACGGCAGGGCACACCGGGTTCCATGGCCACACGGTCTCCGGCCTTGAGGTGGCGCACTTTGTCGCCGACCTCGACGACCACCCCGGAGGATTCGTGGCCGAGAACCATCGGGCCGGTCAGGACGTAGTCGCCGATGCGACCGCGTTGCCAGCTGGAGGGTCAGTACATGTACATTCCGGATGTGAATGAGGACAGGGGGTGGTGACATACTAGTGGACCTGGGGATGTCAGTAGGGATCAGACATGAAGGAGGGGGGACATACATCACTGCCACAGATACCGGTCTGTGCGACATGGACGATCACGTCATGAGGGTCCTTGATGACGGGCTTGGGACGGTCTTCGATGACCACATCCTTGATGCTGCGCAGGACAAATGAGGCGTTCTGCTCCATTAGAGGCTGTCACCGATGCTGGAGATGAGCAGACCTACCTCCATTGTGATAGTAGAAATGAGTGCAGTTGATAGTCTTCAAAACACCACGACGTACTGCCCCTTTTATATCCAGAGACCAGCTGTTGAGTCCATGGTGGGGAGAGGTCGAGAGTATCGCCCCTCGTCATGGAGGGGCAGGGAAAGTTCCCCGAAACGGCAATTCTGGCGGATCCACTCCTCGGCGCCAGAATTCCCGGATTCGGCACTAGTCCCCCCCGGTTTTGCCCCAGGCACCAGGCCCGACTCAGGCACTACTTTATATAGCGGGGCATCAACCAGACAACCAACAAGCCAGATCTACACTCCTTCACCATTGTCTGGACCACCCAGAAAACCTCACTTTTATTTTCTCACCTCATCATCACCATCTACAAACACCATGCCCATCCCCATCCCCACCGCCAGCAAACTCACCGATCTCCTCAGCCTCAAAGGCAAGGTGGTGGTCGTGACCGGCGCGTCCAACCCGCGCGGCATCGGCATCGAAGCGGCGCGGGGCTGCGCCGAAATGGGCGCCACCGTCGCCATCACCTACTTCACCCGAAAGGACTCGGCGGAGCAGAACGCGCGCGACCTCGCCGCCGAGTACGGCGTCCAGGCCAAAGCCTACCCGTGCGATATCCGCGACTACGCCGCTGCAGAGACCCTGGTGCAGTCGGTCCTGGCGGATTTCGGCCAGATTGACGGGTTCATTGCCAATGCGGGCCGGGCGGCGGATGCGGGGGTCTTGGAGGGGTCGGTGGCGGATTGGATGGAAATCGTGCAGACGGATTTGAATGGCGCGTTTCATTGTTCCAAGGCTGTGGGCGAGCATTTCAAGCAGCGTGGAACGGGCTCGTTTGTTGTCACGTCGTCCATGTCTGGAAATATTGCCAATTCCTACCAGGAGCAGACAAGTTACAATGTGGCTAAGGCCGGGTGTGTGCATTTGGCCAAGTCGTTGGCTAATGAGTGGAGGGGGTTTGCCCGGGTGAATTCGGTGTCCCCCGGGTATATTGATACGGGGTTGTCGGATTTTATTGATAAGAAGACCAAGGAGCTCTGGATGGGGTTGATCCCGATGGGGCGGGATGGGGTGGCCAAGGAGTTGAAGGGGCTGTATGTGTATTTGGTTAGTGATGCGAGTAGCTACACGACGGGGTCGGATATTATTGTGGATGGGGGGTATTGTGCGCGGTGAGCTTTTTTTACACATGAATGATGTCGATGTGAATACGAATGGGTTGGAACATACTTTTTTCATCTCAGATATGCACCGGGAATAATGTATGGAGGGATTTCCTTGGCCCGTGGTTACCCATCAATAGTGTCTGGTGGTTACCACTGTCTGAGATGGTTGTTAACCCCGCAATCAGCATCCGCCCGGACCTTCAGCAGTCACCCGACGGACAATCATTGCCGGTCGAGGCCTCAACCCCGCGCCACCGATGGCCAGACCCGGATAAGGGCTCCCCCAGGGCCATCCCCCACGTTGCGCGGCTGGGGCCGGCCACCATCCCAACCGGGCAATTCAGGCGGCCCGGCTGCGGGGAGGCTGGAGGCCCGGTTCGGGCAGTGATCGGTGTTCTGCTCCGATGCGAGTCACCAGGTTGTTCCGGTGGGTAGATCGTATCCCGTGCTCGTGTTCCTGATCCTGATTCCTACCGAACATCCGGGGTAGGACGGGCCCGACATACACTACGGTGTTGAGAAGGCTTGCCGTCTATTCAGATTTATCCCACACAAGGGAGGTAAGTAATTAGGTGATGTGCGTTCTGTTTCATCTTTTAGCTTTCTTCTTATTTATTATTATTATTATTTTTCCCCACTTTCCTTCCTTCTTTCTTATATTCAACCAGCGTGTTCTTCACCTGATGCCCTGACACCACTGTTTCGCGTATCGAAGCGCTGACGTGTCCTTCCCCTCCCATGCTGACTTTTCTACACGGGGTGTTATCGCAGTCACGAGTCATTAGGTCCGGTTTCGGTTAGTTAGTTGTCTGTTAGTTTATTTTTCAGGTCCAAACAATAGAGTAGATATATCTCGTATGTTCTTCATCCTGGAGTGCAGTATACCACCTGCCAAGTCCCAGCTTGACGATTGTCTCAAGGGCCCGCTGTACTGGGTTTGATTGGATGTAAGAAGTCTCCGCCCCCCTGCAAGACAGGATTACAAATCGCTTATCAGAGCGTTTGCGGGGTTGGAATCCCAAACACTTGTTGTATCACTAATCAGTCCCTGGAGGCCCGTGCGTGGAAATGCCGATCACCTCCCATCAACTGCATCCCTGGCTTGTCACGCATCACTGTAACATGGCGCTGTTATTACGCAGCTATTCCCGGCAATTCATTAGGCCGATGACATCCCTATAATCTCCGCCCGTCTTTGAGGTTGGACGGACTGTTCTTGGAAACAACGGAAAGTACAAGATAACAGGGCGATTGGAGAATGTGTGGAGCATGGCGTCTCTCTTCAAAGCCCAGAGGGTTGAGGATAGACATGGGGATGATATCAAATGGTTTGGCTGTTCTTCTTTTCACAGCGGTGTGTATCTAACATTGCCTATAATGTAGGGTTGTTATTAAAACACGCCCTGCAGACAGCAGGGCAGCTCTAGCTACCGAGTATCGCGAGCATGTCAGGAGTGGCGTCTCATCTTGCCAAAACATCCGACCACTACTTGACGTTATTCCTGATTCAAATCAGAGTCTGCCCGGTATGAAGGATGCGAACGACGTGCATGCAACGGGGTCGAGCCAGGTCCCTCACGGGCTGGTATTCCAATGGATGGAGCGCAACTTGTACGACTTTCATCCTCAACTATACCGACGGGACTATCGATTGGCCGAGAGAGTCCTTACTGGAGTACTCCAAGCACTGGTTGTATTTGAGAAGAATACGCGAACTCACTCGGGTAGGATACTACTCACTAAAGTTGCCTGTATCACTTGCTAACAGTCCAGACATCAAACCGGACAATGTCTTGATTAACTGTGTTGGTCCTCACGAGTACGAAGTCAAGCTGTCGGATCTAGCAGAGGGTATGTAACTGTGGCATACGAGACACTACTCTGACTTCTCAATAGCGAAAAATCACGGGTTTGCTGAAAGTCTGATTGGATCCTTGTTGACACGCGCTCCTGAAGTGTGGGAAGGGAAAGGCTACTTCCATAGCTCCGATCTATGGGCGCTCGGAGTGATGTTATTTGAGCGATTCAATGACGGTGCCTTTAGTTTTCCCGTGATGCGAGACGACGTGCTCATTGACACAATCATGCTTGCTAAACTAATGTGCCTTTTTCCTGAGTGGCATCCTTCGCCTATTGAAAATCTGGACGTATACGGTCAGAGCCTTGGGAAGATCTTCGCTGACGCAAACCATATCAATGGCACTATTCCAATCTTGCCCTTGGACCAGCAGCTACAGGAGATGAATATTCCAGAGGAATGGAAAGCCTTACTTCGGTTGTTACTGGCCCTTGATCGGAATAAGAGGGCTTCTGCCTCGGAGATCTTGCAGTCGGCGGCATATCAGGCCATACTGAGAAACACCTGAAGCTATTACAAATCGAGGGTCACATGATACTGTCTGAATGCCAGTGTTGTGACTGGTCTGAGCATATTTCTCCCTTTGTACTGTTTTCTTTAACTCGAAAAGAAAACTTTTGATTCAGGAGCCAGGGGGGCAATTTAGCAACAAGAAAGGATTTTCAGGAAGCTAAGAAAAAAGAATCAAAATGTTTATATACCTACTATACCCATGCATCTGCCCCCTATATAATGCTTGGAACAGCTTAAAAGACCGGCCGTACAGCATGGTCACTGTCACGCCTCGTTCGTCGTCCAGGGGGGTATTATAAGATCCAACCGGTGGCGACTGCACGGCCTCCAGCCTTTTTCCATCCCTCTCCTCCTTTAGCGAGGTCAGATAGCCAATGCACACATAATCTAAATGTTCCATCGGTTTATTCGCAAAAACCCTATGCCAGTCAATGGAGAAGGATGTTCTCTGTGTGTAGGACACCGCGGGTAGGGCGGCAGATAACATTTTATAGAAGGCTCTCACCTACACCTCGGTACTTACCTGCTACAACCAGCTTGAAACCGACGCCGCAGGTGGAGTTATTCCAACGTATTAATGACAACTGACCCGTAATTGCATATTTATCCTGTAACTTGACCCCTACAGAGCAAAATAAATGGAATGCATAAGAAGGAGCCACTCGCCATCGTCCGCTCTTGAAGACGTCCAACAGTTCTAAACTCGAGTTCGGTGAATAATCAACCTAATCGGGAGAGTTCTGTCGATTCCGTTTATCACTTGTGTTTGAAGCGATCTATCGGCTTTCCTCTGCTGTATCGCCACATCAAAGACTGTCCTTGTCTGGATTCTCCACCCTTCAGATCCACTTGAAGTGTTCATTCCCATTAAAAGCCATACCATACAGCTCTTTTGAAAAAATGCCAAGACGACACCAGAAGAGGAGAAAGACCCGTACTCGCCGGGTAAGCACGAACCCAGATTTCTCAATGCGACCTTTGATATAAAAGTGTCCCACATCGTACTAACATATAAATAGGATACCGCCGAAGAGTCAGACACAGAGGAAATGCACAGCAACTGCCCCAGCACTCTGTTCAGTCGCGGAACAGACGATTCCTCTAATTCCTCCCGACCCCAATCCCCACAAGTCAACCAGATCTCGGGCCGCCGATTTGACCCTGCAGAGTTATACCCAAAGCACTTCACGTTGGACGATATTCAAGTTCCATGGCGAGACAGGGTCTTTCTTGCATGCCCGGGCTCCCCGCGAAAATGCCCGGATTGTAATCGTCATGTGTCTCACACTGATTGCATCGTGATTGCGATCGACGGAGCGTGCCGGAATAATGGAAGATATGGAGCCCGGGCGTCAGTTGGGGTCTATCATGGCTATAACAACGGCTGGAATGAGAGCAACCTGCTTCCCCCCGAGGAGAACCAGACAAACCAGGTTGCCGAACTTGTAGCCTGCGAGAGAGCTTTGATTGATGCGCAAACCATCCAAAACCTTTGGGAAGAAGGAGCAGAAAATGGAGAAGATAGAGGAGGGAAGCTGAGCATGGTGGTTATCAAGTCGGATTCAGAGTATGTGGTGCGCGGCATGACCGAATGGCTGTCCAAATGGAAGGCCAATGGCTGGATTAATGCCAAAGGCCTGCCAGTCACAAATCGGGAATATTTCAGAGGTATTGAATGTCTCGTTGAATCACTTGAGGAGAAGCAGGTATCTGTCAAGTTCTGGCATGTCCCTCGAGAATTCAACCAAGATGCCGACCAGCTGGCCAAATCTGCCCTTTTTGATGATTGAGGTGGGAGTTCTTACTCTACTGGCATTTGGAGGATTCCACGAAATGTTGATTCATGGTTGAGTCCGTGTGGTTGCGAGTTATTATGGAAGGTTGGGCTGATAACACAAAACCAAGATGGCTTTCAATTAACTTATACAATGACTTGGCCACACTAAGCCTATATGACGGCTACTGACTGCTGAGCAGATAGGTGCTTGCTCTGCTTGCTAATGTCTACTATCGAGATAAAATAGGTGTAAGATATAACGCATGATAACCGATCCCTACTGTGTTGTAAGGCTTGAACGTTACTATACAGTCATATGGTTTTTATATTGTGTATTTCTGGTATTGTTGAAAGTCAAAGAACCAAGGATATTAGAAAGAGAGTAATGAGCACATCACAATCAACCAACATTAGGAATATCCGATGCCCAAGTCGCAACATAAGCCCCTGTCGGAAGGAAAGCCAACGTCCGAAACATCTCAACCACAATGAACAATCTCGCCACCACATAGGCAAGGATGAAAACCCACAGCAAGATCAGACCCAATGTCATGAGAACTATAAGAAGCACAGCGGAGAACACAGCGGCTCCCGAAATGATGCGCCTCCCGATTGGCCTTTTGCGTCGTGGCTGTGAGCCTTGTGATTCTTCATCTTTATTTGAATCGGTGGGTGGAGGTGACGATTTCTCCGACTCTGGCTCTGGATTCGGGGTTTTATGTCCTGAGCTGGGACGGGGTTCGACACGGAGCTCTGTCTTGGGGCTGGTGCTCGACACCGCGGGGGTCGGAGGTGGTGAAGGGTTGTCATCGTCCATCCATGGAAACAAGGCCGCCAAGGCCAAGCCGAATCCGACAACCACCAAACAAAGCAAGGTACACGCCAGCACACAGACGGTACACCACAACGCCGCCGCCCACCAGAGATGTTTCTCCACCGCGGTGGGGAATTCAAAATCCCAGGCGGCGAGATGAATGCCTCCAAAGACCATACTGCCGACGAACATGGACATGTCGGTGAAGTCGTCGCCGGCATCTTCAATGAAGCCATTGCCCAATGGGTCTCCGGGCTGCTCATCCGAATGGAGCATGATTCGTACTATTTGTATCATCGAGGTAAGCTGTATCGCCGACCGAAGCCGTCGAACAATTTCCCGACTGCCGTCGCTGCCATGGCTGCCGGTGTCGGAGTGGGGATTGGTGCCGTTGTTGCTGTTATTGCTGTCGCTGCTATTACTGTTGTTGCTGGTCTTTTCATTGTCGCAATACTTGCATTTGACAAATGGCCACTTGTTGTGTTCTTTTTTTGGTTTCGGCAACCTTGTCTTGTCGAGTTCTTTCTGCAACTCATCCTTGGTCCCCGGGTAGTCGAAGAGAATCGGAACCTTGACGCCTGTGGGCTTCCCTCGGTTGACGATGTACATCCCCACGGCGCAGACGGCAAAGGCGACCACGGTGACCTCCAACTGGGTCACCGCCAGGCCATAGACCCATCGCGACAGGATCTGAATCACCACCCAGACAATCTGACCCACGGCCAGGAGGCGCATGAGAATGTCCGTTTTGGATCGGTCGTTGATCTCCTCCACGGATACATTCCATAGCTCGGGTATAGATAGCGTCTCGCTTGCTTCGTCCCTGGGAAGAAGCTTCAAGACGTCGGTGGCTGTCAGATGGAAAATGTTTTCGAACTTGCTTGCTGGGTCCGCAAGGACATTCCCTGCAGGCGTCGCCGTACCGGGTTGGCTGTCATTTTGCTTTACCGTACTCGTTTCCGTCTGGTTCGAATCCGATGCACCCGGATCCCGCGGGCGCAGCGCAAACCCTCCCATATTGGCAAACAAAAGATGGGTCTTGGTCCACCCTCTCTCCTTCAGATCGTCTTCATAATGATAGAACAGGGAACGCCCCCGAACCTGATCGTCCCAATATTTGGTGAAAGAAACTTCCGGGGCAACCACAGTCAGAAGAAACCAATTGATGGGATGCTGATACTTGTGCACCGCCCATTTCAACCACTCCCGGACGTGTTTCTTTTCCGGTTGTGGCACATACCCGGGAACATTGAGATGGAGTACAGTCCAGGTGCAGGCGAGGATGGTAAAGAGGCAAGACCAGAGGATTTGCAAGGTGCCGCGGGTGTTGGGCGCGGTCACGAAATTGGTGCCCGGGGGTGGAAGCGTGCAGTTAGTGTGGATGGTATGGAATGCGTGGACATGGGATGCTAGGAAAAGGAGGCTTAGAACAAAAGGAAACATTCTGAAAAGGTGGATGCGGTCCTTGACTATACACCATGGCCGAGTCTAGATGGGTTTATACCTCCGCCATGGAACAAAAGCTCAATGCGGACCCTGGGTACTTTTGCATTGGATAAGACCTTTTCATACGGAGTAGTTCGTGTCAATGTCAGAATCTCTTTCGGGGCGTGATTTTCACTCAAGGGACGTCCGATGGAGCTTGAATTTTACCAATCAACGCAAGAACGGGCTATTTGATCGGCGAATGGGTCGGGCCAGAACCTTATGCACGAGACACGTCAATGATCCCCACATCAGCTGTCCCCGCTCAAGGACCAATCACTTGTGTACTTGGCACACAATGGCTCCCCTACAAGCCTGGTACGTTGGACCTTTAGCCTTGGGCAGAAACTGACAAGGCGTCAAACGGCGAACACCTACGTGGTGATGCTTACAGAGTTTTTGCAGCTTCAAAATTCCCAGCCACCATCTGAGCCGACCGGTCTTTTACTCTTTTACTGTGGGGAAATTACATCGGACGATCAGGCATTATTGAAGATTTCACATACACTTCAAACCCGATCACTCTACTGGAATATGGAGAATATGTCGGACACCCTGTCACTCCGCAGCTCGCTGTAATTCTCATTTTAGCCCCATGCACAAGTCTAACCACTATGTGGGTCAGAGAGCATACTATACAAGACACACATACTTTATCTATGCATGTCGCTATAGATGTACGGGGAGCCGACGCTGACCTGGGTGATTTACTATTCCAAATAACAAGAGCAACCCTGATTGAATAAATTAAATAATTTCAAGTTCTAGGTCTGCTGCCACCCTAACCGTTGGATAGGACCAGGCCTATTTTACTGCCCAGTTGAGCAAGAATCTCTACTGCTCTACTCCGCATGTAGATATATTAAATTACCCCTGGCTAGGAATGCTTTTTGTAAGCGAACCGGTCTTCAGGGCGGTAGTAGATCCGGGCTGGCCGGTAAGCTGAGACCGTGCGTCGGCTAGCGCCCCTCTTCGTCTTAATCGCCGACTGATATCCACTCCCACTCATCACGGCGCCCTCGATAATGACAGGGGTTTAAGTCAATACACGATCATGAACTTCATGGATGCCCTTTACAACGTATGGACACAAAAATCCAGAACAAGAACAGACAGCTTTCGCTACCAGTACCGAAGTCTACGAATTTCCAGTGGACCGATCGTATTTTCTCGCCTCATCGACAAACTCTTGGCGGATACGGAGTACGGCAGACTTTTTCGATATGATGATTGGTCAAATACAAAAAACAACCAACACACAAAAAAGGGCAACGCGCGCAAACAGCAGAACTGCAATATTTCAAGCTATCGTGTAAAGTAGTCAAAGGTTAGGAATCCAGTTTCATGAATCACTACGTTGTATATCAAGATTTGTTCAATCAAGGCAAAATTAGCAAGGATGGCTTGCGTGTTGGGTTAACCCCAAGGGTGGAGGGTGGTGTGGGTGATCTGCGTGAGCAAGTAAGATTGATCAAGAGGTCTCCTTTACCCTTTTTGCTGTTTCTAAAATGCGACTGGAGGAGAAACGTTATAGCGTACAAAGTTTGGTCCGATCGAGAAACAGTCAAGACTGAAATGGAAATAAACTCTGTGCACCTGGTCAACTAGATGATTTGCTATACATAAAGCAGTGTAGGGCAGAAAATGATAAACAGAAAGCCTCCCATTCCTGACTGTCCCAATCAACAAGACTGGTAGTACATAATGTACATTGTTAACTCCTCTCTCCCCCCTCGCTGGTCACCAGAACGAGTTAAGTCATAGCTTTTGAGCATATACTACATGACTGCAGTCCACCTAGTCAGCTATGTAATCCCACAGAAACTTGGAGAGATAGGAAGGTAAAAAGAAGGTAGGGGGGAGAAAAAGAAAACATACAAGTTATGCATCATATGTACGTCCCTTCGCATCGCATCTGCCCGGACATCAGCCAGAAACAGCTGCACTGCCTCTGGACTCCACCCCAGTATTTCGGTAAATGTCGCCACGCTAAACGCTTCAAGCCCTTCCAGAAACTGGAGCATGTTGAGCGCGCCAGTATCTTTCTATCCCCGATCAGTATTTTCTCGAACGCTTCCGTAGAGGATTGGTACGTACCAACCGCCGACCCAAGGGCCAGGTCCCTAAGGGCAAGGGATAGACGTGATGGTGGACGTTGTGGAAACCGGCGGCGGTAGCATATCTGGATAGGTTGGTGCCGACGGTCACCGGGCGGCCCATGAGATCGCAGGCTTCGCGCAGCAGCCGGTAAAACCTGTCCACGTTGTTATCCGGGGTGAGGCTGCCGTCTTGGCTGTAGTTGACCAGGTTGAATTCTTGGAACTCGACCCAGCCTCCTATACGGGTTTGTCTGGAGTCATCAGTTGAGGTCAATTAAAACAGGGACGGGGAACTACTCGTAGGCCTGTTGGAAGAGCTTGGGCCAGTCTTGAATGGACCCGCACATGTAGCGGACATGGATCAGGTCAAACGGTTGACGCGGGGGCCATTCTTCTTCGACATCGTCCACTTCGAACACCACGTTCGGGGGGACCCTTTTTGGTCAGTGCCAGCTCGAGGAAAAGGAAAGAAACCATACAGATCAGGCTGGATGGGGCTGAGGTCGTTGCCTACGATCTGAAAAGTCAGCGCCACAGTGAATTACCCGGGTATCGGGGCATACCAGTTTGATGTTTGGATATCGGTCTGCTGGTGACATAGTTAGTCAAGTGGTGGGGTATATTATACATCTGTATACCAACCAACTTCGATGGCCCAGGTCCCGGTGCCCGTGCCAATGTCCAGGACGCGCAAGGGCTGCCCCACTTGCACGGGGGCGAGAAATAGCTTGTCCCCCATGGCCAGCTTGAACATGGAGTGCATTATCTCCAATCGGTACTGCTCGCGTTCATCGTTGGGGAATTTGTAGCCTGTCTCGAATGAACCACTGCCTCAATGGAGAGAAGGCGCCGACTTACTGCCCTCGTTGTATGCGTGGAAGCGTCGACCATTGAACCATTTGTAGTCGAGGATGCTAGAGCCCAACGAGGTCGCATAGCTTTCTCTGGGAGAAGTCAGTCCTGCCCAACGAAAGGAGAATGACATACGCATCGGAAGGGTATCCTGCGTCGTCGACCAGATCCGGCAGATCATCCTAGTGCTCGCAGGTCAGCCCCACAGGCAAGAAGATCGGCCAAGTGGGCAACCCACCTCGGGATCGACCAGCACGTGGTGCACGGAGTTGCTCTGGTGGGGGAACGGCATGATCATCGTGAACAGGCGCTGCCGTCGGGGTTGGTGTTTGGTGGGGTTGGGTTGGTGGCCAAGTGGCCCCAAGCTCGGTTACTTAAGGGCTTCTGCCTCTTCATTCTTACGGACGAGACTCCCTGGGCTAAACTTGAGATGGCATAGCCCAATCAGTTCCCACTCACGATGGATGCTGCAATCAATTTCTCTACGATCGCCTTTGATTACGGTAGGTCGAATCTTGGAAGAGATAGATCATAAGGAAAGCAAGAATGGTTCTTTATTCAATTCTGTGTGAGAAATCAGATCTCATTCGTTCTTGAATGGAATAACGAAGCCCTTTCCTTGGTCTTTCTATCTCAGCGGTCGCATTATCAGGATCACGCGATCAGGCCACGGCCGTTACCCCCTTCCCCTTATCTCTGTTCGTCTCTCGACCTCGGCATCTTCTTTATCACAATATATCCACCCCTTTGAGTAGTCGGGCCTTTTCCCGTTAAGAGCCACTCCGAGCCTGACTTCGATCGCGGTGCCCCGGATACCCGGAAGCGCCGGCAGCCATTCAGGCCCTCCGTCAGCAGATTCTGGGTGTCTGTTAGATGAGTTACGATGCTCCGGTGGGCCCGGAGGAGTATTTTCTGGTTGGTATGTAGAGTATGTCTGAACCAATAGTTGGAAAATGGAGGAAATATATATGGCCAGCCTCCGGTGGTTCTACCACCTCAACATCGATACCGTGGACCGGGCCGTTCTGAACAGCACAGTCGCCCCCACGGCCCGTTCGGTCCAGGATCTCAACCTTGGAGATAGGGAGTGGGGTCATCCTGAATGAAGGAGTGCTGCCGGAGCCATTGACGCTGGGGAGGGGTGAGGAAAGAATTGCACGGTAAGTAGTCCTGTTGCTGGGGATGACCTAGCTAATCTGTGTAGCATCATGGACATGGAGATGATCACCACCTTTAATGCGCGGGAACGCCCGCTTGAGGATTGGAAGCGGCTTTGCCAAGATGCGCACCCGGGACTGAAATTGCGGCGCTCTTTCAAACCGGCGGGGAGTATCATGTCCATCATGGAGTTTGTTCTGGAGGAATAGGATATCACCATAGTTGGGTTCTAGTCTCACGGGTTGAGCGATAAACTATCGTGGGTTTATGTTCATCCCGCGTCGGAGCGGAGATATATCCATAGAACCAAGAAAGTCTAGTGCCTATTGGAGGGGTCGAATGTGGTAATTTTGGGTCTCTAGGCCTGACAGGTATGCTCGTATTTCAATAAACGATCGTAGATTATTTTATCTGCGACCATGTTACAAGGACCACCATGCTATTCATAATCAGGGATAAAGATATCAATTGAGTCGGTGCTATAGAGGTTATTGTGAGGATGGAGCTAATACATACGACCACAGGGTGTGGAGAACAGGGCTTCCCGTCCGCTCAGCCGTACTTAAGCCACACGCCGGGAGGTTAGTAGTTGGGTGGGTGACCACCAGCGAATCCCTTCTGTTGTATGTTTTTGTTTCTTCCTTTTTTTTTTGCCTGCAGTTTATTGACAGGCGGGCTAGTCAAGATTAATAAATAGACCAGGGTAATGTGGTGGTGGTGTGGTAACCAAGTCTACGGTGGATCCGGCCATATGCTGCAATCGAATCACACAACCCCGTCAGTGGCACAGCCAAGTGAAATAGATTGCGTACATAATTTCGATTCATTGTCATAATACAATATTTCTCTCGACCAGCTCGTAGGGAATCCCCCATTCCTCACATAGGTCTCTCTTCCGGTAGTCTGTGAAAGCTCCCAGATCATCGTCGATTTGCCCCAGGACGGCGAGAAGGCTCCTCCGGTCGCTAATATCCTGGAGGCATCGACCCGCGACGTACAGTGGCTGCAGCAAGTACTTGCGCACCACATCACTGGGCATCCCGTGGGCTATGGGGACAATCTCCGACGCATGGTGACGAAGCCCTTCCTGCAAGGATCGGTAGGTGGCCAGGAGGTCAAGCTGGTGGGGTAGCTGCTGCAAGAATAGTTCCAAAGGTCGTTTAACCAGTAGTACCATCCGGGCCATGTGATAGAAAGCCATCGCGATGGCACAGGTGTCACTCGAGAACCATGTCTCGCGGGTGAATAGATCGGGGATGATACTGGGCTCACCCCCATCCGTCTGCGTGGCGGGTCGAGGAGGCCAGCTAACGGGGGACAGAAAGCTGGGCGGGAGAATACTATGCCAACGGCCCAGCTCCCCATTGATGTAATTCCACTCCACGACATTGCCCAGGTTGGCGTTGACCATCAGACACAGCAGCCGGATCAACGCCTTCGATAGGACGGACTCGGTGTGTCGCTCGTCGGTGTAGTGAATGACGAGACTCCCGGTCTCATCCAGAGGCAGCCCCCCGAACTTGCGCCAGACGGCGAGGTCATCGGTATTCAACCTGGTATGCTTTCGTGAGACAACTGCAAAGTAATAGGTCAACACTGCCGACTCTGCTGTAGGTTTGATGGGGACTCACAGGCATCCATCATGTCGTTGATCGCAAGAAACCAGAAGATGGATTCCACCACGCTCACGGGCTGTGGAATGGGGTGCGAGGGTTGCAATTCCACCGCGCCGCTGAGATGGGGACGCAGTAATTTGTATATTCCGTCCAGATGGCCTGACCAAGCCCGCAAGGTCACGCTCAAATCCTCATACTGGCACAGCATACATGCGGCCAAGAGGCGAAAGGTCGCTGCGGCAATCTCCTGTTCGCCCAGAACGCTGTAATCCATACTCTGAGGGGTCAATCCGGACTGGTAGATGCAAGCAGGAGATATGTGGCAGTCCGACCGGTCCTCGTGGGATATCTGGCGGGCCAGGATCTGGATTGCTTTCTCGTAGTATTTGGCCCCGTACCAGAGAAAGTCCAGCTTCGAATCTGAAAAGGCCTTCAACATGGCCCGGTGACAGGACGTTTGTCGGATACTCGACTCGGGTTCCTTCACCTGGCCCAGCTGCTTCGCTGCCAGCGCGCAGGCAGCATATCGGATCAGGGCACTCTGGTCTGCAAGGGACACAATATAACGGCTGAAATATTGAGTGTCGTTGCCGAGGTCCATCCACCTGCCGGGCCCCTCGGAGAAATATCGTAGGAAAAAAGCAATCTCGCATCGGTCCTGATAGGTATCATGGACGGAATCCTCCTGCCATAAACAGGGGTCTGTTGGTGTCCGAGACGGGTCGTGACTGGGTCGACGGGGCCGACCATCGCGATGCGAGTGATGGGGACTCGGCTCGGTGGTGATCTGGATGGGAGGCTCCCTAGGAGCCGGCAGCGACTCCTTGTGTGCTGGGAACGCCCCTGATGTGACAACCGGGACCACGGGGGTAGTCAATACATTGACCAAGGCAATGACGTCGGCGGGGGCGGCGGGGGCGGCGGGGGAAGCCGGGGAAGTGGAAGCGGTGCCGGGGGTGTTCAGGATCGGGGCGGGCTGACCGGCCAAGTCGCCAGCGGACGGGATCTCACGTGGAGTGGCAGCTGCCTGAGGGGTGCCGGCCGCCCAGGCAATGTCGGGCTCGGGCAAGGGCAAGGGCGAGTCGGGAGACCGACTTCTCGGGCGAGTGTCGTGGCTGCTGCGTGGCGACGATCCCGTCAGAAAGGAGTAGGCATGTGGCCGGAACAGACTGTCAATGATGCGGCAGGACCGGCCACTGCGCAAACATTGGCCACATTCGGGCTTCTGCTCATCACACTTGATTTTCCGTCTCCGGCATGCAGGGCTGGTTGGTCAGTCAGGATTTTCAGCCGGGCAATGGTTATGATGAATGGGACGCACCAGCCCTTGCGGGATCGTTGGGGTTCTCTCCTGGCGGCGAGTCGACGGTGGCTGGGAGAATCGGGCAACTGGCCCGTCATCGGAGGGGACGACATCAGGGGTGCCCATGATCTCATCCACGGGATGTCGAGGTAGAGAACGAGGTGTTACGCAGACGACGGCCTCCCGCGGCCAGACTGCGGAGACGCACGTGATGAGGGTTCCCCTGATGTCATGAACCCATCCCCATTATCCATTTACCCGGCCAAAGTCTGGAGTAACCAGGCCGAAAGTCCTTAGCCGCTCGTATCAGGGACAGAGGGCCGGGGAACTGATGGAACTGAAGAGGGGCACCTAGTGGAGCAGCACGAAACAATCCTCCATGGATTTGACTTTGCTGGTGGCCTGGAAAGGTGGAAATCGGGAATTGCTGGAAAACCAGAAGCAAATGTGGGGTCGCGTGATTTGCCTGTTCGGGCCACGGGCTGTATTGCCGGATCGGGAAGTCTGCCCCTCCATCGGCCATCTTCGCCCTCACTTCGCTCCCTCGAGGGGTTCCCAGTCTTCACGATGTCCACGTCCCAAATACCACCACCATGACCTATTTAATGGCCCATTGGGTCCCTCCATTTCCCTGTATACCAGACTTCTGACATCACATCCCTCCTCTGATCCCATTCCGCGGTTTTCCTTCACATCCACTTCCGAGATCCCATCACAATGCCTCTCTACCAACCTCCCAACCTCGACGACAACGTCCTCACCCAATTTTCCCTCAAGGGCAAAATTGCCGCTGTCACCGGTGGTGCCCGAGGCATCGGCCTCGAGGTCGTCCGCAGTCTGGCCGAGGCCGGAGCCGACGTGGCCCTGATCTACTCTTCCAGCAGCGACGCCGACGAGAGCGCCGCCAAGATCGCTGCAGAGACGGGCGTCCGCGTGCAGGCCTTCCAGTCTGACGTCACAACTCGGAGCACCATTGCGGCCACCCTCAATCAGATCGCCGAGGAGTTCGGCAACGGCCGATTGGACGTTGTCGTCGCCAACGCGGGTGTCTGCACCAACTCCCCCAATCTCGAATACGACGAGGACAGCTGGGCTAGGGACAACCGGGTGAACTACGATGGCGTTATGTGGACGGCACAGGCGGCGGGCAAGATCTTCAAGAAGCAGGGGCGCGGCAACCTCGTCATCACCGCCTCGGTGAGCGCCATCCTCGTCAACATCCCCCAGACCCAGGTCGCCTACAATGCCTCCAAGGCCGCTGCCGTCCATCTCGCCAAGAGTCTGGCGGTCGAGTGGACCGAGTTTGCCCGAGTCAACTGCATTTCCCCCGGATTCATCCTCACCAAGAGTAAGTCGGCCGTCCCCGGGCAACGAGCACGCTAGAGACTGATCTGCCCTAGTGCTCACCCAGCAGCCCAAGGAGCTGTTCGACAAGTGGCTGAACATGATCCCGGGAGGCCGTATCTGCGACCCCCGGGAGCTGAAGGGGGTAAGGCCGGTGGATCCTCACTTTGACCAAACCCAGGCTAATATCCTCTTAGGCCTACGTCTTCCTTGCCAGCGATGCATGCCCCTATATGACCGGAGCCAACATCGTCATCGATGGAGGATACACCTTGCCTTAGACAATGATTGATGAACAATAGACATTTCCTTCCCTTTAGTAAATTATTCCTCCGGGTGTGGTCCATTCATACCGTAGCACATCCGTCACCATTGCCACACACACAGTAACCGGATCAGCATTCGGCTGATATTAGACTGGTGTCGTATGATAGCACCCCTGTCCGGTTCTTCCCTCGGAGTCGACTGGCCTGAGAGCCGGCAAGGCGATTGGTTGGCATGCGTCATGGCGGACAGGGGCGCCCTCCTAATTTTCCTGATCCGGATAGTATGATGCTGCTCCGGACCAGAGCTGGCGGACGGACCAATGATCCCCGCAGACCAGCGGCAAGTGGAAATGAAAATGCCGCAGGCGTGGGCTTGCCTCTGCCCGAATCGTGCCGCGTCAATCATATCCTCCAGACTCTTCCCCCGCAAAATGTCGGGAGCGGGGAGTGGCACCCTAGCCAGATGGAGCATGGGGGTGGACGGTACCCAACCCTTGCCCCTATATAGAGCGGCCAGCCACCGGCCCTGTGTCGAGGTGTGGCAGGTTGAGCATTTTGCAACTCCCCAGCAAGGTCTCTCTGACTATATTCGTTCTTTATTCCTCTTGTACATTGCTGTGTTTATTTTTTGTTTTTAGTTTGCCACGATGGGACTCTCGTGGTTCTCCAGCAAGGAGCCCTACTTTGGGCTCACAGGAGGATGGCTGACCGTCTGGATTACGGTAAGCTGTCTAAACATGCTGTCCATGGACCATGATTAACCTGTCCAGGTGGCGTGTGCTACTGATATGACCCTGTTTGGGTATGATCAAGGTGTTTTCAGTAGGTACCCTTCACCGCCCTTTCCCAGGACCGACCCTAAGTCTTTCATAAGGTGGTGTGGTGGTGACGGACAACTTTCTCGAAACCCTGGACCTCGTGGGATCCGGAAAGACGCAGGTCCTGTCCACGGTGACGGCTATCTACGATGTGGGTTGTTTCCTTGGGGCAATCCTCGCTTTCAGCTTCGGAGAACGCCTTGGTCGAAAGAATTCTATCATCTGGGGGGCAGCCATCATGGCCGTGGGCACCATTCTGCAGGCGAGCTCCTACAACCTCGCCCAGATGTTTGTCGGTCGTGTTGTGTCAGGGTAGGTCGTTGACCGATGCCTTCAACCAGGCCTCGCTCACGGTATTCTAGTATAGGGAATGGCATTAACACCACGACCGCCCCGGTCTGGCAAACGGAGACATCCACGGCGCGGTGGCGAGGAAGACTGGTCATCTTCGAGATGCTGATGAACCTGGCTGGGTATTGCTTGGTTAACTGGATCAACTATGGGTTGTCCTTCCACGGTGGTTCGGTCGCTTGGCGGTTTCCCATGCGAACCAAGACTGCTGCAGTGTCGACTGCTACTAACTGGTAAGACTACCGAAGACCTATTCCAATCACCAGAATAACCTGTCAGGATCACGAACTTTGTTGTTGCCGAGATCACCCCGATTGGCATCCAGAGCCTCGAATGGAAGTTCTATATTATCTGGACGGTGTTCAACGCTGCATTTCTACCGGTCATTTATTTCTTCTATCCCGAGACAGGTGAGTTTCCCGCATTCATAGAAGCCGAACCAAGCTGACTCTCCTAGCCAACCGGAGACTCGAGGACATGGATGCCTACTACCGTTCGAACCCTCCTCTGATTGTCATCAATGATCCGGATGCGATCAGCGTGAAGCGGCCACTCAAGTATATCCAGCACGAAGACGAAGAGCTACGGAAGACGACTGCACACGGGGGAGCCAACCTATCCAAGACAGATGAGCAGACCGTCGAGCACGTTGAGTAGAAACGGTGGCAAGCGTGGTTGTACATATCTGAGTCTATGGCGGATGTATCTTGGGTGGAGATGAGTGTTGCGTTTAGCTCTCCTTAGGTTTCGCCTTCCTGTTCTTTTCTTTCAGCGCTTTCTGGTTGATGATTCTGATGATGATATGTCTTATTACGAAGCTTCACATCAATATATGCCACGCTTCAGTGTCATGCCATGCCCTGAAATCCATAATAATCGTAAACGGTAAGGAGAATAAGCTGACAACCCAGCCCAATGAGAGGCTCAATAAGAGTGGGTTATCTCTCTTTCAAGGTAGAGGAACAAAGCCAAGGGGTGGCAGGACCCGTGCTCCATATTCACCAAAATATCAAAATCATCATTGAGCATCATTTCGCATCTCCAGGGGGCCCAGTGGCATGCAGTATCCATCCAAAAGCGATCGAGGACAATGACCGGCACCCTTGAGCGGGAGTCTATAGCTTCGACTGTGCACCTGCTTTTTCCCACGGAAACAGCCCCCCATGTTGCCCTCCAACCGGCCTCCACATAATACTCACAGGATGGGACTGTATGTCTACAACAAGCCGCCTCCACTCGGTACTGCCTTCTGTCCCAGCTGGGGGCTCGAACTGCAAGTTTGCGTCAGAGACAGCCACGAAGCCGTACCGCTCATACAGTCGGACGGCCATCTCGGTGCCCTCCAAGTATGCCTCCATCTGCAACTCGTCGGCATGCCGCACGAATCGGTCGAGAATAAGACCTGCAGCTCCTTGGGTGCGATATTGCGGCAGAACCCAGAGTGCGCTGCCGCCTGTGCTCAGCCTAGTCAGCGATGTTCGTCCAAACAGTCGCTTGCATGGTACTCGAACACTCACAAGCATGTCTATCACTCATCAGCTTTACCCTCCATGCCCACAACTGTCTGTACATTGTCTCTGCGAGTATCCGTTTCTCACTCCCAGTGGGAAACCAGTGGGCGCTGGGTGTGGGCGCCCCCGCCCTGTAGGGATTGGAACAGTGAATCTTGTACATCCCGCCCCCAACGATGCGGTTGGAATGGCCATCGGTACATTTGAGCCAGACCGTATGCTCCGGATCTGCCTGCGCTTCTTCGAGCAGGGTCTCTTTCAGCTCTGTGAAAGCCTTCTGCTCCGCTGTGGTCCCCGTACCCAAATGAGCGAATGTTAGCTCCCCTGTGGCCTGGAGCGGGTCGAGCCAGGAGGCCCAGTAGCCGGCCATGAGCTCATCCCACTCGTTTGGAGCGTTCAGGGCGACGCGTGAAACAACAAGCTTGGAGGATGTCATGGGTGGGGGCTGGTGAGCGGCAGTGCCATGGTCTTTGCAAGGTCTGCAGGAATTAATACAGCTCTCGACATGACGGAGAGCCACCTGGGAGAAGCTATTGATGGGTAGTACCGAGTAGGTATGCCGCATTTGGTCAACTCAAAGACGGTGATCAAACATGTCCAGCGTGCATTGTCCAGCCACGGAACTGATCGACAGCATGCGCCGTCTAGTTGCCGCTTTCACTCTCCCGCGCGATTAGTTCCATGCCTAATTCAAACCAGGTCTTCCGATTGGCCGGCTTATATCACACTGCATCAAGAGCAAACAAGAGAAAACAGGACACATGCTGCATGTGCCGTGGATCCGATAGGCGTACATATTCAATCAAAAGGAAGGCTCTTATCTGCGATCGCTCCCACCCCTGTACCCATATCGGACTCATCCACCCCGACCGACTATCGCCGTTCAGCCCCTGTCACTCTATGGTTGGCCATCGATATGACCACGTTACACATCGCATGAAATCGAGTGGTTGGAGGGCGTGTTCAAGCTCTGAGGCTGACTCTGGCTCCGAAAGGCAGCAGCAGGGTACGACTCCAACGTGAAAAGACGCTGTCGGGAGTCCTGACTCACGACATGTCCGCGGCCCTTGCCAGGCATCCGGTCAAGCTTTACCTTGCCGAGGAGGGGGCGGAGCACGGGGAGACAAGCAACAATAAGACCCAGACTGGCCTCGATCATGCTCCACCACAGCATCGTCGTGACGGTTTCTATTGGTGCTCTTGGTCAGGGGTCTGCGTTGGTGATCGACCGGGGGAGTCTCACGGTCAAGGTCATATCCGGCCCCGTAGCCAATCATGTAGACAATCAGGTAGATGGCTAGCCGGACTATCGATGCCGCAACGGCCCTAAAGTGTGGAGGACGGGGACCAAAATAAGCGGCATATCCTGACAGTTGGCAAATAGAGCGAGTACTCACACAAATCCCACGCAAAAGACCCCGATCAGCGCTATCTTCTGGCTCCGCCGCATTTGGAGCCCCCAAATCTGTATCACATGCGTCAATCACCATGCACCACGCCATATTAGGAGTGAGCGGGTTGCAGTACACACAATTGGTAGGGGCAGGCAAAAGATCATCAGATCCATAATGAGGTCCGAGATGACGAGGGCCGACTCCGCTGTGAGTGGATTACCACACTGGTTCTTGACCTCCTCGAGCGGCGCCCAATGAAGGTAGATCTTCTCTCTGCATCCGAACAAAAAGAGTAGGAAGAATGCCAGGGTCCAGACTACGGTTAGGGCAACGAAGCCATGGAAAACCCCGCCCAGCTTCGAATTTTTGTGCACGAGGAAAATCCGCCGATAGAGCAGGATGATACTAAGCTTGATGTAACCATATGCTGGAATCATAAAAAGCTGATAATAGAACTCGATCTACTGACGGATCAGAGAGCAACTTGTAGGACCATTGGTGATAGACTGACCTTGGCTTCGATTGCATATGCCTTCATATACCTCGACATGGCGCTTTTCGGGTCACTCCCGGCTGGGAATGGGGTGGGGTAGCCCATAATTCCCTTTGTGTATCCTGGGTATTGTAAGCAAACACAAACGGATCAACCCGAAATTGAGCTAGGTCGCTGACCGTAGATGAAGCACACTCCCATGCCAATGATAAGGGCCTACACAGTTGTCAATAGTTTCCAAGGCACGTTAATCTCAATGGAATGAAAGGTATACCATTGCCGGAAGAGTGAACCAATCGTCCAGCCCGATATGGGCCCTCTGTCGCAGCCTCGCAATGAAGCGCAGACTAACAGCTATACAGCAGACTAAAGGAAGAACGATACCCGCCGCAAGTACCTCCCCAGCTGATGCAAAGGCGAATGGCGGCTTACTCCAATGAGCGTTGGTCGACATGGTTATGGATGTTGCACTGATGGGCAGAACAGAATTGTTGCAAGCTATGAGTAAACACGTATGGCGAGCAGAATTGGATGACCGAGACTAAGAAGCTGGACAGGACTCTCAAGTTATATAACACTTGTATCATATGAAAAGCCCATTTGATACCGCCGAATACTGACATACTATTCATGCTCCCTCATAGCCAAAGTACTCTTCCGTAGAACCAAGGATGTAGCTTGTTTGCTGGTTCTTCCCGTCGGTGGCTGAGTGCCGATTGCAACTTGGGCTGGCAAGCACGAAAGGCAAACGTGCAGGTCAGCCACCCGCCCAGCCTCGTACTTTTCGGATCCCATGAGTGACCCGGTGGAGGACGCCCCCTTCTAGCTGAGTAGGTAGCACACTACTTTCAATCCTTCTTTTTTTTTTTTGGAAAGTACAACCTGTACTCATTTCCCACTGTCGAAGTAAAGGTAATAGGCATCATGGCCCCTCAGGAAGAACGCAATCACCTACTTCCCAATGACGAAGAGGGGTCCCAGTTTCCTCTAAGTCCCCAGGGAAGGCATCCCGGTACCAAGATTATGCTACGAACTCGTGTTGTAACTGCATTGGCCTTCATCTCCGTTATTATAAATCTCATTTTTGCATCCCTTACTGCACTGAGGCCCAGAACAAGTGTAACAGCAATTGGTATGGGTTTAGACTCTCCTACGTACATTGATTTTGCTGATATCAAATAGTAAAGCTTACGTGGGAGACGCAGGACACACTATGGTGGAACACAGAGTACAGCAACTCCACAAACGAGACTTATATGAGCGAACTGTGGGATAGACATATCCCCTGGGAACGTGGAATCATTGCCATCGAGAATAGCGAGGCGAAACGCGTGGGATTGCCTGATTCGCAACCGTTTCCTTGGGATCCTACCAGGAGCATCTACATCCTCAATGCGCACCACATCCTTCATTGCGTAGTAAGTGGGCCTAGATTCACATTCCAGTGCCCAGTGTCTGACCTCCTATCACTTCAGCGAAACATATTCATTTCCATACACGAATATCGTGAAGACCGACCCCAGAGCATTGCCCATGAACACATTCTACACTGTCTTGACAGTATTAGGCTTGAGACTATGTGTACCGCAGATGACACACCGAGATATATCCCTCCTAATGCAGTGGCTGGGTTTCGGCCTGGTGATGGACAGGTTCGAATGTGCCGGGATTGGCAGAAGCTGGAAGCCTTCGTGGACCAACACAGTCCGTGCTATCAGGAACTAGCACACGCCGATAAGCACATGTCGAACCTGGACAGATTCAAGTATTGTCCCAACGACTCTCCCTATCTGCCAGTGATCAGGAAGTTCTTTGGATATGATGAGGATTGGGTCCCATGGCCGGATAAGGAATGATCCGACCCCTTGGCCATTGGTGGATTGGTAGAGCTGGGGACCAAATGTCTCTATCGTTGTGCGAGAACCTAGAGAATGAAAATCGAAGGATGGGGGCGTATACTTCCACGCAACTTAGATGTTAGAACCAAGACAGATCGAAGGTCCCATAGAGGATGCGAATGTTGGCAATCTCGAATGTACACAGTGCAGGCCTTGTATTGGTAGTAAACCCTACATTAATTCTGGAATGAATACCCGTCTGGGCAATAATGAAAGGCGACATGTTCGATATGATAAGCTTGCTAAGAGATAGACCATAAGGGCTATGCTTTGCCATTCTGCCTATTATTCATGTAGTAGATATTAGGAGAAGCCCCGCCTGTCGAGGTTGTGGAAACAGAAAGAAGACGCCTTCATCGGGATGTGAGTTTGAAAAACCAGGCTTTGATTCCAGTCACGGTGCAACTACCTCTATCGATATGATATGGGCCCGCACCACACCACTAAATACGAAATAAAAAACGAAAAAAATCAAAGAATGAGTGTTCCAAGTCATCAGACAAATTGGTCCTAGTTACGGAGCAAGGATCCATTCTCCCATATGCGCAGCCTAACGCAGCTTGCCCCCCTCAGAACCCAGTCCTTTGCACCAGCTCAGAGGCAACAGTTTTCGGGTTCAACCACGGTGTCGAAATTGGTCTGCTCGCGGGTAGACAGGTCGACAGCTTGAAGGGTAGGCCTCGCCATCATTCCAGACGCGGAGAGCCAGACGGTTAAGAGTACAATCACGAGGCGCGGCATGGTGTCTGTGGTGTATTAGCAACGGTTAGTTGTTGTTGTCTAAAGGTAGCATTACCTTTGGGTCAATTTAGAACTTCGGTGCGAGGTGCAAGTGTGGACTGATCGTTCTGCTGGGTGAGGGAGAAAGACAGGAAATGTGATCGTGTTTGTTGAGGGTGCTATAAGGGACAGCTGTAGAGCCTTATTTAAGCCCTCCGCCACCTACTGATAACGGACCGGCTTTAATCGGCCTCAGATCACACGGAAATGGACCCATGGCGTTTTAGTACAGGTGTCAAAAGTCCGCAAACTTCCAAGGTTGATGGCAGGGGTGTGTGGGGACCTCTGGATGCCTCAAATCTTGGTCCTGTCTACAGGGATTAGATCCCTGTCAAGCTTTCCGACAGCCTTGCTGACCGCTCCGTCCCCCTCACCCCACCGACAGGCAGATGCCAGCATTTAATCCCTTATGCTGACCCTCGAGCCTTCCCTGCTGTGCACATCCTCCTCAATTCTCTATCCAACCCCTCAATTCAAACCTTCATCCTAGACAGTCAGAATGTCTACCGAACCCGTTGACGTCCTCATCATCGGCGGCGGTCCTGCTGGCTTAACAGCCGCTCTTACTCTTGCACGTCAACTACACACGGCCATCCTCCTCGATAGTCAGTCCTACCGTAACGGCAATGCCCCTTTCATGCACATGATCCCAACCTGGGACCACAAGGATCCAGCCCTGTTCAGAGCCCAGGCTCGCCAGGAGATCCTATCAAACTATTCCACCATCCGCATGGAAGACACGACCGTTGAAAAAGCCGAGAAAGGCGACGATGGTCTTTTCAGAGTAACTGACGCGAATGGTCATGTTTGGCAAGGAAGGAAATTGATCCTTGCCACCGGGTCGAAAGACATTTTCCCAGATATTCCTGGCTATGCGGATGCCTGGGGAAAGCGCATGTATGATCCTTTTCACCCTGCTTCCTGGTTGGTCCCCTTTACTGGTGCTGTGCTGATGTTTATTGTAGCTTTCACTGCCTCTTCTGCAAAGGATACGAGGACCGTACCGCAAAGCGGGCAGGCGTCCTCGCCATCCAGTCCGCTGCGAATGTGCCCATGGCTATGCATCAGGCAGAGAATGCGGCCCAGCTGGCCGCGCAGGTCACCATCTATACCAATGGAGCTGAAGAGCTTGGGTCCCAGTTGACAGCCACCCTCTCCAGCCAGGGCAGCAATGCCATGTTCAAGGTTGACAACCGGGAAATCACCGGATTGGCGCTGAACGGCGATGACTTGAGTGCCCCGGTCTCCGTTCAGGTCCAGCTCGCGGATGGTAGCCAGGTCGAAGAGGCGTTTCTCGTGCACAACCCCAACACGCAAGTCAAGAGCTCGTTGGCTACTCAGTTGGGTCTGGATCTTGCGCCCAGCTTTGTTCCCGGAACTGGCGATGTAGCTGCCGTTGCGCCCTTTCACCAGACTAGCCTTCGGGGGGTGTTTGCTGCGGGCGACTGTATCACTCCGTACAAGGTGGTTGCGGGAGCTATTTCCAGTGGATGTAATGCAGCTGTTGCAGCTTCGGCGCAGCTGCTGGCGGAGAAGTATGATCATCAGCCGCTGTTTTGATTCTCCACTTTGGTTTTGTTCTGGGTAGTATTTGATATATAGTCTCATACCAAACATTCTGAAAAGCCGGCAGAGTAGTAGATTGGAAGCAAAGTACTTGTAGCAGTAATGCGTGTTGAGCGGTCATACTAATGCCGTGGGTTAGTAAACCGCGTATCATTAATACCTTCAACCCATCAAGTTCACCATTCACAGGTTTCCCAGATGATAGAGATTGCTAGTTTCCATGCGTCCTATGTATTCGATTAACCGGGTAATTATATGCACTCATGTATTTACAATAGAATGCAGAACCAGGGATGAGTGATAGGAGACCTCTAGTGCGGAAACTTCCCCAGATGTTGCTGCTCTATAAGGCATCAAGGCAGCAACGATTGGATCCGCTGATCTGGCGAGGACATGTCCTTGACCGAGTGAATTTCCCTCAGATGCATCTCAGTCTGCGCGTACATGGGCAGCTTTCGGCACCAACAGCCAACTGATGCCCGTGGCGGCGAGCAGAGCCAGCAACATAGGCTGCAGCGCCTTGACACCAGTATGAGAGGAGATGATTCCCGTTAATACGGGGAAGAGTGATCCGCCCACTTGACCTAGGACGAACACGAACGCTGGATGATAGGATACTCATTAGTATATTGATCGTTCATACACGTTAGACACATACCGATTCCCGAGGAGCGTATATTGGCCGGAAAGATTTTGGACGCAACTGAAATTCCCTGCCACGGATGTCAGTTTGTTGGCTCGTCGCAGAGGCCACTAAATACTGACAGTTGCGAAAAATGGACCAGAAAAGAATCCCAACAGGGAGATAGCCACGGCCTCTACCGCAATGTTGGGAACCCTTGATTATGAGTCAGTCGGCACCACTTTCTATCGGGGACAGCAAGGAGGACGAACAGCCAGAACACCAACTCCAGACCCACGCAGAGGGCTGCGTAGATGAACACCATGCGACGCTCTCCCAGTCGATATGTTGGTTCCGCAAGGATTAATCGACCGAGAAACGCTCCGCCGTAGAAGCCTGTCGGTATGTAGCCCATCTGTTGGACGTCGCCATGTCGGACGTGAACGAGATATTCGACGATCCATCCTATTTACGATCAGTTTCCTGCTAGCCTAAGTACTAGGTGTAGCCTACCGCCAGCTGTGATAGCCGCTCCGAGGAAGAAAAAGAAATACAGGCTCGTCAGCCAGACAGCCGGGACTCTGAGGGTATCCTTGATCTCTCTGACAGCACGGCGACGCCTTGAATCGGCACTGTCACTTAGCTGAGTTGCTGGGACAGATGCCTCGATGGACATTCTATCGCGAAAGGCAATGAGCACCAGTGTCAGATTGACCACTCCTAGCCCCAGCGGGAAAAGATAGAACAGATTCCACTGCGATTGCCGATCAGCCGAGGCCACTGCCGTCGCAACCAATGGCCCAACCAGGCATCCGGCCATGTACATAGCATGGATGAATCCGAGCCATCGATGGGCGGCTTTGACCGAGGACACATAGGTATTCGCGTGGGTGTCGTTAAAGGCCTGCCCGAGACTAGCCAAGAAGAAGGTGATAGCATACAGCGGAAACGGGGGTAGCCAGGCGCGCAGAGCATGGGTCAGCACCTGTAACGCAGCCCCCAGGGCAAGCATGGCACCTAGGCCCAAGTATTGGCAGAGGGAGCTGTTGGTGAGGGCAGCGACGAGCCAACCTACAAGAGTGGACACGTATCTGAGTGTATCAGCGGTGTGACTAAAGACATCTCTATCTTCACACATGCATTCCAGGAAGACATACACGACGACAACCAGTCCTGTGCTGATATGATAGGACTGTAGCACGTAGGGCAGCAAAGAACCCAGGCTCCCATCATTGACCCCCGCGACAAAGAAGGAGAAACCGGACGCGATGAGCTTGAGATACAGCGACTTCTCAGGAGTGGTATCGATGGGGTCCACTGGTGGGACTGGCGTAACTCCCGTGTCGGTGAGAGTGATGGTTTCCGTCTCCCCATGGGGCTCCATGGTAATGACACAAGCCTTGCTGTAGAATGAAAGAATTAGTCTGATACACTGATACGCACCCTGTTCAAGTGCAGTCAAATTCGAGAGATGTGATGGACAAGAATGAGGGAGAGAAACTTGTCGATGGGGTCATTGTGCCGGGAAAACCTGCCTAAAGAGGCAACATGCGCAACTGCGGCTCGTGCGGGCTCGCCTGAGTCCGTCAGGCAGCGATCTGCGGAGTCTGGAGAAGTCTTCCCGGTCGCATTTTTTTCATGCTCGTGATTAGTCGGATATGTCTGGTTGATATGTCAAGCTTGGTCTTTCTTTCTCGTTAGCAGACATTATTGCGGTAGTGTCTTGCTTTATGATGCTTTTGTACCGACGTGGATACGACTTAGAGGCTTACCGTTTATGTATATAATGCTCGTGGTGCAATAGAAAAATGTCAGACTAACCGAGAGCAGGACAGATGATTTTAGACGTAGGTTTGATTCCATTCTCACAGCTATTATCCTACATTAAATTATATGTCTCATCCTTCCTGTTGTTATATTCCCGTCATCAAAATGATTTTTCTTATTTTCTTGTCTTCTTGTCTTCCTGTCTTCTTGTCTTCTTGTCTTCTTGTACTTTGACATGTTGGGCTTAACCCTGGCTTTTCATTGGCTATTCAGGCGGGTAGCAACGGCACTCCGTTCTGTCCTCTATGGCATTTCCATTGGCAGATGACAGGGTCAGGTGACACAATGTCCCCGCAATTTATTTTTAGCCCTGACGTGCACGTGACAGGATGTGGAAAATTAATAGATATCGTTTACTCTATAGATCATGCTTTTGAGGTATGAGCCCCTCGTGTAGTAGAACATGAAGACTGCCCCTGCACAGATTCTCAAAAGTACTCATGATGATAGATGGCTTACCCGGAATACTTTCATTGCCGCATTTCAAGTGGAGTCCACTTCTGGGATATCTTGGGAGAAATATACCGCGACAGTTAACAGGGCTGGGCACATTCCGGATATTCCTCATATTGATAGTCAATTGCAGTCTCGCTCAATTTAACTAAAACCACTAGCCACCGATCTTAACAATGCCGCACCAACAGAGTATCCCCGAAAAAAAAGGTCGATAGCAACAAGGCTCACTCAGAGATCTGATTGTCCGCGGAAGTACCCACGATCCTCTCATGAATGACGGTCGCAACCTCATCACTGTTCTTCTCCAAAAACACCATATGACCATTCCCGTGGATACCAATCTCGGCCAGCTGCAAATGCTCCGCCTGTACCCCGGCTTGCTGTAAGAACTTCACCGTGCCCCAGTCATACTGGGAATGGTACGAGCTCTCCGTGGTCACCACGAGGACTGGGATCTTGCTGAGGTTCACCAGCTGCCGCGGAGGGGGATCATCGGCCTGGATATAACAGTCCGTCAGATTCGGCGCATTGGACGGAATGACCGCCGTGACCAAGTCCGTGCTTGGATCCGTCACCGGGGGCGAGTACGTGATGGGAATATCGGTGAGGCCGTAGGGCTTGGTGGGGCCGCTCCCAAACATGGCCGGGGAGCTGAACGGGGGCCCGGCAGGCTCAATGGCCACAATGGAGTGAACCAAATCCGGTCGTTCGTCGGCCATGAGCCACGCCATGAGACCGGCCTGGGAATGAGCCAGGACGATGACAGGCTCGCCAATCCGATCCAGCAGGGCAGCCCCGGCCGTTTGCATGGCAGTTTCCTGCAAGACGTTGTCGCTGACAGATGGCACCGTGCTGGAATAGTACGCGTCAAAGATGGGGTCGTGCATCAACCCGGAGCCGGGCCATTGGGTGTGCAGCGAGGCCTGCGGCCACAGCCGATACTGGGCGGGCGCGGTGAAGTATTTCTGCAGATGTTCGGCCGAGAAGGTCATCAACGGGCCGTTGGAGGGCTGCCAGGGACTGCGGCCCCGGAACGGCAGGTCGAGCAGGTAGCATTCGTATCCCTGATCGAGGAAATAGGAGGCCCATCCCGGCTGCCCGTCCGGCTTGTTCAGCCAGTTCTGATGACCATTAGCGAGTGCGGCCACGCATCTCCGGGGGCACCTACTGTGGCGGTCTGACCCGCGCCATGGATGAAGACGATGGGATGGGGCTGGGTGACTTGCGGGGGGGTGAGTTTCTCCACGTAGATCTGCTCGGTGTAGATGTGCTCGCCCTTGTCGTCGAGTGTGTAGTCCCCGCCGACGTAGAAATAGGTTCGTCGGTGGGTGTTGGTGCGGGAGGGGGGTGCCAGAGCCATCATATACAAACCCAGCTTGGATAAACTCACCATGGAGGTTGGGATGGGTAAATGTCACAATGGTGGGGTGATGATGTTCCGTCGAGTCGACGTGGGATTGCCGCGGCAACTCCCTTGCAGCTTGTCCGCGCCTTCCGGTTGGATCGATCACATCGCTCCAATCATCCATTTCCCGCCAAGCATTGCCAAGTGCTTGAATCCATCGCGACGTCGACAATCAAGGGTAAATTTGGTGAAATCAGTCGCAGCCAACCGATGCACTTCTTTGATCGTTGCGACCGCCAGTATGGCAATGGCCAAAGTAGACGTCTACCGCTGCAGCGAACAGCCCGCTGAGCCGTGTCACTTAGGCTACACGGTTTCTGTTTCACATAAATCGATAGTCACTTTTGCGGCGCATTGACAGGGATCAGAATGGCCCGGAGAGGACGTGGTGTTTCATCTTTGGGCGTCGTGGTACTTGACCGTTCAGTTGGTGACACGGGGACCCTGCAACAAAGAAACCGGATTAAGCAAAAGGGGGCTCCTTTGGAGCTCTCAGCCTGCACGACAAGGTAGAAGGCTAGCCAAATACCCTAGACCACAACCCCTATTCCTGCGACAAGCATGGCGAGGTCCTTGAAGCCAGTCCCTGGATTGGCCGAGGCGCGTCGAGGCGATCCTGCGGTATTTACTCCGTAGGGCCCAGACGCAATACGAGGCCATGAGACCCTGATCCGGGCGATTGGGGCGAATCGCGGACACCTCGATCGTTGGATGAGCGTGTGACAGACCCCTATTTCTTCCCCTGCCATTTCCGGCCCCCACGCGGTGCTGCAGAACACAATTAAGCATCAGGTTCTCCGTCAGCAAAGCTTGTCAGCATGTTTCGGCCCCGGTCCAAGGGAGCGCGACGAGCCCATGGCAGGGCCGGCATTGGTCAGGTAAATCACTCATGGTCGGACTTCGGCGACGAATAGAGTTATTAGGCGAGCCAATGGCCGCAACAGCGTAAATTGCTGCCTAGTGTGTGATGGATCATGAGGCTGAAGTTTCTGGCATCGAGACCCTGACTGTAAGGCTGTATTGTTACCATACATACCCGTACACCCGCCGTAACGTTACCGTCAGGCTGCAACCCTGCCCCCGGCAATCCCAGCCAGACTCATCCATCCTTCCGATTCTTGGGAATTCCCGGAAAGCAAGGTGAAGGAAGCCTTGCGGTTCACATCACTCTGCCAACATGGCCAGGGCTCACTCTTCCCCCATCAACCCTACCGCCAAATCCACCAGCCCCTCGGTGATGGTCTCCCCCACCCGCCTTGTCAAGCGCTTCGTCCGCCAGACGTGCCGCCATGACTGGAAATGGCTCCTCGCATCCTCGGCGCTGATCTGGCTGTCAGCCGCGCTCTGCCTGTATTTCCTACTCGCATACCCCCTCGCCGAGGACCCGCGTCTCGTCCCGGAGACTATCCAGCGGGCACGGAATGTCCTCCTCGTGACCGCCCATCCCGATGACGAGACATTGTTCTTCAGCCCAACCATCCTCCACGGCCATGACAACCCCGATGTAACCCGTGCGCTGCTAGTCCTATCAACAGGTGAGCCGTGTGACATGGATGCCCGAAGACCATCTCCTCTAACGATGTACAGGCGACTACAACGGGCTGGGCGACATCCGCAAAGGAGAGATCGAACGCAGTTGTGCCGCGCTGGGCATCCCACCCCCCCGCTGTGTCGTGCTCGAGCATGGCGCATTGCAGGATAATCCGAAGAAGTGGTGGCGCGAGGATGTCATTCAGGACATTGTGGCGCATTACGTCCACATGTGGAAAATTGACCTGGTACGATTGGTGCCTCTGTGACGCTGCAATGCTGATGCTTGTAGATCTTCACGTTTGACAATGGCGGGGTCTCTGGCCACATCAACCACCGGGCTGTCAGTGCCGGAGTGGTGTAAGTGCCCCTCTCTACTATCAGGATGAGTGGCTGATTCTGTAGGAAATATGCGGAAAACTTTGCACACACCCCACCGGTCTACGCACTGCAGAGCACCTTTCTGTTGCGCAAGTACTCGTCGCTGCTAGACTTGGTACTCACCTCGGTGCCATTCTCCTGGCGCATTGCCAAAGCTGTGTTTACATCGCATGGAAAGATGTTCGTGGGAGGACAGGATCCCTACGGAGACAAAGCCCTGCTGGTCAGCCCGTGGAGGACGTATCTGGTCGCGCGGGCCGCATTTAGCCAACATGCGAGTCAGTACTCATGGGACCGAGTATTGTACTTGGTAGTAAGTCGGTACATGTGGTTTAACAATCTGTACCGCGTAGGATAGATTCAAAGCATTTTATTTTCTCATAGCCGTTCCATGCATCGTGTTCTGCATACTTCGTAAAATACCGTAACTCTGTCACCAAGAAACAAACAGCAGCCATTAACTAATCTATGCTACTCCATTCCAAACCCCAAACCCAAACAAGCAAGATCACGCAGTTTTCTGCACCGACCCCTCCCTCCTCGGCTGCCATCTCCTCGCCCGTGACACACACAACCCCAACGCCCACAGCGCCCCCGCCAAAGCCACCAGGACCATCCCAAACGACAATCGTTGATCAACATTCGCAAATGCCTTGATCAGCTGCGCGTCCTTCTGATGCCATGATGAACTGCCCAGGTGTTGGAACAGCGGGGTATCCACGATGCCGTTCAGCATGTGTAGTTTGGGGTTGTCCGGGGGGCCGGTGAGGATGCGTAGGTGAGAGGTGGTGGGTTGCATGGTGTAGATGGTCCTGCAGGATATCAAATTAGCTACGAGGTTACTAATGGCAGGAGTGCAGAGAGGGTCTAAGATACGTACGACGCATAGTGACAGCCTGTGCTGAACATGACCGTGATGTAGGGCAGAAGCGACCACCGTCGATTGAAGTTGGGGAGGTTCCGCACGAGGTCCCTCACATAGGAATTGTTCGGAGACGCGAGCATCATCCCGATGGAGATGCCGACGGGGTTGGCGGCGGGAGCGACAAAGTCGAATCGGCGGAGGGGTTCCAAGGAGCGCTTGCATGCGAGATCGTAGTCTAGGATGGCACCTAAAAGGCACTCTATCAGTCATTGAAACCTCTCTGTCAGCCATGGCAATAGAAACGCACCTCCATAAGTATGTAAAATCATGTATCGCAAAGCATCTACTCGCTGGACCAGGTGCGCATAACTCTCCCAGGTGGGCAGGAAATGCGGGTAATGGTTCTGGACGAAGCGACTGGCATTTCGGTCGTCCCAGACAAAGGCTTCCCAGTCGGGATGCTGCTTGAGGCACTCATCGCGGGCAGCCTGCCACTCTTGTCGCAAGGGCTCCGTACCTAGATGGACATGGTGGAGGCGCGCGGGGATGAGGGTGTCAAACCCGGAGTCAGCAGTGGAGTAGGTGCTGTTGTAGGCAGCAAAGGTCAGGTCAAATCCATCCTGCTGCTGGGTGATAATGGCATCCGCCGCATACCCTCTCCACACAAAGGGTAGCCGAACGAGGAGGTAGAGGTTCCAAAGAAATGGGGCGAGGAGACAGGTCAGGATGAAGACCAGGATCACTGCCAACAGCAGTCGCAAGCGCGTGTGAGCCATTGCCGCGGGGGAACAGTACCTGCATGGTCCAGGAGGAACGGGGGCATGACTGGAAGGGAAAAGCACGTATTAGTGGGCAGGGTATATGAGGCCGACGGTGAAAGTTCCGCAGGCACACGACTTTGCAGCCGGTGACTGTCAGGCCTGCAAAGGGAATATGCGACTTGGTCGGGCCCCGCGGGATACGCAATACGCTGACGGGTATTACCACCTACGCTACTGTAATTTCCGTATTGCAGCCTGGTTTCACCAGACCCCGGTCAGGGGCTGCCTGGCAGGTCCTTGTTCCGAGCCATTCTTTCCGAGCCCTCCGAGACCAACTCCTCAGAGGTGGGCCGTGCTTGGATGATGAGTTAATGGAAATGGTGGAAAATTCTGCGGGCATCTTCGGGATGAGGCTCAGCTGAGACAATAATATATAGCATCAGTTGACTGACCCCCATTATTGAGACATACGGGGATAGCACCGTGCCCTAATGGTAGATGGTGGGGTGCAGCAGGAGGTGAAGAGTGAAGACCACCTGCACTGCCTCTCTGGGCACACTGGGCACTGGGGACTGGGCAGTGCAAAGGGTCTTCAACCAAGCGATACTAAGCTTCGACCCACCGCGGCTAGGGCTGCGTAGGGCGTGGGCCCTGACAGCGTCCGCCCTTGGGATTGGCCAGATCACGCACCGGAGACCACCGTGCGAGGCGCAGCAGGCCCCATTGGCCAGGACGTCTAACACAGGCTACGCAGGAGCCAATGGCAGGCAGACTAAGAATTAGGAAACAGTCCGGCTCGTGTGGTCCAAATCACTGCAAACCGGCTAGCCCGACCGGACCAAGGGTGACAAAGCCGCGGTCTGGCCAGGATCGGGATGCAGAAAGGAATGGCCCTCATTTGGGGCCATCCGCTAGGCAACCGCATTTCCCTGTGTCACCTCCGTCAATCAACACAGCCTCCCCATGGGTGAAAGGGGCACGACGCGTCAAAGAAATGAAGAATATGTAGTTTGGCCTGCCGTGTGATCGGAACATAACGATGGTCTTGCCCTGCCTGTTATATACTGCGTACGGAGTACTAAACACGATCCAATGACTACTCACCACCCACCCCAAACCCTGTCATCATGATCAGCCGCTGCATGCTACGCCGCCCAGTGTTGGGTGCGATCGCTCTGGTCGTCCTGTTCACCTGGTTGCTCTACCGCCCCGATACCTCCGTTCAGGAGATTTCCCTGCTGGAGCATCGCTACCCCCTCCTCTTTCAACGCGTCCATACCAATAGTGCCACTGGTGGAGGTGAGCATCATCTGCTGTCACACAGGCTGGAAAGTTCTACTGACCCTCGCAGCCTGGTATATACCCCCAGGATGGACGAATGAGACCGACCCAATCCCCGAGAGTATTGTCGACGCGGCCGAGCAGGCCTCGCGCGCCGCCAGTTCCACTGCCGAACGCCATATCCCATACTCTGCCATCCCCTTGATTGTCCACCAGACCTGGAAGAACACCCGCGTCGATACATGGCCGCATGAGATCCGACAGAGCACGGAGAGATGGCTGCGAGTGGTGGACGGACAGATGGCATACTTTCTCTGGGACGATGAGGGAATCGCGGAATTCATCCGGCGTTTCGAGCCGGGACTCGAGGAGCAATTCTATGCCCTGCCCAGCCATGTGGAGCAGTCGGATGTATTTCGCGTGCTGGTGTCCAAGTGGTTTGGGGGTATTGTGAGTACATCTCAACCCTCTCTACATACAAGCGTCGCTGACAACGACAAGTACGCAGATATCGACACCGAGCCCCTCCAGTCGCCAGCCGCGTGGATCACCCGAGCGGACATAGCACCCTGGCAGGATCGTGAGACCGGTCACGTTTATAACTTCACAAACCCAGTGCAGGGAATTGTTGGCCTGGAGGCAGACTGTCCTCCCGACAGCGACATCTACTGGCGCATGGGATACCTTTTACCCACCCAGCTGACGCAGTGGGCCTTTGCCTGGGCGCCCGGCCACCCGGTGTTGCAGACGTTTATCGATCATCTCTTCGGGGAGTTACAGACCGTCTCCGACCATCACGCCGGCGAACTTCAGTCAAAAACAACCCAGATGGAGCTGCAAGGGATGGATCCAATCTCCCTCACTGGCCCGGTGGCTTTCACCTATTCGGTCCAGAGCTGGCTGGGCGCCACAACCGGCCTGCGGTGGAACGCATTGTCGGGGCTCCAGGACGGAGGGAGAAGCAAGTTGGTGGCAGACGTCTTGGTGCTACCGATTACTGGATTCAGGTTTGTCTACATATCCTTGAGGAACGTTCTTTGCTGATTATAGCAGCCCCGGTCGAGGGAAATATGGAAACATGGGCTCTAAGCCCATCACGGACCCGTCCGCCCGTCTCCTCCACCGCGCGCAAGGCTCCTGGCGAGCGTTCAACCTGCGGGTGGAGTATGGCAAGTTCTGTCGGACTGTCTTCGGCAGGTGTAGATACTGGTCCAAGGTGCCCAAAGGTCTACTGCTTTAATCGGATCAGCCGAGGGGTTAAAACATATGGGATTCGCTTCTGTTGTTACACTTTTCGGGGGCAGCTTGCGCTATCGATAGTCGCAGATGGTGGTAGACTGGTTGCAAGCTACGTCGCCGGCATGGGGATCTCCTCCCATCCATCCTGGCCCGGCTGTCGATCCTCCACAATCACCTGCAGGCCACGAAACCCGCCAAACCCGTCGGCGCAGAAGCCGTCATTTCCCGCCACCCGATCCACCTCTCGGAAGGCGCCCCCACGGGCATCCGTTGCATCGGAAACCCAGAGTGTTTCTTTCACCACCTGGCCGGGAATCTCGCTCCGGCGGGGATTATATCGGGGGAACCCAGCCAGACGACTGGCAAGGTTGTGCGCCAGGGGGTAAAGTCTTTCGAAGCGGCGCGTTACCCCCAGCCAGGCGTGGCTGCGTTCGTCGTACGCGACCCGGACAAAGGGGTTCATATAGATGCCGGGGTCGGCAACGGGCTTTTCCTTCGACGGTGAATCCTGAATATCGGCGTGGATGATGCAGCATTCGGAGCCATCGAAGAACAAGTCCGGGTCTGCGCGGAAGCGTACTGGATTGTCGCGCCGCTGGAAGTACGTTGCATCGAAAGCCACCATTCCGCCCCAGCAGCTGCGGACACGCACGGCATCTTTTCCAGCTAGTACATCTTTCCTGCTCTGTCCTGTACCGGCCGTGGTGAACCATGGAAAGAATTGAAGTCCAATTCCATACCCGTTCAGGTCCCGCGTAGCGTAGGTGTCGTAGAATTTGAACGCGTTGGTAAAGTCCACCGCACATGCCGCGCGGTACTGAGCCACCCCGTTCTCGTCGCTGTTGGTGGAGAATAGAAGATGGAGGACGTCGATCGGATCGAAGATGACGTCGTTGAGATAAAGGATTCTATCATACTTTGCGTCTGGATGCTCGTCCAGAGGTCGAAGGGCCCGGTTGCGTAGCTCGGCCAGGTAGTTGGTTCGCTTGATGCGCTGCGCCCCTCCGGGGCCCGTCACCCTCGGGAATGCGTTGAGATCTAAGTGCCGGTCGATTTGGATGGAGCTATTACAGGGAAGTTGGCTCTCCAGATGCTGTAGAGCTTGCTGTCCCTTGACGCCGCCGTCGTTCTCGTAGATACTCAGGAAGACGTTGTCGTCGCCGAGCAGATCGATGAGCTGCAGCAGGGCATTCCCCCATCTTCCGCCCGCCAGGGTCCCTTGCCGATCGTAAAGAATGGCGGCGATGAAGATTTTCTCATCGTGGGGATTTCCTCGACCGCTGAGGCCAGACTGCGTGGCCGATCTCCGGAGGGCCCGATAGTGAGGGGGTAAGTGCGTATATGACGGCCAGAAGATCCCCGTCACGGCGATGAGCACGACCAGGAACCCGAGGGCCAGGCGACACAGAGCCACGAGTCGGCGTACATTCATGCGACCAGGGCCACAGCGACGGAAAGGTCGGAGGCACCGAGCCGCCCAGTGAATGGGAGGCCTGCACGATGACCAAAGTCCTCCGGCGGCCTGCCACGCACGGGATTTTCTCCGCGGTGGCACAAAGTCTTCGGCATCTAGGTCGGAAACCGAAAGCAGCGCGTTGGAGTCTACCGAGGAGCGCGGGCTCAATCTATAATATTCGGGAGACTTGAAGGGAAACCGAGGCATGGTGAAGATGGCAGGATGGGTCGTAGCTGCTGCAGTGAAGGGCTGCTATATATATCCGTACTGGCGATGTATTACGCGTCCGCTTACCGCTGAGTCAGACCTGATGGTAATGTAATTAGTGTATCGTACGGTCTCGACCATGTATTTCAACCCACTCTGATACGCGCTGTGATGAGAGCCTTGCCGGAGAGAACCCTTACAGTGTGATGTATGATCCAATCGTTCATTGTCATAGTGGCCTTTCCTATGTTACAATGATAGCTGTCACTGTCGCAATCAAAAATATTATGTTTATAGCGCCATCGGGTCGGTAAGACGAACCAGCCAAGTCTTCCACAGCCACCAACACACACTCGAAGGCATAGTCGATGTCATCGCAAACTATACACCCGAATCATGCTGGGTCACATCCTGCGCCGCCACATAGCTCTTCCAACTCGCACAGGTGCCATTCAGCGTCTCATAGTCATACGTGATCTCCGAGGCGCGCTCCAGCAGCTGTACCGCAAAGCCCTCCGAGGTGTGCCACGCAATATGGCAATGCATGAGCCACGCCTGGTAATATCAGTCAGTTTACATCCACACAGGCAGCAACAGGGATGTGACTTACACCGGGGTTGTTGGTCTTGAGCGCAATCACCAAGTAGCCACTGGCGGGCATCATGGCCACATCGCGGCGGGGGGCATTCACGAGCGTCAAGCTATCCGTCTGGGAGGAGTCGAAATTGCCATAGCCCGAGGCCAGAATCCAAAAGTCGTGCCCGTGCAGGTGCATTGGGTGGTCCTGGGCGAATGGGGAGTGGATGGCAATGTACACCCACTGGTCCTTGTAGGGGAGATGGATGATGCGCTCCTTTGCACTCCACGTCAGGTTGTGGTCCGCCACATGCATCAGGGTCGGATAGTCCCACTCGGTGTGAAAGGAGGTCTTGTTCATCGTCCACAGCAGGGCATTGTCGGTGACCTGTACGGCAACATCCTCATCTGTACTGTACGCGTAGCTATCCGAAGCGTTGATGGCCAAGTAGGGGACGAGATCGGAGGCAGCCTCATCCTGACAGGAATCCGTATAGCTGTACGCCGAGGTGGTTGGGTCCGCCGTGGATGAATTGCCATACCGGATAATGCCCTTGATGTTATTAAGCGCATCCGTCTCGGAGCAGGCTTCTTGAGGAATTGCCCGCAGCCAGAAGTTGCCGCTGGTCAGCTCCTTGGCCGTGACGATAATGTCGTAGCGCTGGCCCATGCCAATGCTCAGCTGGGTCGTGTTGTACGGATGAATGGGCACAAAGTCCGCCGCAATCACCTCGAGAGTATGGTTGTCGATCATAAAGCGGAAGTGATTGTCTGCTGCAGCATTCACCAGGCGGATGCGGTATTTTATGCCGGCTTCGAAAGTCGTCTCGAAGCGAGACCCCAAGCTGCCGTAGGTATTGGTTCCGTTGATCAGACCGTTGGGGGGCGTGGGCGGGCCATTCGTGGATGCCTGCAGGACGAGTTCATCGGCGGTTTTCTGACCGATCAGCTAGGATTCTCATCATGCGGGGAGCAAGAAGTTGAAACGAGGTCATACATGATACCAGTCGTTCAGGAAAAGATGGCCAAGGTCCACGTCGTAGTTGGCCGTAGCAGGGCCATTGATCACAATCCCACCAAAGACCCCGTCCCACGCTTGGACGTAAAAGTGCGAGTGATACCAGCCAGTGCCATACTCCACCGCGCGCCATTTATAGGTATATGATTGTCCGGGAGCGATGGGGCATTGCGTGATGCTAGGTACACCGTCCATCTGGTCCGTCCAATTCTGACGAATCCCGTGGAAGTGCACCCCGGTTCCGTTCGTTTGCAAGGAGTTGGTGACATGTACGACTGGGCCCGTTAGCCAAGCACCATGGCCCAGGAAGGTGAAGACTTACCAACCGTATCTCCCCAGTCTGCGATGATCGTAGGCCCTGGGAAAGAGCCGTTGATCAGCTGTACCGGGAGCTCTACCCCATCTGGAGCTGCCGTGGTGTTTTCAACATTGAACCAGTACTCGCGCACCACTCCGGTATCGGGCACCTCGTCATAGTAGTTCGTCGACAGGTTATACCCGTCGCGCCAGCATGCGCGATTAGTCGGACTGTTGACACATCCCTTCTGGTGGGCAATGGATGGGATGGAAGCTCCCAACGCATATGATGTGGAAGAAAATATGAGGGGAATGGAAAGCCGCATGATGTATCAGGCGGTTACGCCTGAAAAAGAGAAAATGAGAGACTGATGAGTTTGTCAAGTGGAAATTAAAGAAGGATACCAACGAGGGCCGATAGAAAGAGATATTGCGTGAAAGAATGACAACCCACTGAGAAGGGTACTGATGATAATTGCGGTGATGGGCTGGGTACTGGCTGCTCAAGATTATATATTATTCTACAACACCGAGACATTTGAATAAGACCATGGTCATGCCGTGGCTCTGTCCTGTTGTGTAGTACGTCTTGGACGTTGTCTGTCTCAGCATGGCCGCTTTGCTGCCCCACGGACGATCAATGAGACCAGATGCGATATATTTCTGACCATTAAAGTCACAAATATTGGTAGATGACTAGTGCCATCAAGGGTCCACTGGTGACACGCATGCAAGTGCCTGATTGCGTTGCTGCTCCATCGAAGCTGGGAGTTGGGATATCAGGACAGGGACCTGCAACTGCCGGGATAACTAGCAATCGCAGCTATCCAGATTGGAAAAGTTCTCACTTGACAATGCCCACCTGCCGCATTGGCATAGATGCTCATCGTAGCAAGGACTGCCCCAAGGCCATGCGCAGCAGTTGTGTAGCACAACCGTGTGGCATCTCAAGGAGAGTGTCAGCGGTGGAACCACTCTCATGGCCAAGCTCCCACACGGGATGTGCGGGACTGAGAACATCCTCAGCTCACCGGGACCCCTTCTGCTATCTACTCCGTACATGGGTGGTCGACCAGGCTGTGCCGGGTAAATCTCAAACCCGGCGGGGACGACTAGGGCCCATGAGGCAAGGATGAACGGCGGGGCGGCTGGCAGGGACGCGGATGCTGTCCATCCACGGGCTCGCGTGGTCCCGAAACGTCATCGTCGCCACTCCCATGCCCGCCGTGATTGGCCCGGACGATGAGCTATTTTAAGCTTGGCAGATTCCCGTCAAGTCCCTTGGCGTGGCCGTCACGAGAATGCATTCAGCCCTACATGCTTGGAACCCAGGCGTGCGCGTCGCCCGTCAACAAGGTTTGGCACGGCCCGTGCAACACGTATGCAGCGGAGCCGTGCTGATCTATCCCTTGAAAGACACCCGGACAGTATCATCGAGGTGCAAGGCGATAGCAGATTCCCCCACCCACGAAGAGACCCGATCAATGATGGTGTATAATTGGCATGGCTTCCCGCTTGTTTGTCAAGTCCATGTTCTCTCATTGACATACCCTGATTGTTCGATCTGATCGTGGTTCATTCGTTACCACACAAGATGCGGTGGATGAGCATTCTATGCCCTCTCGTCGCCATGCAGGCCGGCATCGGCGCAGCATGGGTTACTCATGTGAAGCGAGGATCGGAGCAGAATGCCACCCTCTATGCCTATGGTGCCAATGCTTCGGCGTGGCCCATTTCCTACGGGCTCAGGGATGGTAAGTACCTGGATTGTCCCATATCATTGCTGCGGACTGATGGGTTAGGTCTGTTGTACATTGCGGAAAATCCAGACAATAATGCCGCCGACCTGACTGCCATGTACTGGGACCTGCCCTCCATCACCGATGAGTGCTGGATTGTGAACGGAACCTTTGTGAATGGCACCCACGCCGGGTCACTGTACATCCGGCCCGAAAACGACAACAGCATCGGAGTGCTGCCCTTTGCCAAAGCCACAGCCATCGATGGCACTGTCACGGGCTTCGCGTTATTCGCCTCGCAGCTGGTGTACAACAACAACACTCAGTTAGAGGCGCAGTTTTGGGCGTCCAGTACGGACACGGACGGGGTATACGCGCTGGTGTGGGTGGAGGATGAGAGAGAAATTGGCAGTGGCAGCTTTCCCGTGGTGGTCAAGGGATCGGAGAGTTCTTGAGAATTGTCATCGGAAAGGTCTTCTCCTAGACACAACTGGTGTGGTTGTGTGTTATAACCGACGTGGCATCTGTCAGATATTATTGTGTCATCCTAGCTACTAGAAAAGATCTACATGGTATATTCAATAATCTCTTCACTGTTGATAAGGTGGTAGATGAGTGAATATTTACACCAGTGAATGATGACGGCAGACCAGTCGGCCAAAAGGACTAGTCCCCAGCCATACCATCCCCCCTGGATGATCCGACAAATGGTGGGGTAGCCGTTATATTTCCGACTCCCCGAAAGGGACTGGACCATGTAACTGAATATACACAGACCGAATAACTGTGGCCACCGGTTATCCATGGCCTTGCTTGCTAGCATTCGGGATAGTCAATCCGAGTAGGATCCCCGTTGGATTCCGGAACAGCACCTCCTTAGGATATCCTGGGATTCGCTGTTCCACTCCCCAATCGATGGCCTGTTGTTCCTGTTGGCGGTTGCCGTGGTGTTGGCTACTTCCTCGCTCCCTGCGGCCGTGGCCTTCCTCCACGCCACGCATCTCCCTCCGTCAGTTCCACCCTCATAACACACATGTGCCACTTCCATTTCCCACGGTCCGCGCCTAGCGATTCGAGACCGACTGTTCTAAACTGGACTCCACCACGATGGAGTGACCCGCCAGAGGGTCCTCTGGAGCAGACTCGAGGGATCGTTGAGAATGCGCCGCCATGCTCCTCGTGACCTGATTCGTTAAACCGATCTCGTCCTCAGATGTCTCCCACCCTGGTCGGTGAGATCGTCCTGTGGCCAAATCCCATGAACGTTCCAGCTGACTAAGTCGGGAATCTGTAGGTGGGAGATTTGGGTCCCCACTGCCACGCGATCGCCATGGAACACTCGGCGACGTGGGCCGTCCACTTTTATCCCCACGACTGGAAAGAAGCTGGAGGTGAGCGAGGCGGGCCAGAGGAGCGAGGTGTGGCAGGCATGCGCAGACAATGGCTACGGATGGCTCGATGCTTGACCAGATAAACACCGGCCCCATCATCCAGGTAACGTCCCGAGCCTGGGTGAACTGGTAGAGGACATAGATCCGCACTGCACTGGCCACACATACGCTGCAGTGTCCTGTTAGTTCGATTCGAATGTGGACTGGGCAGGGGCCTCACAAGCTCCCCAATGCTAGAATCGCACAGACCGCCAGCTTCTTCCGAGGATTCATCTGCAACTTCGCAATCTGCGGGAAAGGCACCGCCAGGACCACCATGTCGTTGACCATGTTGATGATGGCAGTTGCGAGGAAGAACGTGTCCGTCTGAATACACGTTCCAGAGGCGCCGCTGAACTGGTTCCAAAAGTATGATAGAGGCCGGCAGCCATTGCCCATGGCTACCCAGACAATGACCGGGTAGGAAAGCGCGAGGGCAAAGCCAAGGAGGATAGGCAGTCGGAAGGATAGATCCTGGTGGATCACCACAAACACCCGGCGGTAGAAACACAGGATTGAGAGTTTGTAGGCCGAGCATCCGGCTGCGTAAACGAAGGTATACGTGAAGAGGATCTGCACGCCACTCAGCTGACCAGACATCGCTCCCAGAGATGGTGAATGGACTGACTTTGAAGATAGTCGTCAAACCCGGCAAGGTCTCTGCCCAAACATGTTGTCCTGCACCGAATGTTCCCCCTGTGCATGCAGACCGTCAGTTACCTGTGTGCATCGGTTCGACGAGCTCTCAAGCAGTGGAAGGTTGTCTCCTACCTGCTATACTGAGGCCAGCCATTGCCCCAACAAAGACCTGGGGGGAGACGTTCATTGTTAGGCATTTGGGAGTTACTCCGGTGGGAGCACGCATACCAGAGACACCAGAATCAGCCAGTCGTCAACCCGGAAGGGATTGCGCAGGGCGAGCCGCGTGATGAAACGCAGAACCACAGCCACAAAGCCGAGGCAAAACATGGTAATGACGGCCGCATTGTCCCGAGGAACCTGGGTAGCAGCCAGATTGACATTGTCGGGTGGTTCTCCAAAGACGGCGATGATGGCTGGATCCAAAGCCATGGTCTGCACGTCCTGGAGTCAAAGGGGGCACAGAAATTGTACCAAGACGGAGTGAGGTCTGTTGTTTGTGATGAGCCAGCCATCCTGGGGTGAACATTGAAAGCGCTCGGAAACAGCGAATGTCTGGCATTATCTCGAATGCAATAGCCGGTACGGGATGATAGGGGACTACTCCGTCCAAAGATCCCTTTCCAGCTGGATGGCAGGCAGGGGTGGTTTCCAACTAGCAGAGGCCGATAACTTTTAGCGTATCATCTCGGGTGAGTTTCCCTCCCGGTCTTTATCAGGTCCAAAGTACGTAGTTGGATTTAGCATGTCACGTCCACTAGTGCTGACTGGAGACCGGGGGACAGCGCCGATCGCAATTATTGGACCTCAGCCCGGAGCAAGAACCGGGGTTAAACCGGCTTGAAGCCAGCTAGGCTCCACTCGCCATGCTTAGCTTGCGCCGGCCTGCGACTCGGCCTTTGTCCGTCGCGCGTCCGGATGTGACGCTGTCACGGCCATCCAATGATCTCCAAAAGGTCCCTAAATCATGCGATGCGCGTGGAAAGTTACGGCCAGCCACCTATCAGACTCCCCTGGAACCCGAGCGTGCATATCCCAGGCCGTTGAGGCCAGGAACCCCTCTTATCAATACCCCAGTCAGTCATAGGATTCCGGAGAGAAGCTATTTAAATGGAGACTCGACCAGACCGGGAACCGCAATTCTCGCTGGGATGACCCTATCAACTACTTGACCGATTTCAAATCTCCATTCCGCTCGATTCTCGCTTGCATCATGGGCTCCATAGCCGATCCCAACGCCATCCCCACGCTCACATCCCTGGAGCGCATTGGTCCGAAGGGTTACGTCCGGTACATCTTCCCCTTTCCCCTCGGGGATGACTATGATCTTGAGCAGGTGATGCGGGTTCTCCGAGCCAGTTACGCGGCCACCAAGAAACGCCTGCCTGTCATGGGCTGCGAGGCAGTCCCGGATGAAACCTCCAAGCAGGCTGGCGTTCTCCGCCTGCAAAGACTCCACGACGGTGAGATCGATGAGATTGTCGTCCGTGATCTGCGAGCACCCGGTGCATTCCCCGCCACCTACGCGGATCTCAAGTCGTGGGCGTTTCCGGTGGCTTTCTTTGACGCCGATGTGCTGTGCTGCCGGTCCGTGTGGCCCATGCCCGGCGAACGGCTGCCCGTCTCCCTGTTGCAGGCCAACTTCATCCCCGGGGGCCTCCTGTTGAACTGGTGCACACTGCACCTGGTGGGCGACGGCACGTCGTACTATGTGTGGATGAAAATCTGGGCCGAGGAGTGCCGTCGCGCGCAAGGGCTCAAGATCCCTCACCCGGTCGAGCTCCCAGAGGCCATCATTCAGGACCGGGAGCGTGTGATGCGGGCATCCGGACGCAATCCGGGCTTGCTGGACCACCATCCGCAGTATACCTTGCTGCCTCGCGCTCCTTCGGGAGCGCCGCCGAAGATGCTGGCCCGCAACCATCGCACCCAAGTCTTCTACTTCTCTCCCGAGTCCTTGGCGGCGTTGAAGGAGGCGGCGTCGCCCGTTCATGCGACTGTTCCCACCGATGTTGAGTGGATCTCGACCAATGACGCCCTATCGGCGCTGCTTTGGCGGACGGTGATGGCCGTGCAATGGCCCCTGGACACGCTCCCGGGCGATCCGGTGTCCGTCTTCAACATCGCCATCGATGGACGCCTCCGGACGGACCCGCCCGTGCATCCACAGACCCTGGGATGCTTCCTCGAGTACCTCGGGGTCTCTGCGCCCATCCGTACCATCCTGGAGTCGGCCACGCTGGCCGACCTGGCTATCCGGATCCGTACCGAAGTGCGGCGCGCCGACCGACAGTTCACCGACGACCTGGCCGCCCTGATCGAGCAATTGGAGGATGTGGATCGGCTGGTGCCCACGGCATTCCTCGATGTTCCGGGGTTCAACTGTGTGCAGACCTCGTGGATCAATTTCCAGCTCTATTCGCTGGAGTGGGGACCCGTGCTGGGTCATCGGATCGACGCCGTGCGGGCGCCTCACATCGGGGTGATCAATGGATTGCAGCTGGTGTTGCCGGCGCCGCGCGATGGGGGCATGGAGGTGTTGGTGGGAGTCGAGGAGAGCTGCCTGGACAAGCTCTTGCATGATCCGGTGTGGACGAGGTATGCCGTGCCACGATAGTGCTGCCATCGCCTGATCACCGTCCGTGACTGCTTCGCATGATTGGCCCAAAGAGACGCCGATGACGGGTACAGCTGCACCGCCCGATCATTTGATTAGTGGCTCTGATGCAATCCTCGCCATCGACCGGAAGCGGAAGTCGGGGGATGATCCACGCCCCCCGCTCACATTCCGGGGCCAAGGCGCTCTCCACTGCATCATTTATCAAAAGGTCTGGGGCGTCGCCCGTCGCACTCTTCAACACCATTGTCTCACGGATCCATGGGTTGATTCACGCTTTTATCAGCCGACAATGAAGCTTCGTCGGATCTGCAGCTTGTGGGCGACTCTGGCCGGGTCCGCGACCGCGGTTCTCGACCACCCCCCGCCGTTGGGGTCGTCGTTTGGCGTTCCCGGCAAGAATGCGACGTTCGATTACATCGTGGTGGGCGGGGGCACCGCCGGCTTGACGCTGGCCACGCGCCTGGCCGAGCAGCAGGCGGGCAGCGTGGCCGTCGTGGAGGCCGGGGGCTTCTATGAAATCGACAACGGCAATCTCAGCCAAGTGCCAGCCAGCACAAACCAATTCACGGGACGGTCGCCAACCGACTGGCAGCCCCTCATCGACTGGGGAACGATCACCACCCCCCAGGCGGTACGTGTGTGTTGACTCCGCGCGTGGACAAGAGCGCTAATCAGGGTCGCGGACCCAGGGCACATATGGCACGCAGGCACACTACGCACGCGGCAAATGCCTGGGAGGCACGTCGGCCAGGAACTCGATGGTCTACCACCGGGGCACCCGCGGGGCCTACCAGCAGTGGGCCGATACCGTGGGAGATGATAGCTTCACGTTCGACAATCTGCTGCCCTTCTTCGAGAAGAATACCCGCTTCACGCCGCCAGACATGTCCCTCCGCTTCGCCAACGGGACTCCTTGGTCTGACGCCAGCGTGCTGGGCAACGGCTCCAATCCGCTGTCGGTGACCTATCCTCATTACGTCCAGGCCTTCACTTCGTGGGCGATCCAAGCCCTGGAGGCCATCGGCATCTCGAAGATCCCCGGTCTGCAGAGTGGAGAGCTGCTGGGGCAAGGATATACGCTCTTCACCCTCAACGCCACGACCATGCTCCGCGAGTCCTCCGAAACCTCCTACCTCCGACGCGCCTTGGGTAGCCCCAACTATATGGTATATCAGTCGGCCATGGCGAAACGGGTCCTCTTCAACGAGAACCAGCAGGCCACGGGCGTGGTGGTGGAGACGGCGGGGCTGAGCTACCAGCTGAATGCGACCCAGGAGATCATCGTGTCGGCGGGGGCCTTTGGATCGCCGCAGCTGCTGTTGGTGTCGGGCATCGGGCCTGCGGCCACCCTCGAGGGGCTGGGGATCCCCGTGGTGGCCGATCGACCGGGGGTGGGCCAGAACATGCACGATCATGTCTACACGGCGGTCTCCCATCGGGTCAACGTGGTCACGGCGTCGCGGATGGGAGACCCGGTCTTTGCGGCACAACAGGCCAAGGCGTTCGATGAGGAGGCTGCGGGCATGTACACCAGCCCCAGCACAGATATCATGGGATGGGAGAAAATCCCCGCCGACCTGCGCGCCCAGTTCTCCGACGAGAGCCGGACGGCGTTGGCGCAAGTGCCCGAGGATTGGCCCGAGGTCGAGTATCTCTTCCCCTCGTCATATGTCGGCACGCAGAATGTCCCGTCCGAGGAGGACCCCCATGACGGCTACAACTACGCTGCCACGTCGTTTGCGCTGGTGGCGCCCCAGTCGCGGGGCAACGTGACTATTGCCTCGCCCGATGCCTCGGTGCCGCCGCTGGTCAACCCCAACTGGCTGACCGCGCCGGCCGACATCGAGGTGATCGTCGCGGCGTTCAAGCGCGCGCGCCAGGTGTGGAACAGCAGCGCCATGGCTCCCCTGAAGATCGGGGAGGAGGCCAATCCAGGTCCCCAGGTGCAGACGGATGCCGAAATCGAGGACTACATCCGGCGGAACGCCATGACGGTGCGGCACGCCGCGTGTACGTGTGCGATGGGTCGCGCCGAGGACCCGATGGCGGTGGTGGATGTCCAGGCCCGCGTGCTGGGCGTCCAGGGCTTGCGCGTGGTGGATGCCTCCATTTTCCCCTTGCTGCCGCCGGGGCACCCGCAGGCGACCGTCTGTAAGTTGCCCGTACCTCCGGGGATTCTTGACTGAGCTGATTCTTGGCCAGATGCCATTGCGGAGAAGCTGGCGTGCGATATCACCGGGGCGTGTTAGGCGTGGTTCTCATCTGGTCTTGTGTGATCTTGTCATATGTGTTGAGGCGGTGGATGACCGTGCATCCCGGATGCTTCTTCATTGCTTGAGAATCCTTCAGGTCTTTGATACAGCATCTGGCGGTCCATGCGTACGATGTTTGCCTTGACCATTCCATGGTCCTGAGAACATCAGATGTAACATCCCACCTGGATCGCTATCGATAAGTTGCCACGCTAGGGATTGGTGGATCCCCCGGTCGCGTAATACGAGGCCCTGCGGCCGATGCGGGGTCGTTCTGCATCCTGCATCTTACATTCCCCTCATCGTCCCTCTCGTCCACGCCGCTACACGTAGACATAGTGGAACAGTCGATTCATCATGGTCGATTTCACCCTCTCCCCCTCTGAACTGCAAGCCCAAGCAGCGGCTCGCTCCTTTGCCGCGACCCACCTGGCCACTGCTGCTGCCCACTACCCCCGACTGCCAACCCCAGAGGCCCGATTTCAGTCCCTCCGACCCATCTATGAAGCTGCCGTCAAGGCGGGCTTGCTGACAGCCCAGGTGCCAGCGGCCGCCGGGGGATCTAGTACCAGCCTAGTAGAGGCGGCCATTCTGGTAGAGGAGTTTTATGCCGTCGAGGCATCGGCGTCGTTGACGATCTTCGGAACCGGGCTGGGGTTGACCCCTCTGGTGCTGGCATATCGGCCAGAGGTGCACGAGTTCCTTGCCCCGTTTCTTTCGGGCACGGGGTCGCCATTGGCTTCCTTGGTGTTCTCCGAACCGGCGGGTGTGGTATGCACCTTGACCCCAGGCCGTTCAAACCGGCGATTGCTGATGAGTTCTGTAGGCCAACTGGCTCGAGCCCGGAGCACCGGGGTTGCAGACGACAGCGCGACGGGATGGAAATGAATGGGTGCTGAATGGGGAAAAGGTGCGTTGTGCCTGGAGTGTTCGGTAACAGAATCTGATAGCTCAGATGTGGGCCACCAACTCGGCCGGCTGGGACTTCCAGGGCGCTGACCTGAGCTGCGTGGTGTGTCGTTGCATCGATGATGAGGTTGTCGCCCGGGCAGCGCATCCGAGCGATCTCATCATGGTTCTCATCGTCACTCGAGCCGACGTAGATCGGAACCCCGTGGGATCCTTCCATGTTGTGAAACACGTGGATACGGCGGGGCACGTGGCGGTCTCTGGGCCTCATATCACAGTAGGCTGATATGGTTCTTATTATAATGACCCCCGGTGAAGTTGATACAGGCATAGTATACCAATCTGCGAGTCCCGGCCAAAAACGTGCTTTGTAATCCGGGTACGGGCGCACCGATCGTGACGCAGTCATTTGATATCTCCGGTTGGTCCCTCACACCCGTGCCATGATTGATGAAGCAGCGGGCTAAACGGTACAGCAATGCTGGTTGGAGCAATGGGAACCGGCATCCAACGAGCCGTCTTCGATGCCGCGCTGGCATTCTCCCGCGATTCCCGTGGTGGCACGATGCCCATCGGCCAGCGCCAGTCGGTGGCAGATCGTTTGATCGATATCAAGATGCGCACAGAGACATCCCGGTATCTAACCTGGAAAGCCGCCCATTGTCTATTGTCTGGGCCTGGGGAACATGCGCAGCGTCGTGAACCGGCCCTGCTGGCCAAGATCTACTCGTCCGATGCGTCGGTGCAATCGTGCATCGATGCGATGAATGCGGTTGGGGTGTATGTTGGTGACCCGGTCCGTATTATGCGGAACTAACTGGTGATAGGTCCGCATATAACGTCGAGCTGCCCTTTGCCAGCTTGCTTTCAACCGCGTTGGTGCTGCCCATCTTTGATGGCGGGAATGTTGGGATCCGGAGACGCGCCGTGCAGAATCTGTTCATGGGCGAGGGCTATCAGCCCTGGGCGACGACCTTTGGGCTTCATACCGATGAAAAGGCGGATCCAGACAACGCAGCACAGTAAGAGGAGCGACAGTACTCAGGTGTGTTGGGGCGACCGTCTCAGGTATGATTCAGCTTCAACATTGCTCTTGGTGTTTTCTATCTGTCCCAGAAAATGCCCGTGACTTGTCCTTCCCGACACCGTAATTATTATGACCCGTACTCCATGAAGGTGGCCTATAGGAAGAATCGTAAATGGAATTTTATTGTGCCATCTATATTGACAATTGTAGTTATACATCGGGGCTACTACAGGATATCCTCAAGATACATACACCTAGACCCGGCACAACCGGCCATTCTGGTCCGGCAATCCATCCAGGCTCCCCACATGCCAGTTCTCACTGCTCACGCCGGTCGGGACGTAGAACAGGCCCGTGGGGTCATACTTCTGCTTAAGGGCATAGAGACGATCATAGTACGATCCATAGAACGCCTGCTGGAAGTTGGGCTCCATGACATCCGCCTCGGACATGTATGCCCCCGCTTCGGGACAGGTGCGCCGCCACTCGCCCAGGATATCGTACGTAAAATGCTCCATGTCCTTCAGGATGGTCGCGTCGCTGGTGTTGCTCGCCCAGCTGGTGGAGCTGATGGCGTGCATGAGCGTCTGGCGGAAGGCCGGGTTGGCGGAGCTCTCCGCATAGCCCTCGGGCAGGTCGGCCTTGAGGTTGAAGGCCAGCAGGGCATAGCCGGCCGAGACGGTCGACCGGAGGGCCGCTACGGTCTTGTTGAACCGCGCGGGGTCCTCGAAGTTGACGCGCGGGAACAGGCGCGAGCCGGTCATCATGGTCACGGACCCCACGGTCTCCAGCGGGAAGCCGGCGTCCCAGGCATCGTAGAAATTGTCGTAGTAGGTCGTGTTGGGCGTAAAGACGATGCCCAGGCGGTCCAGCTCGTTGAACCACGGCGCCATGAGGGCGTTGAACTCGGCGACGGTGTGATTGACCGCGAAGTAGGGGTTCATGAGGAACTCGAACGAATCGGTGCCCGTCGACAGGACCCAGAAGTAGGCGTAGGTGCCCGCGTCGGCGTTGACGGGGAAGCGCTCCAGGTAGGCGCGCACGCCAGCCCAGAAGGCGTTGGCTGACACATTGGTGCCGGTGGTGAAGGAAAAGGTCGACACGGTCACAGGCACCTTGGGGTGCACCCGCGAGACGATGGAGGTGACAATGCCGTAGGTACCTCGAGGCCGAGTCAGTCAATGCATGTAGGTGAAAGATCTTCGTCTACTCGCCTCCACCTCCGCCTCGGAGGGCCCAGAACAGTTCGGGGTCGGACTGCTCGGTGACGGTAACAAAGCGACCGTTGGCCAGGACGACTTCGAGGGCCAACACCTGGTCTGCAGCCAGGCCATACACACTCGACATGGGCGAGTGCCCTCCACCGAGAACGTAGCCACCTGCCACGCCAACGGTCTTGCCCTCGCCGCCCACCGCGGTGAAGCCGAGCTCGTTGGCCTTTTCATAGATCTCGAAGGCCTGAACTCCGGCGCCCATCTTGACCGCCGGACCACTGTAGTTGCCGACGTGGTAATCCTCGTAGTAGACGATGTCCTTGAGATGATGGGTCCAGACACCCAAGGCACCGGCCCCGGTGGACTTGCCATTGAAGTCATGGCCGGTGTTTTTGGCGACCAGACGCAGGTCGGCATTGCGAGCAAAGTTGACCGCCAGCTGGATCTGGGCCACGGTGCTCACATTGACGGCGTAATTGCTGTAGCCGCCCAGGGTACGATTCCCCGAGGCCAGATCGCGCGGCAGGCAACTGCGGCCCTCGAAGAGCGGCCACATCACGGACGCGGGATCCGCCGCGCTGGCTGGTCAGTGGCGGGCGAGCAACGGGCCGGGAAAATACTGGACTCACTGCATATAAGAGTCGGTCCATTCATCGGTCACGTATTGACATTCGGTCTGGTTGTACTCGGACCACGACGGGTAGCACGCAGCCGCCAGGGGGACCGTCTTGATCAGAGCCCCGCCGAGCAGTTGATCGAACAGCGACCATGTGGATGGGGCCGGCCAGGCGGCATCGCCAGGCAAGAGCCTGCACTTTCCCGGGGCCGGGAGGGACGGTGCGGACGCATTACTGCCGAAATCGAACAGGGCAGTGGTATTCCCCAGCACGGACTGCAGACGGGCCAGCACCCCATCCGTCAGTTGGTGGGTTTCGCTGGCGAACAAGGGGGCGTTGGCCACCGGATTGGCCGAAGGCACGGTCGTTGCCGCGACGGGGACCGTCCGCGAGGCCGCAGTGGCCTGGGAGGCGGCTCCGAGGGCGAGAGCAACGAGGAAGGGCGTGGAGGGAGCCATGATGGAGACGCAACGCAGCAGCCTCTGGGCGGCGGTTAGGATGGCTGCAGGGGGTATTTAACCCTGGACGGCGGCAGCGGGAAGCAGAGCTAAACCCGCATTAGATTGAATTCAAGACACACGGCTCGGGCCCGACAGCCGGCGCCCCAAGCCCTAAGGGGTGCATCCTGACGCAACACCGGTTATCCTCGACTTGCTGGGCCATAAGCCCAGCTGCTGGGCCGGGTCCGAGCTGGGACCTTGGAGAGTTGGCGCAGCGGCGGATCTCATCATCTCCCTGGTCTGTTCGGAAGGTCGGAGATGACACGGCCATTCCGGTTCCACCAACGGAACTGGCGGTGGAGTGGAGCGGTGGGATACAGCAACCACTGACATTTCGGATCGAGCTTGACTCTCCACTGGGTCCACCAGGCAGGCTCCTCTCTTGCGGAGCTGAACGGGCTCGACGAGTCGAGTTGTCTTGAGCCTTGACAGGTTGACAGTCCAGATTGAATCCTGCGCCCCACCCCGGATCACCACCGGCCTGAGGCTCATGCAATACAAAAATATTACATGCGGTGAGACTGCTATCGTTCCTCCCCGGTTGGCAGATCCGATCGATCGATCAGTCGCACATGCGACCGGGGGCTGACGAGATAAAGAGAATGGTGGATGGACAAAATTCCTGCGGGTGGGACACTAGCGGGGACACAATCGGCCGGACTGTTGAACCGTCTTGCCTGGTGTCAGAATGATGAGGCTGGTTCTTTGTTCGCAACACGAGGTCCGTTCTTTGTTCGGGTGTCGGATAATCTCCCGGCCAATCCAGACCCTTGTCGATGCTGCCGTGTCTCATCTCCGGGCCGCCCGCCACGCTGCCTCAGGCCAGGCACCCCGTCCTCTCGCAACGGACCTCCGACGGAACTCGATGCGAGTCCATGATGCCCGCTCTGCATTTAGAAAGTGTATCTCGGTCAATTCGGGGGTGGATTCCTCTCTCAGGATGGTTGGGAAGAACGGTACGTCAGGTGTTGGGCAAGGTCCTTTATCCGACGCTACGGAGCCTGGATATATATCGGGCCCCGAGTCATGAATTGATCCCCGTGGTCTAGTATGTTCGAATCTCACCAAATGCTATCCACCACACAAATAGATTCCATTCGTCCGGGTGCGGTGATTGATTGGTGCGATAAAGTTCTTTGTCCAAACTACTATATCTTCGGTTCTCACTGGCACTATGAACTTTGAGTTCGAGCCCACGGCATGATCCCTGCAGGGAACCATGGTTGATGCCGCGCCCAGTAGCTTATATGATGCCGCCATGCCTGGCTGTAGTCGTCCCTCGGGGCCAAGATGATCGATGATAGTCATCAGAAAACCGCCCTGGGCATCGTAGTCGCCTTCCCCGTGCTGGGAGGGATCGCGGTGCTGCTGCGGGCCTGGAGTCGCTATCTGACGCGGTCCCGCCTGGGAGGAGGTACGCAATGGCCCTGCTCTTGCCTGGATTCCGGCTGACCCGAGCAGATGATGTCCTCATCCTGCTCGGATAGGTAGGCCCCATTCTGTGATCCAGGTGGTGGAAGACTGACCGAGAAGATCCTGGCCATCGGGCAGTCCATTACCTCCTGGTATTGTAGGTGTGTCCTGCCACGGATCTTGGCTTTGACTAACTAGGCCAGACATCAAGACCAACTACGTGGGCATCCATGTCTGGGACATCCCAAAGGACTATGACCAAAAGCAGGGGCTCATCGTACGACTTCCAACCCATCCTGCGGCTCTCCTGACAGATACCGTTATAGTGGAACTATGCCAACCAACTCCTCTATAACCCGTGCCTGACGATGGTGAAGCTATCCATTCTCCTCTTTCTGCGCCGGCTTGAATGCCACTCACGGCAGGTCAACCTGCTCATCTGGTCCACCATGGCCATAACCGTCGCCTTGTTCGTGGCCGTGCTCTTTGTCGATATCTTCCAGTGCAGCCCGGTCGCCTACGTCTATGACCTCTCCATTCCCAACGGGTCCTGTATCAACCAGGGGGCTTTTTATGTTGCCACTGCGGCAATATACCTCTTCACTGACCTGCTGGTGTTGTCCATCCCAATCATCATCACTTGGTCGCTGCAGATGCCGCTCAAGAGGAAGATTGCTGTTTGCGCGATTCTGTGTATGGGTGCTGTGTAAGTGGACCTGCCCCGTGGAGATGGATACACCCACCAAAATGCAGAATGCGTCCCTGCTAATCGAGGACCAGGGCCACTGGGGTCGGAGTCTGGCGGCTTGTCCTTCTCGCCGAGGGTTTCTTCCCGTCCCATCCGGTGTATGACGCCACCTACTCGATCGGCTTCTGTAGTTCGGCGGTGGAGGTCCATGTCGCCGTCATGGCCGCCTGCGCGCCCTGCCTCAAGGCCATTGCGAGCACGTATCTGCCTCGTCTGCTGGGAACATCACAGCGCACAGGCTACCCCTCGACGCCCCACCAATATCCCGCGGTCACCCCCACATCCTCGCGTTTTCGTCGCTCCCACTTCAAGGACTTGGCGGACGCGTTCGAGTTGGCGAGTCCACATGATCCGGGACATGCCGTCGAGATGGCGGCGATGGAGCGGGAGATGCGGAAATATCATCGGTATGCGGGGGCGGACGGCTCCAGTCTGAGCAGTGAAGATGCTATGATGGCGAATGGTATTCTGAAAACCACAGCCGTCTCGGTTCGATACACGACCGAAGACGCGACCTCAGAAGGGAGCAGGGAACAGAGGGAGGAGAGTGTTGATCAGCTGGTTTAATCAGACCTGCCGGTGTGATGGCCCAGTGTGGGTGTTGTAAAATAGATCTGCTTACGGAGTCATGATAGAATAATCAACTGATAGAAAAGAAAGGGGGAATGGCATGCATCAGGAATGGTCACCTGACCGACAACATTCCACCCCCTTGACCTATTTCACTCGCCCATGGAACCAGACCAAATTCCTCGGAATTGCTATTCAATTTAAGCCGATGTCGGGTCAGACCATCACGCATCTTCTACACACCTGCCTATCCACATCCGTGCACTTCTTAGAAGCAGGTGTCGAGGAACACAGGATCAGCAAAGACCGGATTCAAGGCTACTTGAAAGTGGATTAGATGAAAATGAACACTGTTGATGAATTTCGGATAATTTACAAAGACCAGGCGGGAGGATAGCCCAAACAACACTCCCGAATGGTAGGAGGGGTTTAATAGCCCAGCACCTCGGCAACCCGCGGAAACAGCGACAGCGCATTCCGGTTGTTGATCCGAGCCATCTCGGCATCGGTGAAGTCACCGTGGGCCTGGATGGCAGGGAGCGCGGCCTCGCTCTGCACGAGGGGAACATACGGGTCTGAGACCATCATTAGCATTCGATTGACGGGGGGCCGTAAAGGCAAGGCACAGAGGCCTGGAGAACTCACAGTCAGTACCAGTCAGAATCCGATCCACCCCGATAAAGCTCTTCATGGCAGCCAGTTGGATGGCTGAGCTCGCCGAGGCCGTGTCAAAGTAGTATCCCGCCAGCTCGGCCAGGGACTTGGTCGCGTTCAGCCCCCCGAGCAAGGACATGGAGGCCATCCCCGCGATCCGGCTGGCCAGATACGGCATGGCACCCCCACCATGGGCAAAGATCATCTTCACATCGGGATTCTCGGCGCGCTGTCCGGTCAACAACAGGTTCTCCATCGCCCGCACGCTGTCAAACGGGTACTCCGTCAAGGGGATCGGGTAGCCCAGAGAAACCGACTTACAGCCCGGAGCCGCCGGGTGGACAAAGACGGTGGCTTTCCGCTCATTCAGGACCGAGAAGACGGGACTCAGGGACGAGTCGCCCAGGTAGGTGCCGTTGGCATTTGTGTACATCCCCACCCCGGGAAACTTGAGCGTGTCCAGGCAGAACTGACCAAGTCGGTTAGGCAAAATCAAGTTTCCGCAAGACGATCAACGTACCTCCAATTCGGCCACCGACTCATTGACATGAGGGAGGGGGAGCAGGCAGAGCGCACCAAGACGTGTCGGGTAAGCCTGGGTGTAGTTGTACATGGCAAGATTGACGGTGTGGGCCAGGGCGTGTGCCTCGTGGGGGTCGTTGAGGAAGTAGACCCCGGGGGCGCTCACGCTGATAGTCGAGTAATTGATCCCCAGGGTATCCATGGTGGTGAGGTGGGATTCCAGTGTCCAGTCGGGCACCGGGAAGCCATCGGTATATACCGTCCCGTTTTTCACGGGATATCCGGCGGCAATCAAGGCCGCTCGCCAGAGTGGAGGAATGACATGGGAGTGCACATCAACCCGGTAGTTGGAACTGACATTGGTGGCCCGGAGGGTGTGGCCCGAGACCAGCCATGCGGACAACAGGCCCAGAGAGAGGGATCGGAGAGACGGGAACATGGGTGGCAGATATCACGACAGGGGTGGGAAAATGAAGGAACGGACACAACGGCCAGCCTCAGACGCCGGTAGATAATAAAGGGCGCACAGCCCGGAGGCTCGGTCGACATCAAGTGTCCGGGTGGAGAGGCCGGTGCCCTAAGACGGCGCGCCAAGTCGACCGGGCTCCGACTATCAACGAGCCAATCGACCACCGGTCCCATTAGCGGTTTGACGCAGATTGGGCCGGCCCCGAATGGGCGAATCTTTCCGGTCCTTCAGAGAAAAGTAGTCCGGGCACCAGCCCACCGGGCAAACCGGAAGCCAAGGCATGGCTCCTGCCAAGCCCTCCTGAACCCACCCGTTGAGCTTGTATTGGGGGAAGGGGGATGGGGAGGAACATGGCGTGCAACTCTGGTGATTAGGGCTACGGCCAAGTCGCCGGACATCGCCATCGCGGTGGGCTACTGGAATCCTGCAGGCAAAGCCGCCCGGCCATGTCGGGCAGTTCCCCTCCGTGCCTTTTTATTAGATCCGAACGGAAAGTCATGCCCCCCCCTGGTATCGACCGAGCGCACTGTGCACGAGATTCAACCCTCGCCCTGAGAGACATGTCGAGTCCGTCTGTCGTGTTGAACCCATGACCACTTCATCGTAATGCAGGCAAGTATATCCACCTTTGTGACGACAGCGATGCTAATTGCCTATTCCAGATTGAGAACCGTGGGCCCCTGATCGTCATCATTAATGGCACGGTGACCGGGGTCGCGGCTGCTATCGTGGCCCTGCGCTTCGTGTCCCGAGCGGCAATTGTGAAGCGACTGGGGCTGGATGACTGGACCATGGCGGCAGCAACCGTCACAGCGATCCTGAATGTTGTTATTGCGGGACTGGGTATGTGACTCGGACCTTCTTGGGCAGTCTGTAACTCATCCTATCCGTTGTGGTAGGAGTCAAATATGGCACGGGGAAGCATGACGGCACTGTTTCCAGCGCAGACGCATTGCCGGCAGCCAAGGTTGGCCAACTCGATCCAGATCACTCCTGTTCGCAGCCCACATGCTGATCACCCATGCGATGGGCTTCAGCTGCGATATGCCACCCATATAGTCTACACTCTCATCACCGGGCTGATCAAGGCATCCATCTGCCTGCTGTATCTGCGCCTGTTCCCGAATCTCCGAGGCATCACCCGGGGTACCATCGCCTTCGTTAGCGCCATGACCACTGCCATTATTCTCGCGACCATCTTCCAATGCTCCCCGGTGGATGCGGTCGACAATTCACACAAATACGACCACTATTCGTGTCTTTCTTCCCATCCCATTTTGGTACGCTACGGCCGCATTGTCCCTGGTCACCGATATTTGGATTCTGGTTCTCCCAGTCCGGACTATTTTAGGTGGGTTCCCCCATTCGTCTCGCACAGATTTGGGCATTTAATTGATGCGAGTAGGCCTGCAGGTCGGGAGGAAGAAGCAGTTGATGGTGGTGGGTCTATTATCCCTGGGGGCGTTGTAAGTAATGCCGCCCGGTCGAATCGCGTGGGGTGGCTGACATGCAATGTGGTCCAGTGCCTGCCTTGCCAGTATCGTTCGGATGGTTTATATCGTCAAGCTCTATCAGAGCCCAGACCCCAGCTGGAGCACTTTTGGCGTCTCCGTGTCGTCGGGGATTGAAGTGGCCGTTGCGATCATCGCCGCCAGTCTGCCCAGCACCAAGCCTCTCATCGATCTGGTCTTCCCCAAGCTGTTCACTACCACCGCGAGTCGGTCCCAAACCACGACTCAGAGACCGTACACCAATCGGGCCTCCCACACCGCGAGTCGCAGTCACCGCCAGCATGATGAGATCTCTCTTGTCCATCTGACGACGAAGGAGGGCGATCAGGGGGAAAGTGACTCGACCACAACAATTTCCCATGCCTGATAGGACGGATCAACCCTTCTCCAGAGGGCACTGAGAATCCGCCTACCTGTGCCTCACGGCTACCTTTCTTGGACATACGCTGATGATCTCATGCGGTCATTAGCTACGACACGAGAGTCGAGGTAGTGATGGTTCGCGATTGATTACGCTTGGGAGTTTAATCTACCGTGGATGGTTATCGCCCAGTTCGGTCAGAAACATCCCGCATTCGCTCGTCTCATTGACATTGTTCCCCCTTCATTTCAGAGCCACATGCTCGTGGTAGTAGTGGTGAGCAGCGTCCATGATGGCCTTGACCCGGGCAGCCGGTACCTTTTCTTTCCGATCGTACGAATAGAGTCCGTTCACCTCCTGCTCGATATCACACCTGCATGTATCGTTAGCAAATCATCTCCCTCTTTTCTTAAGATATAACTTTGGGCCGCAAATAGGATGGTGTAGTAAGCCATTATAACCCTCCTAGGCTCGGGGAAGCGTAATGGAAAGGACTTACAGTTGAGTATAGACCAAACCACACGAATGTCCGCCCTTGACCACCGCCATGACTAGCTTTTCCAGACGACCGAGCAGGTCCTCCGGATTACTAGCGGTGGTATACCCCCAGTCCCGGTCCCCCGCCTCCGTGCCCTTGGCCGGGATAATATTCACGCCGCCAAACTCGGAGCAGATGACGGGAGCTCCCGGACTATGTCGTGCACCGGGGTCGCGGAGGCCAGACGAGCTGTCCTCAATGGGGCCCACGAACATGTCCCGGTTCGACTTCTGCCCTAGAATGCCACCCTCGAAATTGGCACAGGTGGCGGCCAGCGCAGGAGAATCCGTGTAGTCGTGGTAGGTCGTCAGGTCGGTTGCAACATGCTCCCACCCACAGTTGTCATTGATGGGTCGGGTGGGATCCAGCGTTCTACATGCATCAGCAATATCCGAGGCACACGGGCAATAGGGCGGGGCCGACTTACTTGGTGAGGTAATAGACCGAGCGAATATGGTTCCGCTGGTCGATGTTGTCCCTCAAGGAGGGGTAGCCCCAGCTTTCATTGAATGGGGTCCACGCGACGATGCACGGATGATTGATGTCGCGACGCACGGCCTCGACCCACTCGCCGTTGAAGCGAGTGATGTACTCGTCACTGAACTCGTAGGCATTGGCGATTTCCCCCCACACCAGAAATCCGAGCTGGTCGGCCCACCAGTGGAACACGGGGTCTTCGACCTTCTGGTGCTTGCGGCAGCCATTGATACCCATCTTCTTGGCCATCTCAATGTCCGCCCGGAGGGCCTCTTGCGACGGGGGGGTCAGTCCGGTCTCGGGCCAGTACCCTTGATCCAACACCAAGGTTTGGAACCAGGGCTTGCCGTTCAGCCGGAAGGTGCCATCACCGTTGGTCCAAGACACGCTTCGCATACCGGTGGTGGTCTCCACCTCGTCCACCAACGTCCCCGACGCATTGTACAGACGCAGCGTCAGGCCATAGAGAATTGGGTGTCCGGGTCCCCAGAGGGCGACTCCACCCTCCCAGCAATCCCCCCGATTGAATGGCGCTGTCGTCTTGAGAGCGCTGGTTTCGGGAATGCGCATGTCGACATCCAGATTGACCCAGTCCTTATCCCGGGGCAGGTTCTGTTTGCTGCGGCTGACCAAGGTGCCTGAAAGGCTGGCCTCAATCTCGACCGCGCAATCTGATGCGACCGGACGACCCAGGACCGCCAGTCGGGCATGCAAGTATCCCCCTGTGATGTCATCCGACCGCAGGACGGTTCCATCACTGCTGCTTCCCAGGCGCATCGGAGGCACACTCTCGAGCCAGACGGACAGCCAAATCCCGCTGGTCGGCGTATAGAAGATTTCCTGCGGGACCGGACCCCAATATTGCTTTCCACGGAGCTGGCCCAGATCGGTGGCCGAGTCGGTCACCCGGACCGTCAGACGGTGAGGGTCGATATTCCCTTGGGCCCGACACGCATCCGACACGTCGACCTCGAAGGGAACATGGCCGCCCCGGTGCCCCCCGACAAGCTGGCCATCGACCCAGACGGTACACTCATAGTCGACGGCACCGAAGCGAAGCACCAGTCGGTTTCCTTGGGCCCGTTCGTCCGAGGTGCGAATGTCGGACAGCGTCCGCTCATACCACAGCACCTCATGCACCTCGTGGAGGCCAATGCCGGATGCGGGGGTCTGAAATGCGTACGGGACGTGAATCTGGCGTTTGGCGTGGGGGGCAGCCTGGGCCGGAAGCCCCTCCTGGTGCCACCGGTCCGTCAGGCCCTGGTCAGCGTCATCGAAGAGAAAGTTCCAGAGCCCGTCGAGCGAGACCCAGTTGAGGGCAGGACGGCCGAAGTCCGGACGGGGATAGGCAGCCATCATGGGTTCGGGTTGGTCACGGAGAGCAAGCGAGAAATTGAGTTTAGAGTGAGGATCATGGGAAGATGGAGCTGGATTAAGAATCGTGAGGGGGGGGCAGGCCTTGGGCTTGGGGCTTGTGATCGACAATCAACCCCGCCTCGTATGACGTGTTCGGGTGAACAGCCACACGTGAATTCAGCCACGGATGAACAGGCTAAGTGGAACCTTGACGGCATCAATTCTATATAGACATTATAATTGTGAGGGGAGGTTGGCTAACAGAATGACTATCTATAATCACTTCATACCCCATGCGTCGATGCACGTATTAATTGACCCCGGCGATGCCCGCCCAGTCGGATTAGTGACCGCATGAATTCTTCCGCCAGAGACTGCTGTGGTCTGCGTTGATTCTCTGGCAACCTGCCCAGCTGGACAGAATTAGAGGCCCACCTCCCGACGGAAGGCCTTGTTCGAAATAATCCAGCCCTCCCCAGTGACGCCCTCGCCATGCAGCGGCTTCCCGTCGCCGCTCGCCAGGTCGGTCAGGAATCGCCCGAGGTCTTGGGTTGGGGACACGCCTGGCGGATATCCTCCGCGGATCGCGGGACCGAGCACTCCACGCAGGATTCTTTTGGTCAGAGTGTTCTGGTCGGGCCGTTGCAGGAAGGGCTGCAGGACCTGGGGGTCGGAGATGGGGTCGACCATGGCCGGGCGGAGGGAATAGGGCTTGAGACTGGGATACTGCTCGGATAGCTGGATGAGGGATTGTTCACATTCCCCTTTGACCCGACCGAAGAATGGCGTGAGAAGACCTGGGGACTGAGTGGCCTGGTGCATCCTGCATTAGCCGAGGAACCCGCGTGGTTGCAGGAAAGACATGAAGCCACATACCCCTTCCCCCGACACATAAACAAAGTTGAATGAGTCGGAGAGGCTTGCAAAGGCCTTGGCCGCAGCGAGAGGATAGTCGACGGTGATCTTGACATAATCCCTGCGCCCCGTGCTCGTCAGCACACTTTCAACCGGGTGATGGAAGGTGCGGGATATCGTACTCTTTTGTGACCTCGGTCTGGGAAACCCCCAGGGCCCAGATACATCCGGTGACGCCCTTCAACGTGGCCAACAGCTCTGGGCTGTATTGGGTGAAATCTTGGTGATTGATGACGGTCACATTGGGGTGATTGTCGGCCATGGGAACCGGTCGACGACTGAGGACGTACAGTCGCGACACCTGGCCCTGGGGAAGGGACAGGATATGGTTCAGGGCACTGGAGCCCACCAAGCCGGTGGCCCCGGTGAGAATGAGACGCATGCTGGAAGGGTTGGTAGCAGTTGACGCTGGAGATGCATGGTGGGCAAGCGGATCGGGATGGAGATATAAATAGTTGGGACCCGGTCAGCTTCGCGGCGGAAGTAAGCTTATGTCCGCTCCCCGGTCAGCCGGCTGACATGGCGTCTATCTCCTGGATCTTATATGTCACTCATTGCTCCTGCGTGAGGTAGGCTTGGTTCTGTCACGTGCATGCTCACCGGTCGGCAATTCCCACGATTCCCTCTCAATCGAGGCCATTGGGTTGCAGGTTGCCCGGACCACCTGCACAAGCAGGAATGTCTGGGCGGAGGGCAGGTTCTGCTGGGGGGAATCCGGGAATGAACCAATCAGGGCCCGCCCGACACGCAGACGTCCCGAAGGTTTGGGACGCCTGATGGCTGGTGGCCTCCATATTTAGCCAGCCGGGTCCCTAATCATCACCAGTGTCCCCCCGGATTCCGCTCAGACCTCCATCGGGCACGGAGGACGGACATGGCCGCTGAGAAAGCGCCGGTGCAACACCCGTCTCGCCGGGCGACGGTGGGGATGGGGCCGGAGCAAGGGCCGACCGACATCGACCGGCGCGGCTGCCAGCGCGTGGTTCCGCTGCAAGTGCTGGGGCTGGGCCTCTCCCGCTCGGGCACCTCATCGCTGCGACAAGCCCTGCTGGACCTCGGATACGACGACTGCTACCACTTTGCCTCGTGTATGAACGAGAACCCCCGCGACTGCGAACTCTGGTGCGCCGCGCTCGAGGCCAAATTCCAAGGCCAAGGGTCCCCTTGGACGCGCACCGAATGGGATCAATTGCTGGGGCACTGTCGCGCCGTGACCGACACCCCTTGCGTCATATTCTACGCCGAGCTGCTGGACGCCTACCCAGACGCCAAGGTCATTCTGACCGTCCGCGACAGCCCCGAGCAATGGTATGCCTCCGTCTGCAAGACCCTGATGGAGACTTGGTTCGATATGTTCCACGGGCCGCCGCGCTCGCTGCGGGAGCGAACCTATCGCCTGTTCATCCCCCATACACCCCTGCAGCGCATGTCGGAGCTGCTCCATCGCCACTACATGTACGGTTTCATGTACCGCTGGGGACGGCAGTTCTACCAAGGTTACAATGCGGAGATTGAACGCATCGTACCCCCAGACCGACTGTTGGTGTTTAATGTGAAGGAGGGATGGGCTCCCCTCTGCCGCTTCTTGGGTAAGGAAGTTCCTCCGTGGGAGTTTCCGCGCACCAACGAGGCTGAGGACCTGATCCAGCGTCTGCAAGGCTATCACGCATGGATGGATGTCCAGGTGAAATCCCGCATGAGGCGAGTAGTTGGAATTGGTCTGACGGGGCTTGCGATCGGAGCAGGCATATGGTATTGGGCACATCAAGGTGGACCAAGGTAGTCCCTGTCACACATGCAGGCGAAGAATCTTGTCGAGGGTGGGATTTCAACCCAGCTGTAGGTACCCAGGCGGACATGACTCTACGCCCAAAGGCTGTCCTCTCCAGTCTCCATATCCGATCTCATGCTTGGAAATGCTGGAGATCAGATGCAAGCCCGGGGAGTCGATTCGACGGACACAAACAGAAAAACAAAGCAGCATTCTACTGTATCTCCATCACCACTATGATATCATATTCAACCAAAAGGTCCCACCTGAATCGCGTCGCCGAATGTCACTTCCGGTGAAGAAAGGTTGTTGTTGGGGGGGGGGGCACATAGTCAATGATCGTATTAGAGATAGTCCCTAACAATATGTTCAAAATCCATCCACTACTTCCCCCACCTGACCTATCAACATCATCGCATCGCAATGATCCCGAAGATGCGTTCTACGCCGTATCTGGTCGGCGCCTTTTCCCGTCTCGACCAGCCAGATCCCAACAGATCGATCGCCTTACCTCCAGCGGGAATAACTGTGTGTATTAAGGCAGCAGAAATCAATACTGTAGCAGAATTGACCGCAAGGACGAGCTGTAAAAGAAACTCCAGCAGTATTGCATCAGAATAGCAGGTACATCCAACAGTCTATAGTGGAGCTATACGGGATGGAAGCTTGATAGTGATGGGAGGGGTTCCAGGATTTTCCCTTGGTAACCAAACGATGTACAGAACTCCGGTGATAAAGAACAGAGTCATGTTTTGTACACCATTTCAAGGACTGGACTGGATGGCAGCGAATGCTGGCGTAGGAAGTTTCCTCTGCCTTACTATTGTCTGGCAGACGGTCTTTTTGTTCGACCTCTTGTCTCCTCGGTCGAGTAGAGGGTACCGGAACATACATATGGCAAAGAATTTGAGTCGCCTGCATAAGGGTGTCCTTTTGTCAACATGCATATTACTATTCCTCAGAGGATAATTCTAGCGCCTTCTGGGTGTATCGTAGACTATGCCGGGATGATTCATCTCCGGGCTATATATAAAGGACCTGACTGCTCCTTTTCACCATCTTCGGTATCTTAAACGCTGTCACTTCCCACGTCATCCATGTTCATCCATGCATCCCAATTTCTCGACGGTCGGCTTGGACTGATATGAAAGCTCTGCTGCACCAAAATATCATTTGCCCGCATATCCGTATCACAGCTGCCTCGCGTTGATAACTGGCTTTCATCGCCAAACCCCAATTCCTCGCGTTGGATAGTGGTGGTGATATTCATGACATTTCCTGGTCGGAAGATAGAGACCGAGGGGGACGGATAATCCGAGACGGAAACAAAGTCCACGGGCGGAGCGACTGGCTCCGTGTCCCTCGAGGTATTTCCCGAGGTGAGTCTCTTCAGTCGACCTTGGGTGCAGCTGCTGCGAATTTGCCTGAGCAAAGGATGCAAGGTCGCGAGACTGCCGGCAAAGATCCCCAAGCCGACCTCCACATTCGACCAGACGGCGATTTCGTAGGTTTTGTCTGTATGGGGGGATCAGCTGAGCCCGGTACTTCACGTGGAGAGAGCAATTACACAAGAAATCCAGGTCTGCAAACGTATGAGTGAAAGGGAAGCGAACAACAACAGCTGCAAATGCACTAGAAATGCTCGAATTAGCGAACTTTCATACAGGGCAACGTGCACCAGGTCACCCACATTCCACTTATACTGCAAATTGCCACCGCCGCGACCTTGCGCTTCCAGGGCATATTCAATCCCCAAACAATAAAGAAAGGAACAATTCCAACGGCCAAGTCGCAGGCGGCAGCCACCGCGGTGTAAGCGTAGGTCAGGGCTTCAACCACTTGAACGATGACGCAGGTCCCCTGGATGGCTGGGTCGAACGCAACTCGGGTCCAGAAAAATGAAATTGGCCGGCATTGAAATAACAGGCCGAACATTAAGGCGAGGCCCATGAGTACCGTGAGGGTCATGATAATGTAAATGAAGGCAAGGTGGACGCGCTTGACGGTAATCCGAGCGAGGAAGATGCAGATGGAACATTTACAGAAGATCGAGGACAAACAGTATCCGATCTCGCAAATCCACCAGAACTGGATGGGGTTCATGAGCGGTCCAGTAGATCGTGCGAAGGGGAAAAGAGACATACCATCATGGCCTTCACACGGTGGCTTGGAGTCAACTGTTCGAAGTGCATGCCCGTGCCGTATACGCCACCCGCGATCATACATCCACAGAACATGGCATAAATTACCTATCAGTATGTCAGCTTTCTCCTTCCGATGTCACACTGTTGTGGCTGCGCGAAGGCATACCGTGGCAACGAGCATCAGGCTATCGTCCCACCCAAACGCTTTGTTCAGGCGTATTCGGACATAGCAACGCAGGAGCACCGTGACGAAACACAAGCCCAGGAAAGATGGAGGGACTGCCTTGACAGCAGCATTGCGGTTGACTGCCATCCTTCACAACAATCAGGTTATTTTGACCTGTCACGACCCGAACATAGTGGTGAGCGTTGTGGTGGATGGCCGCCGTCTCCTGCTCTCGCATCATACTGAAGAGAGTCTTGCGGCTTAATGACGAGAGTGAAATATTGCCCCTTCGCCTCCACCTCGCCCCGAGATGCAGGACCCATGGACGGCGGCATCTGGGCCTTGCCGATCTGGTCGAATGCGGTTATCAGCAACTGGAATGATTGGCTTCCAAGATAAGGTTTCTCGATTCCACGTTCTCTGGTGCTCTACCTGGCCCAAACGGAGGGTTCAGCTCCAGATAGGTTGCGGACATGCCATTGCGATGGTGGGGGTCAGAAATCCGCAGCAAATAATTGCCTTTCATGGAACACGACATTTTCTTCGATGGGCGTTGGAGCATGTAGTGGATAGCAACTGCCCATCATACGCCGAAACACGCCAGGGTCCTCGCGTGGCTGATGTTTCTCCTATGAATCATAGATCGAACTCTATCTGCCCCAAGAGTGCACGGACCGGGAGGGGGCGACTGCAGCACGCGGCACTGCCCGCATGTGGTTGATAAGCAGGGGGGTCGGGACTATCAATAGTCTCGGCGATCCCCGAAGCCATATCCCCTATTTCCCAGTGGTTGGAGGGGTTGGGTAAATGGTCGGTAGGATATAGGATATTTAAAAAAAAACGGAGTGGTTGCGGTGATAAAAGACAGCTCGCCTTATCGTGGCGTCATCATCTCGACCGCGCGATCCGCCACATGGATTACCACTGAAATCCACCCCAAAGGGAAACCGAGCCATGTGGTATTCTGCTTCATAGTTCTAGTATCGATTCGCCAGGTCACACTGGACCGGGGGTTCAAGTCAATGTATTGGCTAGGACGGCGTGGACCGACAGCCGCCAATGAACGGTTGGCACCAAGAATTCCGACCGCGGATGCACCCCCCCCGCCTACTATCATTACTGGCTCAATCCTGCAGGAATAAACGAGTCTGTCGTCCCGCAGGGGCAGCAACCCCGCCGACATCTCTCAACAGTCCCTGAAAACGCTAAAGAACCCATCCAGTAATAGGTATGTAACAGGAAGAAGTTTACCGCTGCTACCCGTGGTGACATTGTGTGAGAACGCGTCCGCCAAGCATGTGGGGGAATGTTTTGACCCAATGTCGGAGTTGTTGGTCCAACTGCAGCGCAAGATTCAGCATCCCGCTAAAGTTGCCATCCAAGCCAAGAGAAACAAGAGAGAGGACGGATGTATAAAAGCCGCTCGTAATAACCAGAAACAACTTGAGACCGAGCTTGGAGAAGTGCGAACAGGAGGCTCATTAGCTTAAGCAAGACCTCTCAGTCCAATTCAATGCCATATACTAAGAATAAACTACCGAGAATAAAAACTGCATAATATCTAGAAAAATACAATTGATATTATCGGGTTTGGAGAATATGAGAGGATCTACTGGTCAGGATAGAAAGCCTGTCAAATAGATGGGAATGGCCTGGTGAAGAGTCAGGTTAGTGTGAGTGTACGCATCTGGGGAATTCGCAGCCAACTCGATCATAAGACATGCTATGTTTGCCCGGATAGCGAACATCCCCACATCCGGCTTATATAACGGACTGCGAGTGACGGGTGACTTTAATGCGGTGGCCGCCCGAGGGAGACGCTGGGGGAAAATAAAATTCCACCCTGGGAAGACTGGTCCACACCCGCTCTCTGGCACGCCGCTCGCGTCCAATGAAGATAGCATTTGCGTCTTTGCAGTGGATACCAACCACATAAGCAGCTCGTAAAGCAATAAATGCCAAGGTTCATGAATGCGCCATTGTGGCGACACTCTCCGAGCATGTACACTGATACAAGAATATACGACTGAGTTGTATGAATGCGGGGCGTTCACTGAAAGGCCGAAAATGCTGGTTGGCGTTCACTAATAAAGTACTGCTCGGCTAGTGTTTGATTGGTGTCTGATACCTGGGCCCCAATGTCCAAGACGAGATAGAATTTGGAGTTGACGGTATCCTCATCTCCGGTTGGGCTATCTACCCAATTAGCTCGCCGAGGATGAAACTCTTCCAGATGAAAAAGATCCATTAATGGATTCGCTGCTGGGACATATTGGCGGGCGAGACTTTGGGCCTCATTATTACTGGGAGGCGGGACAAGAGGACCTGCTTTACTACTCGGGTTATTCTGAACCGCCTCTAGCATCGAATGCCATGACGTTTTTTTTTTAAAAAAAAAGTTATATTCGCATCGCCTAATATATGATGACTACACGGCGAACACTTTGTAAAAAGGATATGCTTGCGGAGTCACCCATGTAAATACATATGCCTTGGAAGTCATGGAGAAGGTGGGCCACATTGGGAACAGGAGTAGCGCCATCGTTCTCCTCGCGGGTCTCCTGTTCCGAATTCATGGACTGATTTTCAACTGAAGTTAGGAGATGATTTATCGCTGTTTCTTGTTCAGGTGATGATGGCTGTACCCGCTCACTGAGCAACACCCCGAGCTTGGGAGATCGGGCCTGAGCAGGCGTCCGGGGCGATCAGAAAAGTGGCATTCAGAATCCTTGTGTCGCTAGACACAGATGATACACGGCTGCTGGTCATTGCACTTTTGCTTTATTTGCCGCTATTGTAAGTCCTTCTGCATTTTAGCCAGGCCCCGGGGCTGGACTGGCACGAGGCATAATCCAACCACTTGTTCCAGTGCAATGACGGGACGCTAGGTCTTAAGCATCAAGGTATGTTGCAAACATTATTGATCGTCTGCCAGCCTAGTGTATAATAGGATGATGACAGTGTATGCCAAAAAGTGATGCACTTCCCATAGCTTTAGCCACGTTGTCTGAAAGTCGGAAGCCTCACCAAGTGCGGGATGAGCTGTATCTCCAGCATCCACTTCTTTCAATTGGGAACCATGACCCGAGGCTCCACCAATGTGGTACCCAAAATATGACCGGAATGGCACTAAGATCCGCAACCGTGATAATGTTGGGCCGACGCGAAGCAACTTTCCAACCCTTTGATGAAGGCCTATCTCAGTTTCATAATGATTACCCTTCTAGGCACTGTATAGTCTACACAATCACGTATATTTGGCTAGTTACCGACCTACTATCCCATGAAGAACGCGCTTATACCTATTCCTAAGCAAAATTACACCACGGACTACTGTAATACATGGTATGGTGTTCCTGGGAGTGAAAATATGTACGAGCAATTAATTCAAAGCCTCAATGTGCATAAATCTGAGCCCAGTTGAAGTGCTGTGAGCTGAAATTTGGTGTAAGGTTTTGAAGACAAATGTCACTGTTTTCTATGATTGATAACTTTGCGAGATTTGGGGGTGAACAGAATACCCACATCCCCCGTGAACTTCGTTTACAGTCTAATAATATCCATGCCAAGGGTGACTAGTTGATTATTGAGTCTGGTGTAAGGATCTAGACTACTGCCCGGCTCTAAGTACCCCCTCTCGCGCGAGCGGGCAAAGGACGAATGGAAAAACGCGGCATAAGCTACATAAAGCACAGTTGCGCAATGCAAGTATCAAAAGTTGCACGTTGGGATTGTGTTAGCCACCAATTCCCTTCTTCCCCCTTCCTCTGAATTAGAGCGGATTAAATTGAGGACCAGAATATAGAATGAGATTTTTAAAATAATAACTTCTCGCAAAAGTGATTCCCGCGTTAATATGCATACATCAATTAGTTCAAATTCCTTCTACGCAGTTGGCGTTTCCTAGGACGCCATACGCTCAACACGAAGCTGCAGCTCCTTGACCAAGTCTATCCCCACCTTGGTCGACTCATCCAGGCTCTCCTCCGGCAATCCCAGCAGCTCATTCTGCGCCTTGACCGACAGATTGCTGGCGGCATCTGGGTAAAATGCCCTTGCGTACAGCAGCTTGCTAAAACCAGCCATGTTGCCCACTTTCACTTGCGCCAAGCCCGCTTCGTATCGCTTCTTGGTATCCTCGTGGGTAATCGTCCAGTCGGCGTCGGTGGTGCCGGTCACACGCTTGACGCTGTCAAACATGTCGTTTTGGCTGACCACAAAGCTCTTGATGTACACGGCGTTATTGAGGAACGTCGACACAGTAACGCTCTTATCGTTTTCGTCCTGGGGAAGCTCATTGAGGCTCAGAACCTTGGCCACAGCGCGCCCAACCTGCGATAACGTCGACGTCGAGTTCTTGGTGTTGCCATCGTCATAGAGTGTCAGGGAACGCTTGTTGAAGTCGAAACCAAAGCGCGCCTCACCACCTGCCAAGCTGTAATCGTACCAGAATCCACAGCACACGGTGATCCACTGCATGCCGAGCCTCTCAATCTCGTCTCTGTTGGCCTTGGCTACCGGCCCCAGCAATGTGTCTTCGCCGAGTTTAATGTCGTCAATGTCGCCGGCGTACCCGTTAGGCATGACGTAGGGAATTCCGGCCTTGGCGGCGGCCTGGACAAGCTTGCTGTGGGTGTCGCGGGGGGCGGTAGGGGCCATGGTGATGATCAAAAATTGCTGGCCCTTGAGGGCGGCAACAATGGTGGCCTCATCATTGTAGTCGACTGAGGCGACGAGGACACCCTCGGGAAGTTTGTTACCGCTGCCTTGGCGGGAAAGGGCCGTGACGGTGTGTCTTCCGGTCGCTAGGAGGGCTTTGGCAATGTGCGATCCAACGGTACCTCCAGCCTAGGGATGTTTGTTAGTTTGCTTGTATACGTGGTGGTGTTGAGGGGTTTACTTACGCCGACAATGGCGATTCTCTCGATGGCGTTTGTGAAGCCGGCGGACTGGTTTTTGGCGTACTCGGGCATTATGGTTGGGTTGATTGTTGGGAATGTATTAATCGTTGCAGTTATGGTCGCACGAAGGGTTCGAGGTGTTTCAGCTTGTGAAAGAGGGGTCAGTGGTCTGTGTCTGGCTACCCCTCTCTAGTAGAGGGAGTGTCCGTCTATTTATATATGTCAGACTTGGTCTCGACTGCTGTAGTTCTCCGAGGTTCTCTCCATCTTATCTCCACCTGTCCAGAGTATATCGGAGTTAATTAGGTCCGAACTTCAAACTTGATTCGCCCGGAGATAATCGCGCTGGGAGCAAAGAGGCTACACAGCCCAAATTAAAGACGGCAATGGTGGGGGCGGATAGTAAGCCCGCGCTTCTCCGCCGCATCAGCCGCACACAGGTGTTCAATAGCACCGTCTGATTGGCGGGTGCGGCGGTAGGGGACCAAGTCCGCAATGGCCGCCGATAAAGCCGCACAAGGCGCATCGCACCGACGGACCGACCGACGGACTTATGGAGCTCCGGACCTGTCTCGAACCCCTAAAATAATAAGGATAGAAACCCCGACAAGGCGCACGGGTTTACTTCTACTGTATTGCGCCTCGCGGCCAGGCGTCATAGGGTTACACCTCCATCCAAGACTCCCGGTAGATACTCCCCGGGGCGTTCAAGAACATGGTGCAGGACATGAGTCAGGTGCAGTAAGATTACCTGCCATGGCTAGATATGTAGGTATTATATTACCATAGGTACAAAGCTGAAGTTCATTGAACCATCAAAGAATGGCACCCGGTTGGTTCTTGCCACAGCATGTAAGTCACGTGCTTTCCCGACCGTCTGCTTCTATCAGTCTATTCTATTTACCATACTTTGACAATTCTCGTATTTAATCGCGGTTGAGTGGAGTGAATCAATATCCAACAACACCTGCGTCACTATAACTGGACGTCAGGACTGAGCATGGACAAATACAACTCGATAAAGAATTGATCCCAGTTCACCTCCCAATCCATGGCTGGCAGCGCGGGGTTGGCCTCGGATGCCGGGGGTGCCGGAAAGAATTCATAGTCCGCCTCGACAGCTTCCAGCTGAGCCAGTTCCTTTCGCTTCTTTGCCATATTAAGGCTGAGTAGGTGCCGCGCCATCGACAACGCCTCCCGCGTCAGTACTGTATCGGCAGCCTTGACAAGGTTTTCCAAGCCCTTGAATGCGGCGCCGATGTGGGCGGAGGCCGCCGGCGTGTCGATGGCCAACAGGATGCAAGTATACTGGAAGACACTGCCGATGACGTTCCAGAACAGATGACCCTCGCTAGCTTGCCGCTCGGCCGCCTCCACTGCGGCGTTGCCGCTCTCAATGACGATCTTGATGATATCGTCCGGTACGCCGATCTTGAGCTGGTAAAGGCGTCGATAGAAGCAAAACGCAAGATCCGCCTTAGTCACCACCAGAAACGGATGGGTAAACTTTTGCTCCTCCAGCGCCTGGAGACGCCTGAATAGCTCCTCACTCGCAGTTGGAGCCGGCGATTCGTGCCGGAATGGAGAATTGGGCGATGGAATGATCTGGATCAGTTGGACAAACTGATCAGCAACGGACCCTGGCATCGAGATGATAGGCTGGCAAGTCACGGCCCGAAATCCTACAGGCGAATGATCGTACTCATAGCACAGCATGTTATGCCCGGCCCACGAGATCCAGAAAATTCTCCTCAGCCGGTCCGCGTCATGTCCAAGGACAGCGGCGCTAGCGGTGGATGCTATCTTCTTGATGTTCTCTTCCTCGTGCAGCCCCATCGCTTCACAGAGGTGCATTTGCGTGCACGAAGCGATCCAAGCATTGCTGGGCCGGGTCGTGGCCCGTAGGTAAAATACTCGCATGCCCCACGCGACGATGTGGTCAATGCCATGCAACCGCATGGAGGACGGATCATCAAGGATGGCTTTGGCATACTGCACCAGGTCCGACTCCCGCGGGTGTCTTTTGGGAGAGAGGAACGATCCGAGAGCAGCGACGCCAGCGGCCACGGCCGCAAAGGCGAGTGCGTTGCTGCCGGAACTATGGTAATAATCCCGACATCGCTGAGCGTAGATTCTTGGGTCCATCACGTCACCGATGGGGCCCAATACCGAAAAGTACACACCCGAGAAGAGGTCAAGGTCGTCCTCCGAGATGAGATTTCCTAGGAAGCAGTGAGCGTTGGATGCTTCCTCGGGGCGAATGCCAAAGTTGTAAGCAAACGACCGCATCTTGGGAGGGCTGGCAGAACCGAGAGCCACGCCCAGGATGTGCGGGAATGCCATGGCTGCCGATGCCCCGGAGTATCGGAACTTCTGCACATCGAAGATGCCCGGGGATGCGCCGGCCACGACGGAGGGACTGTTGGTCGACGAGCCGTCGGCTTCGCGGCGGTCTCGCTCCATGTGCGACCGGCTGGTCGGACCGCCGTCGGTGGCGGCCCGAGTCGTCGGACGACTTTCACCGTCGACGCTTACGCGTTTGGCTGGAGGCGGAGTAGGTCCCCCACCGCCCATAGCACCAGTGGTGTTGTCATCGGCGTACATGCAGTTGTATCCGTAGGTAGTGCACATGCCACAAGGATATACGGTGTCGCATTTTCGCTTGCGCTGATGGCAAGGGATGCATGCCTTCCTCGCACGCTTGCGCTTGGTGGTTGTCGTCGACATGACTGGCAAGAAATTGTGACCTTCAAAACCCCCTGCTGTGGAATCTCTGGCCAGCATTTCGGGGGCGAGGTTAACGTGATTATTTTCTGCCCGCCAGCGATTGCATGCATCTATCGCTAACCATGGGTCGTGGTGTATTAGCGACCGCTAATGCGCAAAGCAACCCTGAAGCGTGACAATTCTTATGAGGATAGCTTCATTTCATCGGGAGGCTGGTGGAGTTCGCGCCAGAGGTCATCCCTGGTCTAGCTCAAAGCGGCTAGCACGGCTCCATGCTCACTAATGTTTGTCCCTGTCGGATGCCTCCGCATCAGCTGACCCTTGGCTCCCTACTTGGGCACTATAGCCTCTTAATCTCACGGTCTTCAAGGCTTTACATCTGACAGGTTATGAGCCTCTCCACTTAGTTGCTATATTTGTTTGGTATCATTTTATCTTTTTCAGAAATTGTTATTCGGGTTATATTTTGTTTACGTATTTTTATCTCTGATTTATTTCTTTATGATATGGTCTTTGGTTGGCAGCTCAGGCAATACAGACGCTATATTACACAGTTTATTCCTGTAAGAGACTATTTTAGGTGACTGCTAGTGTTGGCCTTGGGGCGGGTTGGGGCCAAATTTTCAACCTGTCCCATGGGTTGGGTTATATATATCTAATTTATTCTATAGATTAGGTTTTATTTTTTCAACCTGCTATAAGGCCTCAGCCTTATATTACCCTCACGTGATCCCTGGCTACTGAAGAAGATAGTTGATAAACATGAGATATCTACTGATACCATCCATGGAGGCTGTCTGTTAGAGTTATAAAAATAATTAATATAAAAAAAATATTTAAAAAAATTGTATTAAATCTAGAAAACCTACCCACGGATATACATTAAATATAAGATTATTATATATAATTTTTTTTTTCTAATTTTATTAGTTCTTGAGAATGATATAATATTTTTAATTTATAATTTATAATTTAATTTAATTTTATTTTTAATTTAATTTAATTTTATTTTTAATTTATTATATAATTAATAAAACTTATTTTTTTTTTTGCTGGTTACTAGAACAAAATGATAAAAATTAATTTTTTATAACTTTTTTAAAAATTTTAATAGTATTTTAAAAAAATCATTAATAATTAATTGTAATTAATTTTTAAGTTTTTAAAAAACTTTTCTTGCTCTTCCCTAGAATATTTAAAAATATAAAATATTTTAATTTTATAATTTTTTTAAAAATTTTTTTAAAAGCTTAGTTTACTTGTAAAAAATAATTACAATATATTATTAATAATTTAAAAAATATTATTAATATTCTTTCTTAATTTTTAAACTATAAGAGTAGGTAATTCTACTATAAAAATCTAAATTAAAGAATTATTTTTTATAAAAAAATAATAATAAAATAAAATTTTCTAGTTAAATATGTAGTATGACGGTGGCTCTGTTTAAGATCATGTGACTATGTTTATTTTATTTATTTTACTATTATTTTCTTTAAGTAAGCATTTATAATACTTCTTATTTTTTTTTTCTTATACTTAAAGTTCTTGAGTAGTTAGTACTAATATAACTTTATTTTATTATATTAAACAATTATTTTATAATTTTAAATATTATTTTTTATTTTTATTATTATTATACACGGCTAGTTTTTATTAAGTTATTAATAATCTTTATTTATATTTTTAATAATATTTAATAACTAAATGAAAAGGGCTAGGCCCGGTCAGCCATTCGGAACTGGAATATTATATGTTCTGGCCTGTCTGGTTCTGAGACTATATTGGAAGAAGCTAATAGGATAGAGACTTCCTGAAAAGATTTTTTATAAAAAATATAAGAAAATAATTATAAAATAATTAAAAAAAAAAAATAAATAATTAGATTTTATTTATACTAGATAATCTTTTTTCTTCAGTGAATTAATTCTTTTTAAATTAGACTTTAAGTCTGATTTATTATAGTTTCTTAGCTTTTTATAATTTTAATTTGCTCTTCTTTTTTACTATAATATTAGAACAGAGACAATAGCTAAAAATAATAAAAAATTAATAGTTAATATATTAAATAACCACAAGAACCTATCCCAGGATAAATTTATTAATTAATTAATAAAGTAAATCTAGGAACTGTTAATATAAAATATAAAAATATAATATATTATCACACAGTAGAATAGCATAATTGATAATAAAATTAAAACTAGTTTTAAACATGTTAAAGAGTTTATTAATAATTAGATTTTATTTTTTTAAATATTTTTATTAATATTTTATATATTTTATCCAGCCCCCTTTAAAAGACCTGGAAGTATGAAAAAATCTAAATTTTCTATTTTTATATTTTTTAATAAAAAGAATAAAAACAAGTTTCTAGAATAGCTTAATAATATTTAAATAAAGATTAAAATTAATTAGAAATTTATTAATAATTTAAATAATTAGATTTAGTATATCTTTCTATTTCTTAATAAAAAAATTAAAATAAAAATTAATCTATGGGTTAATATTATATATAAAATTATAGAATTTATAGTTAATACTATTATTAACTATTTTAAACTTATCTATGAGAACCCCGCCCGAAAGAAAAAAGTAATTAATAAATTATCTACTCTTAAATAGGAAGTTTATATAATTAATAATCTTATTATAAAAATTAATAGTTTACTAATCGAGACTAGAGATTATAATTAGAATAATTTTAATAAAAAGAATCTTTTATACCAAGCTCTTAATAACAATATCTACTAGTAAATAATAGATATAAAATAAAAACTAGATTTTAAAAATTTCTACTGCTAGGTGAAATTGGTAGTAGATAAATTAATAAAAATAAATAAATTTTTAAAAAATTAATTAGAATATATTAATATCTAGATTAGAAGCATAGCTAAGAAATAAATTCTTAATAATAGTATTATAGATTAAAAATCTTTAATAACAAGTATTAGATCTACCTATTAGATTAAATAAATATTAAAAAAAAAGATAACAAAGCACTAGAAGCTTAAATTTTATTTATATTATAAATTTTTTAAATACTATATTTCTAGCTATTTTAATTTATTTATATAATATTTTTAAACACCTTAGAAGACTATTAAAGGAGAAATATTCTAGATTATACTAGAAAATAATCTTATAAAAAATACTATTTAGATTTAAAAAATTTAATAATTTTAAATAATCCTAGTTATTTAAATTCTAGAAAATATTTAGTTTTTTTAAATTATTATCTGGGTGAGTATGCACCAGTTAATACTAGTTATAAAAAATTTAAAAAGAAAGTTTAAGATTTTAAAAATTATTAGATTTTTTCTATACTAGGATTAGTTAATAGAATCTATTATATAAAAATTTTTATAAATATTAGTTATTCTCTATATAGAATAATTAATAAGAATTTTATAATTAAATATAAATTAAAGCATGTATCGATTGAGTCCTAAAATATTAAAAAATTTAAAAAAAAATTAGTTTGTATAATTAAATTAATTATAATATTTTTAAATATTAGTAAAAATTTATAAAAGAATATATATTTTTATATTTTATTATAAATCTACAAGTACGACATCATGTTAAAACTATTTTAAATAAAATATTAAAATATAATAATCTAGATTAAGAACTCTATGTTAAACATCTAAAATATAAAAATAAAAGTATATTATAAATAAGAATAAGATTATAATCTTATTTTTTAATTTATTTTAACTAATGCTTAGTGTACTTGGAAGAATTAAAAAAAAAAAAATTAATAAATTTTTTTTTTACTAGTCTTACTAATATTAATAAAATACTTTATAAACTTAACCAACTAAAGAATCCTATAAGTATAGAAAAAAAATTATTTAAATATTATTAAAATTACTTAGATATCTTTAGTAAAATAATAATAAATATTTTATTTTTATATTATCTAAAAATAGACCACGCTATTAATTTTATAAAAAATATAAAAAATAGAGAGTAAGAGATATTCTAGAGATTTTTATATTAAATAAATTATTTAAAGTTTTTAATATTATAAAAGATCTTAATTAATCTATTAGAAAAAAATTTTATCTAGATAAATAACTTTTTAGTAATTATTTTTATTCTATTTATTTTAAAACTTAGTAGAGACTTATAGTTTTATATAAATTACTAGATTTTTAATTAAATAATAATAAAAGACTATTATTTTTTATTATTAATTTAAAAAATCTTCCAGTGTATCTTCTGGGCTTGTTTTTTTATTAAATTTAATATAATTCAAGTCTTCCACTGTATTCAGATTAAGGAAAGAGATAAATAAAAAATAATATTTTAAATTTATTTTAAATTTTTTAAATAGTTAATTACTTTTTTTAGATTTGTTAACTGTTCTAGTATCTTTTAATAGTATATTAATTAAATATTATAGGAGTTTCTAGATGAATTTTACTTTGTTTATATTAATAATATTTTTATTTTTATAAATAAAAACTTATTATAATACTATTTCCAGGTTTAGAAGGTTTTAAAATAACTATGTAAAGTAGGACTATAAATAAATATTAAAAAATATAAGTTTAAAATAACTTCCACTAAGTATTTTAAATTTATTATTAAAGTAGAAAAGAAGATTAGAATAGATTTTATTAAAATCTAGATTTTATAAGACTAGAAAGCCCTGAAGAATATTTAAAAAATTAAAGTTTTTTTAAGATTTATTAACTTTTATTAGTAATTTTTTAAAGATTAAAAAATTTATTTAAAATTTTTAACTAGGCTTATATAAAGAAATGTAAAATTTAAATAGATTTTAAAGATTTAGAAAATTTTTAAAATTTTTAAAAAGATTTTTATTATTATTCTAGTTCTAGTGTACTAGGATCCTGAGTAAAAAATATTAATTAAAATTAATTTTTTTAACTAATATACTAGAAGAGTATTATTTTAATAAAATAATTAAAATATTTTATATTTTATAATCTATTTTTCCAAGAAGAATCTTTCCACTGAATATAATTATTAAATTTATAATAAGAAATTACTTATTATTATCTAAATATTATAAAAATAAAAACTTGAATTAATTATTTTTTCTTATTTTAAGATTCTTAGTAATTATTAAAATCTTAAATATTTTATAATCTAGTACTAGCTCACTGAATGGTAGATATACTAGATATTATTTTTAAATTATTTTAATTTTTTTATTAATTATCGCCCGGGGAAAATGAATACTAGATTAAATATTCTATTAAAAAAATTTTAGAATATATTAAATAAAAAAAATAAATATATTATTAATTAAAAAATCTAGTTATTTAATTTTATTTAAAAAATTTATTTAAAGAGTATATTTATTTAATACTTATAAAAAAGATACCTAGAGAACTAACTTTAAATAAATTCTAAATTTAGATAAAAAATATTAATAAAAATCTTAAGAAGTACTGGAAGATTATAATAAAGAATAAATCTAAATTTTTAAAAAAATTAAAATTTAAGATCTTTATTATTAAATGTTAACTAAATTTAAATAAATATTTATTATTCTAGGAATAAGCTTGGGTCCCTAACTCTAAGTTTTTATAGATTTAGATTATTTAAAAAGTTTATAATAACATAATTACTAGATATCTAAAAAAAAACTAGATATATAAGATTATTACTTATTATTACTACTAGTCTAATATAAGTAATAATATTTATTAATTCTATTATAATTATAATAGTTACCAGGCTAACTAGATCTAGTAAGATTATAAATAAAATCTTTTAAAATTATTACTAATTTCTAATTATTTATAATAAAATATTATTATTAATTTTCTCATGGATCTTCCGGAGTCTAAAAACTATAAAAATATTATAATTATTATTAATTAGCTAATAAAAAAAATTATTATTAAAGTAATATCAAGTATGGAGATAAAAAATTTTATAATAATATTTATTTAAATATTCTATAACTATTATAAAATATTATAATCTGTGATCTCTAACTAAGAATTATAATTTATAAGTAAGTTATAAAAGATTTTATATAATATACTAAGTATTAAAAAACGCTTCTTTATTATTTATTATCTTGAAATAAACAGTGCCACTAAATAAAGAATTATAATAATTAAGATTTTTCTAAGATAATTTATTAATTATTAATAAAATAATTAGAAAGAATTACTATTACTAATATAATTAGTTTTAAATAACTAAGATTTAGTATTAACTAGAGTAAGTTTTTTTTTTCTTTAATATAAGTTTTATATAAAATTTTTTAATCTAGATATTAAAACTAATTTTTTAAAAAACTACTAAGCAAGGAACTTACAAGAGTAGATTAAAATAATTTTTAAAAAATTTTAAGAAACCTGAGATATTACTAGTTTAATAATAATTTTAATCTAGGAAATCTAAAAAAGATATACTAATTATTATTAAAATCTTATTCTTTGTTATTAATTATAAGATAAGATTTAATTTAACCTGAAAAATATATCTACCAGCTAACTAAATAAGAAATTAAATTAATAAAATATTAAATTTATTATATTTAAGATTATAAATATTTATATTTATAAATTAGATATACCTGGAGGGATCTATCCAGTCTTTTATATAAATTTATTCTATCTAGTTATTATTAATCCTCTACTATTTTAAAAATTAACAGATTGGTAGCCAGACATGGTTATTATAAATAATAATATTAAAAAATATACTATTAAAAAAATTATTAACAAAAAAAATATTTCTAAGAGAAAGTATAGTTATAAAAAAATATTCTTAGTTAAATAAATAAAATTTAATATTTTAATATAGGAACCCGCACAACATTTTTATAATATAAAGATTTATAAAAAGTAGAGAATAATTTATTCTTATAATCTTTCTTATTTTTTCTAGAATTTTATTACGCGATTCCGCCCACGACCATGTTATTTAGAAAAAAAGAATAATTAAAAAAAAGCTAGATCTAATTAATTATTTAAAACTAAAATATTATATATTCTAGTTTATCTAGTTCCAAGACTATACTAGAAGAAGTTAATGGGATAGAGACTTTTTAAAAAAATTTTTCATAAAGAATATAAGAGAATAATTATAAGATAATTAAAAAAAAAATAAATAACTAGATCTTACCTGTACTAGATAGTCTTTCTTCTTTAGTAAATTAACTCTTTTTAAACCAGACTTTAAGTCTGACTTATTACGGCTTCTTAGCCCTTCACACTAAAAGACCCATCTAACTAATTAAATAAAATAAATAAAATAATTAAATAAAGCTACCTGAATCTAGATTCTAAGAATAATTAATAATTTTCTATAATACTATCTAATAAACTAGACTAGAAAAATAAGTTTAATTAAATTAAATTTAATAACTAATATAAGAAAAACTAAAAACAAATTTTTAAAGTTTTTTTAAAGATTTTGAATAATCTAGACTAAAAAAAATAACTTCTTTAATAAATAAAATTAATAAAGTTAAAAAATAATTATTTTTATTTAAAAATAAAATAATATTACTAGACAGTAAGATATTTTTATAATATAAATTATTTATTAAATTTTAATTATTTTTTAAAATGTAATTATTCCTGAGTCTAAAAAAATAATAAAGATTTTTAATTTATTTTTATTTAATAATAAAAAAGTATCTCCTTTAAAAACCAGATATTAATTATATATTAAAAACTGGAAGTTAATGCTGATTAATTTATTATTTCAATTTATTTAGGGTTTAGGGTTTAGGGTTTATTAGGGTTTATTAGGGTTTAGGGTTT